>JALXJV020000015.1:5591135-5708593 GCA_024633595.2 Lepomis macrochirus | reverse complement strand
ACATATGAATATTGAAACATGTTCTGCTACCTGTAATATTTCCCCCTGTTTGTACTGACCATTAAGAGATCCTTTGTAAAGCACTTCAAATGTAAGAGATGGGTGACAAAAATTTGCAGTCTTTTTCTGTGTAGAAATATATTCCAAGGTTTAGCTGAAGCTAATATGAGACTTTAGTTGTTTAAATCAAATTGGTACCTTTCCTGTCTCCAACTTAGTACTTATTTTTTCTATAAAAAGGGGGGATTTTGTAATGAAAATACTGTATTTTGGAGGGATGCCTTCTTAATTGCATGTGTTGTTCAGTCTCAGCAGGACTCTTTCCTGTCAAGAAAACAAACAGCAGAGGTCGCCGCTATCAGCAGGTGGCTTGTTGTTTGGGGATTCTTTGTGTCATTTTGCTGTTGGGCATCATAGCATTCTGTGTCTACAGTAAGTATACAGAACAGGTTGTCTATGCAGTACCTCAGACTTAGACATACTAAAATAATAGAAGAATAGTGCCAGTTATCTTCTGTAACCATTACCATAACCATAACCACAGTATCTATTAACGTGTTGTTTTACTTATATATTTCTGCCTCCAATTGTTTTCTAAATCTCTTACAAACAAAGTTCATTTCAAGACAATAATCCATTTAGAAATTGATGCAGACAGTAAGTTGTTCTTGTTGTACCAATGTAATGTACAGTGCAGCATCAGGACAAGGGGTCTTGGGTTTGTCAGCATCAAAGACAATTTGGGGGAGAAAATGGTGGCGACAGTATTAGTGGAGTAGGTGGCTTGCTGTTTGGGGATTCTTTGTGTCATTTTGCTTTTGGGCATCATAGCAGTCTGTGTCTACAGTAAATATACAGCATTATTAGATAAGGTGGAAGCATTATTGGAAAATAAAGACATGTATGCACAAAGGGATTACAGAATGAGTCAAACTGTGTTCTATATTTTTCTCATCATCAACATGATCAGACCCAAACCAACACTGAATTTAGACTACTAACAAGTATATGTGTATACAATCTGTATCTTATTCCTCTGTGCTATTGAGCTCCAAATTTTGTATAAACTATTAAAAACACTTTAGTGAGCCATACTGTTTGACAGGTTAACATGTTCCTTCACAACAATAACACTACTACCACTGTAGATTTTGACTCAGTCCCACACAACCCGTACTGCTGCAATAAAGAACTGCTAGTGCCCCACATCTGCAGCTAAAAGAAAAAATACACTATTCAGTCCTGTTTAATACATTTTTACCAGTGCCCAGCTGTTTTAGACAATGTTAAATTCAAGGCTTCAGCAGGAACCAAAGGACTTGGTAAAAATGGAAAACATTGGTTGTTTTATTCTTTTCATATTATTAATATAACTTAAGAAGAACATTTTCAATTTGCAGTTGCAACATTTAGTCATGAAAGTGAGCAGAAGCAGCTGAAAGAAAACCAAACGATTCTACTGGCTCTCATTCGCAACCTGACAAACCTGAACAACAAACTCGGCTCAGAAAATGAAAACATGATGAAGGAACACGACAATCTGACAGTCCAGTTGGAGAACCTGACAAATGCCAATACTGTCTTAAAAAGCAAAATGACGAACCTGTCTGCAGAAAACCAGAACCTGACGTCACAAAACACCAAGCTGTCTGCAGAAAACCAGAACCTGACATCACAAAACACCAATCTGTTTGCAGAAAACCAGAGCATTGACATCACAAAACACCAAGCTGTCTGCAGAAAACCAGAACCTGACATCACAAAACACCAAGCTGTCTGCAGAAAACCAGAACGTGACATCACAAAACACCAAGTTGTTTGCAGAAAACCAGAACCTGACATCACAAAACACCAAGCTGTCTGCAGAAAACCAGAACGTGACGTCACGAAACCAGGAACTGGAGACACAGAGGAACAACTTAACTGAACAAATACGAAACATGGAGAAAAAGTGGAATGAGCTCAACGTCAGTCGAGCTCAGTGGAGCATTGATGCCTACTGCCCAAAAGAAAACCAAAGTATGTTCAGATCCCATTATTAAAGTTAAAAAATCACTAATAATAACAATATCACAATGCAGTAATGTTGTTTATTGGTTGGTCTCTGTTGTTTCAGACAGGCAGTGTAAAGCTTGTCAGAAAGGCTGGATACCCTCTGAATCCAGCTGCTATGCGATTAATGACGCTTATGGTTCTCATCTGAAAACTTGGGAAGAAGCTTCGAGAAGACTGCAGAGGAAAGATTTCAGACTTGGTTGTTAAATTTGATCAAAAGGAGACGGTAATGAGAAAACTGTGAACATTTTTACGACAGCCTATATTATTATATAAATTCATACATATATATGAAAATATATATGAAAATGTATTTTCTCTAGGTCTGAACACACTGAGTCTGTAGACCACAGGGAGTTTATTTAGGTATGGAGTTTAAATATCTGATAACTGTCTCTCTGTTGACAGACATTCATCGGTAAACAAACAAAAAAAAAGGTTAAATCTATTTGCGTATGATAAAAGCTAATGTCAGTTGTTGAAAATCGAAGACTCTGTGGAGAAAACATACTACTTTAAAACCACTAAAGTAGAAAACTTGCTATCAACTCAGCATTCACCGCTAACCAAACAAACAAATGTCATAACTTCAAAGCAGAACAAGCATAAACTTCAGAGAGCAGTTTTAAATGTAATTTATCCCCCTGAGATAATCTCATTAATCATATTTGAAACTTATATTATACACACATGAAAACGCTATATTGAAACTTATTTTGTAAAGGATTTTTTAAATGTGCTTAAACAACATCTTTGGAATGTGCTTTTAAATTTGCATGCATGATAAATTTTAACTCCTTTGATCTTTGAAATTTGAACAGATGTACAGTACATGTGTTTAAAATTTATTTTCTCAATATATGATAGAAAAAAAGGATGGAGATCAATGTGCGGATTTCCTAGCTGATTTAGAGGGTTTAGAAAAGAAGCTGCATGAAGTCAGAAACTTACCGTGAAACAAATAAGAGTTAAAGCCACAAAGTGTTTTTGTCAGAACAGTGGTTAAACATAATAAACTGATATTGGTTTTTTTTGTTTGTTTTTTTCTGTGAATATCAGGAATACGTCAGTTTTTACTGGGGCGGTTTCGGCTACTGGATTGGCCTGAGAGTTGAAGCTGGAAATTGGACGTGGATCAATGGAACTTCTCTCCAGACTCCAGGGTAAGATGATTTTCTATAAATGAATAATAAAATCTGTCAGCTGTGATCTAACCATCACGTTCTTTCCTCAGTTACTGGACACAATCACCTTCCGGCGAAGCTAATTGTACGATTTCTGTCGAAGGGACACATTCCAAGAAATGGAAAGCTGTGAAGTGTAATGAGAAACATCGATGGATCTGTGAGAAGAAAGCTTTATCTGTTTAAGAACTGTAATGAACAGGAGCCCTAAGCAGCCTGATTCAAATATTTTTTTAACTTCGTATTCCCATGATAACGGAATAATTATCTCGAGATAACGAATGTTGCTTTCCCCTGATAATGGGATAATTTTCTTGTTATCTTGAGATAACAAAAGCGTAGTTAAACCAGTTTAATGGTAATTTCATTTTGAATATCAGTGCCACTGGTTATCTCTGTTGGTAGAGCACATGACTCATAATCTTGGAATTGTGGGTTAGAGCCTCACTGAAGACCTCTTTTTTTTCTTTCATTAATTTCATAATCCTCTTCAACAAAATTCTTATGAAAAGAGTGTTTCGTATGCTCACAATAAAGCTAACCTAAGGCATCATCATCATTCCCAGGCAGAGAAACATCCGATCCTCATTCTGGGGAATCCATTTAGCGTTACACGTATCCTGATGGCTATTTCTGAACATTAGAAATAGCCGTTGTGAAATCTCATAACAACTTTGTTTTCAGCTATGGTTCGTTATCTCAATACAATAATATAAATAAAATTGTGTGTGTATATGTGCAATACAGTGAGTCTGATTAATCAGTTTTGAGAAAAATACAGTAACTGCTCTATAAGTTTTAATAAAACGAAAGTGGTTTATTTCAAGATATGATGAGATCTAAGAGAGAAACCTACATACTGTTCAGAATTTCCATAAAGCCTGTTTTTGCCATTTTAACATTCATTTCAGTTTACCACTTGTGAATAAATATGTTAAGCTGTGACATGTTTAAGAAGCAGATGTTACCTCAGTGTGTTTGCTCCATTTGAGTGTTAATCTGTTCCACACACTATCATCATCAGCACGTCTCAGTAATTAGGGAAGAATCATATTGTAGGTTTCACACATTCTCACATTCTGTACCTGGTTCACTCTTTAACACTGCAGCTGCTCTCAGAGCTTTTCCTGCTAACGCTCCCTGAATCAAGAGAGCTCATTTTCCTACTAAAAAAATATATCCAATAATGTCAAATTACAATCACAAACCATCCAATTACAGTTTGTGTATTAACATTGAAAAATAGAGTGATAAGTATTTAAATGATTTCATTAATTTTAAGTCGATTTGATTAAAACAGTAGTGATAGAATGAAAACATAACCATTTTTGTTTATCAATCACCATTCACAACCCAAAATTGACATTCATCATTTAAAGCCTCAAGGGTTAAAATAACAAAAAGTAAATAATAAAATGGAAGAGATGGAAATGCATGTGAACTGAAATTCAGTGGTTAAATTTAAGTAATAAATTGTCAACTGATGTGATAAACTTGATTTTCCATTCATCGTTAACAACACCCTACTAGTCACTCATCGTTTACCGCATGTAATATTTGTTACTTCCTGCTGAAACTATCAATCACAAGCCACGCCCCCTGACAAACTGATCGAGGTTTTGGATCTCAACATGTCATCCTCTGAGTACGTTGCTGGAGCTGGAGAGAGCCCTGTCTAGTGATGGCAAGTTCGACTCTTTTGAAAGACTCGAGTCACCAAATCTCATTCATTAAAATTAACTAATCTTTTTTTGTTGTTTCGTTCATTTGAACTAGGCTGGTTATTGCAGCTGCAGCCCTCTACTGGGCGATTAAAAAAACAGCCGTTCTCACACACGGAAGGCTTTCTGGCTTGCTGTAATTGACAAAGTATAATGCACAAATTCACCTCTTGATCACTTTCTATCATCATTATATAAAGCCCCTTGGGCCCACAACCAAATTCAAACCATGTAAAAACCACAGAAATATGTTGTCTGTATGCCGCTACTCCGGTTAAATCTATCCACTTTCACAATGTTAACTGAGGACACAACCAGACCAGCCACATAAAGGCCTATGTATATAATTACTATCTTTATCTCTAATGTGCTCATTCATACAGTAGGCTAACGTCCCTATCATGAGTAAAACATTAATATCAGATTTGCGTATATAGAAGTAATAAGCACACTCATTAAAATTCAACCAATTTAATGATAATCTGTATCAAGCCACCAAGTTCTTAAAGAATATAATAATAAATAATAATAATATAATATTAACACATTATATAAATGCAGCAGTTTGGCAGGTCTGGAATGGGCCACATCAGGTCCTGATTCTGCAGACAGAGAAGCAAACATGAGCACATCGCTCTCAAACACCGCAGGTTGTTCACCAGTCAGGAGCTGTGAAACCACAGCACGGCTCTGTCGGTAAATAAAAAGTAAAAGTTACGTTGCGTTCTCTGGCATCAGACCTGGATCAGCTGTTAGCTGTAAACACACCACAGGGCTAACAGTTACATTGCTATGTGGCTGTGTTTTCATGTTTTAATGACCGGGTCTGTTTGTTTTGGAGAGGAAACGACCTCTGAGGTAATTCGGCTGCCGGTAGAACTCTGTCAGGGATCTGAAGTGGAGCGGACCCAGAACAACTCTCATCAGCTTTTAGCTGTAAACACGGTACGGCTGTGTTAAAACTATAACTTAGCACAACATCACTACACTGTAATAACGTTATGCTTTATTAAATGTCACGTCATTAACAAAATAGCTATATAATGTCAGTCCAGTGACTGTTACCTGACAGCAGGTTACCTCAGCCTGCAGAATGAAAGAAAGACTGAGGAGGACCCATGTGAGCCGTAAACGATTAGCTCATTCCTGCTCCACAGGAGCTGTCACGTGACAAATGAACGACTCAAACAGACCCACAATTGAGAGTCGTGAACTAATCAATACTGTTTCCTGTGCTGACGGAGCCCATGCAGCTGCCGTGTGACGAGTGAACGTAAGAGTCCAAGATCCTTCACTCATGCTTGAAAATGAACAAATTACTCTCTGAGACTACCCGTTCCTCCCGAGTAATACACACAATTAGGTCAAATGAAACGTTCAATGAACGACACAACACTAGCCCTGTCAATGCCAGATCCGTACCGCCAGCAAGATCCGTTCTTCACATGCACAAAAGGGTTCTTGACTGTCAAAGAAGGTTACCACAAATGTGCCTGTTCATAATTATTTGTGTGTTGTTGTCTGTTCTCATCTCAGGGCATCAAATACTTACGCTTTATTAGCATTATTTGATGCAAAAAGTACCCATCAGTGTCCCTATGAGACGCCTCCGGGTGCGTCTGAAAAAGACACCCTGTCTAGACCGGAAGCTAGCTAGGTAGCTAGCTAGCTACGTTAGTGTAAAATGCATTGACAGCTTCCCAAAGCATCTTCTTCTAACCCTAACCATCAGGGTGTGTGCCTAAACCTAAGTCAGCGATTGTATACATGTCTAACCCACATTGGCCGTCAGCTAGGGTTAGCCTCCTTTGTGCTGCTCACATTGTGAGATTGCTGTCATTATTAAAAATTAAAATTGTACTGTTGAATAAGGTTTTTAATATCTATATCTACTATAAGTACTGTATAGTCCTATTAAATCATAGTGAACAGTTTCATCTCCAGTGATTAAAAAATATTGTTATCTCGATCTGAAATATTCAGTTGGATCACAAGATAATTATCCCGTTATCACAGGAAAATGGAGTAAAATAAAGATATGAATCAATGGCTGCTTAGTATTTGGTTATTTTATTTGCAACAGTGTATTTTAAATGTATATTTCTGCATAATGATTTGGAGTATTTTGATCATCAATGTAATCCTAAAGGAGTTATAACATATATGTTGCCTTATGTCTGCACATTCTTGTTTAGCTATTACATTGTTATTGGAAATAAAAAATCTTAAGACCCTCAGTGAAGTTATTCATTTTCCATCAGGATGCTACACTAAGAGAACCAGCACACCATTTTAAAATGATGCAAATTTCCCACTCTACATAGCTTATTGTTAATGCTCATAATATAAAGCTATAACCCATGAATCTATACCAAGAAGACCATTTAATGTTCAACTGTAGTCAAACGTACAGGCAGTGTTGGGGGTAACTAGTTACATGCAATTTAGTAAAATAATTTAATTAGAAAATCTATAATTTTTCTGTTTCAGTTAGGCCTACTGGGAAAATAGTTAAATCACAATTACTTATGAGAATATTTATAATTACATTTGGGGTTACGTATGAATATTGTCTGTAAAAAGCTCAGCTATATGTTGAATAATATTCATTTTATTGCTTTGCACATTTTTTTATGGGGACATGACTTCCTTTTCCGGCTACAGTTGTTAATAAAGTGTGATGCTGCTGCTAATGACTATATTACTGAGTTTGTGTCTGGTAGTCCAAAAAGTTACGCCTACCGCACTTTGGAAAACAAGGCAGAGCTAAAATGCAAAGGTGTAACATTAACTTCTCATAATGCATCAGTCGTCACTCCAGATACCCTGATTGGTCTTGTACTTGAGTTTGTGACACACAGTGACAGGTGTTTGTGTTACAGTCAGGTGTGTCATGTTTAGAGTTGAGCCGGATACTCGGCTGAAACGAGTGAAAATGTAAAATGATGTAGCCTAGTGTTGGAATTATCAGATAACATTACATTTTCAGGGCGGAGTTGCAGGCTATATCTTATTGTCTTAATGTGCTGTTCCAAAACATGTAAATGTCATATTGAACATATTGAATGTAAATGGGTTTTAGTTTGGTTTTGTTTGGTATTTCCCTTTAACAACTCTGGAGGTTCCACCCTGACCACAACTACCTAAAACCAGTGAGAAGAATACTGTACTGGTTATTTTAAAAGTGTTTCCCCATTAAATGCAGAGTTTAGCCATTTGTATATACAGAAGAGGATTAGGGCCGCGTTAGAAAAGAGTTTTGAGTTCTGAATTCTGACTCAGAATTCTGAGAATAAAATCACGTGTCCCTAATCCTCTTCCATACATCTATGATCCTGTATCTATGTATCCTATGTATCTATGATACATTGTTATCTGTAGATAAAACTAATTGTCGATTATTGATGATTTCATGAAATGATGCCCTCTTGCCCTCCCAAAATGTGTTTACAAAATAGGTGGATCATAGAAATTTAAGTGGATTTATTTATTTTTTTTGCAAGACGTAGTTAGCCATACTGTTAATTTGTATAACATTTATCTTGCTTTGTCAAAAATAATTGGCAAAGTCAGACTGAGTGTATCTTGCGAATGCCCACACAGAAGTTGAGTCAGTGAAATATGAAAACCACTGTGGGTGAGTTGATTTGGTTATTTTGGAGTCAGAATTAATCGTGTTTCTTGACACTACACCAAACACCTTTTATTAGTTGTTAATACAAGAGCACACTGTATATGGTTTAAAATCCATATCCAGCCACTTAAAGATGCAAATTTCTTTTCAACCAAAAGCAGAAGTTTATCATTTCAAGGCCGTGAGTGACCAACCAGTTCTCTTAAGAGGATGTTCGAATGTTCGGTGTTTAAATAACACTGGCACTTCTTGTCTACCAGTCATCTCGAACTCAACAGAAGGACTGTGACAATGGCAGAGGGAAAAGTTGCATCAATTAAATTAAAAGCTAACAAGGTTTTCTCTGAAGGTAAGTTTAGTTTTTAAATTTTTATTTTGTTTATTTTTGTTTAAACATTTTTACAGATGGTGCTAAGAGGAGTAATGAGGCAGCATCATTTTCATCATGTCGTCCAGCCACTGATCTGTCTGGGCCCCAACACGGCCCAGCTAACAGTTCTATGTTGCTGGATCTGTGTGTGATCATCCTCATATATGCAGTGGTGAACCAGTAAACTTTAAGGGATGCCGACTCCAATAGAGAACTTCATTCGATACCTTGCGTAAAATGCCACCATACAAATTGATTATTATTATTATTATTATTATTATTATTATTATTATTATTATTGTTATGGACAAGGAATGTGATCTGTTTTCTTTTCTTTTTTATTAGTTGAAATAGCTGTTATATAAAAACATTGTAAATTTGCATCTGCAGGGTTAAAAGTAATTTAAGTTAAGTTGTTAATACGTTTGTTAAAATGAATGAATCTTGAAGAACTGAATTGAAAGATCTCCGCGAGGGCTTTTTCCTTTAGTTGTTTCACCTGATAATTTTTCTGCGCCAATTTATTGAGGAAATGTTTTGAAAATTTCAGGTGAAAGGTGACAATTCAAAAGATAAAAATATGGTGTAATATAAAGGCAGTAAAGCTCTCAGGCATTTTGTATTGCTGTCAGATATATTTCACCTGTAGATCAATTTTAATTGATTACCAATTTTAATTGATTGCTACCCCCTTCAGACCTTCTGACAGACACTGAGCCCGTCTGGGACTGGATTATTCCTCTGGATTGGACTGGATGAGACGAGAGCACTGCTCTTCATCAGAGCTGGAAAACTGAAACTGAAAACAATTGTGATCTGAAATAAATCTCACCCAGTGGTGTAGTCTACGTGATACGCAGGTATACGCCGTATACCCACTAGGAATAGTCAAAGATCTCCGTATACCCACTTAAAATAGCGAGATGATACGTAACAACATCATTTTGCCACAGAACTTTCACACGTTCGTCCGTAAGTTCACCCTGTTTGTGTTGCGAGGCTCTGAACTGACGTTTGCTGCTTTAGTGGCCCGGGACCGGGATCTGACGTCAGCTACCAAACAACAACACCGCTGTGTGGCGGTCACTCGGCGCAAGTTTGAAATTAAATAATGTGAATCACTGAAGGAGACGTGAAACGCGAGCAAACGCAAACTAAACTCTGTCAGTGTTTTGGTAAGCATGCAGCTAAAGGTGCTGCCGCTCCGGGTGACCCTGCAGCTGCAGCAGATTAAAGTTACTAAAACGCAGAAAATGTCCTATGTTATCATTAACGGGACTGTAACAGCATTGTTGGTCTACTGAATTGAATCTAAAACTAGTTAACTAACGTTAATGTGGTGGATCAGTGATACTGTGTGTGTGTTTTTTAAATTTAAGCTGATACAGTACATGAAGAGGATGTGGACCCCTTTTGGTGTCTTCAGTTCTAATATTCTGTAATGAATGAGTTTTGGTGATAGGCCTGTGTTTACTGTTATTACTGCTACTGAAAAGCCTCAGCTTTCCATTATTGTTAATAATAGTTGCAACGTGCACTGTGAAATGTGCATTGAACCAGCATAAAACCAGAATCATGTAACATCTAAGGCTAAATGTAGTTCTTAACTTGCTGGGTTAGATGGTGATTAACACTAAACATTAGAAATTTCCACCATAAATTGGTGCAGAAAATGTCTCCAGAATGCAGGAAATTAAATGTTTAATGCTCAAAATCTTCTGGGGGAGGACCCCAAGACCCCCCACTGTGTATTTATCAATGAATATTCCTTAAAATACTATTAAAATAGCTTGTAGTCTTGATCTTGTGACCCCAATATTTTGGATTGTCATGTCTGATATGCCAAGTGTCACAACTAATATGACTCTGAATCTGACAATAACTAATCTAAGCCCTAAAACGTACCCACCACTTTTCAACATAAAGTGACGCCCTTTCCCACCTGTAACTGTCATTGACTGTTAAAGTCTTTGCTTTGTTGATAAGAGGTCCTACAGAATGCTCTCTATTACATGTACATAAATAGAGAGCATACTGTAAGTATTAGTGAGTGTAGTGGTGCTCATGGTACGTCGCTCTGGGACGGATGAGTATGAGGCTGGGATCGAAAAATCACAGTATACTCACTAGAAAAATCTAGACTACACCACTGATCTCACCACAAATTCAAACAACTTAACTTAAGCCTCTGTGATAAAGTGCAGCTCACAGCCGCTTCAGAGTGAAGCATCCTGGAGCAGTGAGACAGTCAGACAGAGCAAAGGTGTCTCTGAGCGAGGACAGAGACACACAGTGACAGGTGTTTGTGTTACAGTCAGGTGTGTCATGTTTAGAGTTGAGCCGGATACTCGGCTGAAACGAGTGAAAATGTAAAATGATGTAGCCTAGTGTTGGAATTATCAGATAACATTACATTTTCAGGGCGGAGTTGCAGGCTATATCTTATTGTCTTAATGTGCTGTTCCAAAACATGTAAATGTCATATTGAACATATTGAATGTAAATGGGTTTTAGTTTGCTTTTGTTTGGTATTTCCCTTTAACAACTCTGGAGGTTCCACCCTGACCACAACTACCTAAAACCAGTGAGAAAGAATACTGTACTGGTTATTTTAAAAGTGTTTCCCCATTAAATGCAGAGTTTACCCATTTGTATATACAGAAGAGGATTAGGGCAGCGTTAGAAAAGAGTTTTTTGAGTTCTGAATTCTCACTCAGAATTCTGAGAATAAAATCACGTGTCCCTAATCCTCTTCCATACATCTATGATCCTCTAACTGTGAGAGAACTGGGTTTAGCTCCCCTGTGAGGGTCTACAGAATACAGTTCTTGGAAAAACACTGAATTACTTTTCCTTCTAAAAGAAGATTCTGGAACAAAAGCAAAACATTTAATTTAAAATAGTAAAATAAACCTTTTCAATGTGAGAACTTTACAGTAATTAACCACAAGATTGTGTTCTTCAACCTTTCAGCTAATCAGGTGGTGAAAACTGTGTGCAATGAAGTGATGGTGCAAAGCAAAACAACCGAAAAGACTGCTGACTCAAGCGGTAGAGTTGCAAAAAAGAAAAAAAGAAAAGAAAATATAAATAAATAAAATATATAAAAATACACAACATTGAGGATTTCTAGTAATACTGCCATTACTGCTACAAAAACGACCACTACTTTACCGTTATTACAACCATTAAAAGGGAACTAAAAGGGCAGTCATGAGGAGAACTGCTCAGCCTGTGAAAACAGTACATTTACGTTACATTTACTCATTTGGCAGACACTTTTATCCAAAGCGACTTACATTTGAGGAACAACTTACAAGCATTAACAGAGCATCAAATACAGATCTACACAGATGAGAACAGGAACTGGGACTGCTTTGTGTGAAGGGCTGGCAGAGCCAGGCGGCGTTCGTTGGAGGAACATAGCGGCCGAGAAGGAACGTAGGTTTGTATAATGGAGTTTAGGTAGATGGGTGCAGACCCGGTGGTCACTCTGTATGCAAGCATTAGTGACTTGAATTTGATTCTGGAGGCCATGGGAAGCCAGTGGAGGTCACTGAGTAATGGAGGGACATCAGTCCTTTTGGGCTGATCAAAAACCAGACGCGCTGCTGCGTTCTGAACCCTTTGTAAGGGTTTCACGGCACAAGCTGGAAGACCTGCTAGGAGGGCGTTGCAATAGTCGAGGCGAGAGATAACCATGGCCTGTACCAGAAGCTGGGTGGCATACTGAGTGAGGTAGGGCCTGATTTTACTTATGTTGTATAAAGCAAAGCGGCATGACTTAGAGACAGCAGCAACATGGTCTGAAAATGACAGTTGATCATCAATCAAGACACCCAAGTTTCTCACCACCTTGGTTGGAGTGATGGTTGAGGAGTCAATTTGTAGTTTGATGTTATGGTAAATGGATTGCTTGGCTGGAATGACCAAGAGTTCAGTCTTGGAGAGGTTTAGTTGAAGGTGGCAAGCCTTCATCCATGCCAATATGTTCGAGAGACAGTCTGTAATCCGCGCCGAGACGGTGGGATCGCCTGGCGGGAAGGATAGGTAGAGTTGTGTATCGTCTGTGTAGCAGTGGTAAGAGAAGCCGTGTGAGCGAATGATTGGCCCCAGTGAGGTGGTGTAAATAGAGATGAGAAGGGGCCATAGCACTAAGCCTTGGGGCACCCCTGTGGAGAGGCAGTAGCGTGGGGTGAGAATGACAGAACAATTATGGCATTTTTTTGTAGACATAATTAAGTCTATGGACAGATGAGTCTCGTGGTTGTCCAAAAGGAGTAAACAGTTCTTCTCCTTGGAGCACTTTGTATGTTCATTGAAATGTTTCTGAAGGTCAACAAAGTGCAAATCAAGTTATCACATGTGACGACTTGCCCCAAACTCACATTTGCTAATGTTAGCTAAATCACAAGGTTAGCTCAACGTAGCACTTCAGCTAAAGTATCAAAAGACGTTATTGCCTTTTCTATTTTATTAAAAATTATAATTTTGAACATTCATAACTAACAAAGTTGTCTTGCATAAAATTTAAGGTGCAAATGTTTTACTTTTGAAGGGCAAAATAAGAAAATTAGATGTTTTAGACAGAGCCCCAGAGTGACAATTTACACATATGACGTCCAAGAAGTTACCCGCTCTTCCCTACATTTTTAATTAGCTCTGGTTTGGTTTAAGTTCACACTGTTTTTATAAACCAAGAGGAGTAAACATGAAGTTACAGTCTGACAGGTAACTCACTGGCAGTTTGGACGATTGTCATCCTGCATCATCAGTGACAGTTTATGCAGCAGTTTAATGCTTCTGATGTATATTTCTGGTCTTTGGTGTAACAAAGAACTCAAAGAAATAATTGATTAAAGCCAATGTATTACTAGTATTAGCCTATTAGACTCCAAATGGGCCGCATGTTATCGCTAATGATGTAGAAACAGGTTGAAGAGAAGCAGCTTATACGGAAATTATTCAGGGTGTATTACTGTTGGATCGCTGACACACACTCTTTAATGGACTTAATGGACTAACAAAGTAGAAGTACTGCATTTTCTAAAGCTGTTAGCCTGTTAATCAGATGCATGACAGTGTATAATATTCCGAAGAAAAACTCAAAATTTCTGAGATTAAAGTTGTAAATTTAGGAGAAAACATTTTGGCAGCCCCAAAGCTGAGTGGACATTTGTGCTGTTAAAGACAAATGAGTCTGGCTAAGTTAAGGGGTGTGTTTGCAGTAGTGGTGGGCCGTTATCGCGTTAACGTGAGACTCTTATCGGAATCAACCTCACTCGGCCAACTGTTTGTTTACAACTAGCCAGGTTAGTTATTGATACGCGGTTCGATTAAAAAGCGCATTGTCGCGGTATTTACTCACACTAACTGTAGCAACACGTCCACAGACAGCTGTTGGACAGCACTTTGTGTACCTGAACATTTCTGAAGACATTTTTCTAGGAAAATTTACTTTTAAGAAGCTTCCCAATGGATAATTTGACAAGACTAAGGTTGTTTGCACCTTGTGCAATGCGGAATTAGTTTACTGTAGGAGTTCTCCCAGTCTCAAGTAGCCTACCACCTAAGCGCTAAAGCACATCACACGCTACACACAAGTACATCTCATTGAACATGATTTATTTTCATCACCAATTATCATAGTAGAACAGCTTTGTCAAGCAGTTTGTGAAGCATTTTGGAAACAGGAGATGAGCCCCTGTTTGAAACCTGGCTTGAAACCCGTTCGCATACATATTCTGAATGCCTTCAGCAGAATTCAGATGAGCCATTTTAATCTAGATTAATCTAATCAAGATTACATTGAGATTAATCTAGATTAAAAAAATCAATCTATGCCCACCTCTAGTTTGTAGGCTTTGTCCACAGTACTGACACACAGCCCTGGAGACAAAACACGTAACTTTGTTCAGTGTCTTTATCTGTTTACTTTGCGTATTTGTACATTTAATTGTTGACACTAATTCCATGTCCACCCATGGCAGCAGAGATCCACAGACAAGGAGGACATGATGGGGAACTGATATTGAATGATTATTGTGAATGCCCTGATTAAATAATAAATGTAAATAAATAATGCTTTCTTTGTGCTTTAACAGCTAGCCTCATTGTGTTTTTCAACCTTTCAGATAAAAAGGAGGAGCAAACTGTGTGCGAGAATGAGAAGGAGCAAAAGCGAAACAACCAAACAGACTGCTGACATGAACTGTAAGTTGTGAAGAAATCTTTCCACAATATTCAGTGTTACTGTAATGTTTCTAGTAATAGGCCTACTGCTAATACTGCTTTAACTATGATCACTATGGTGCCATTATTATTATTTAAAGGGAACTAGCTTACCAGTTCATCAGGTTATTGACAGAGCTGACTGCTGTCTTCACAAGCTGAGCAGTAGCTGCTACTTATGACTGCTGTTACTACCACAAATAGTACTTACACTACTGCTTCTAATGCTGTCACTGATCTTAGTACACTGACAAAAAACATTTTTTCTAAAGAAAAGGTTTTTCAAGCCCCATGTGAATATTGATACATGTTTTGCTGTCTCCTGTTTATACTGACCATTAAGAGATCCTTTTGTAATGTGCTTTGAATGTAAGAGACGGAGACAAAATGTAAAACTTTAGTTCTGTGTAGATCTGTATTCAAAAGTTCATCTGTGGTGGTGGTGATGGCGCAGTGGATAAGACACTGCGTCTTTGGTGCGAGAGACCGGGTTTGTTTCCCACTGTGACCCATCCACCAAGACACTTAAACCCTAGTTGCTTCAGAGGTGTGCGACCTCTGAGATTTATAGCAATTGTAAGTCGCTTTAGATAAAAGTGTCAGCTAAATGTTATGTAATGTTATCTAAATCAAATTCGTGCCTTTAGCCGTCTGAGTTAGTCAAATCAAGTGGGTAATTTCCTGTCTCTAACTGACATAAAAAATGGGGGAATTTTGTTGTGAAAATACTGTAACTTTGAAATATACCTTCTTGATAACTCAGACTGCTTATATTTACAGTACATGTGTTGTTCAGTCTCAGCAGGACTCTTTCCAGACAAGAAAACAAACAGCAGAGCTCGCGCTATCAGCAGGTGGCTTGCTGTTTGGGGATTCTTTGTGTCATTTTGCTGTTGGGCATCATAGTAGTGTGTGTCTACAGTAAGTATACAGAACAGGTAGTCTATGCAGTACCTCAGACTTGGACATCAGGCTAAACTTGAAGATTCACAGCACCTGTAACCATTACTATAACCATAACTAGAGTATTTGTTGACAGGTTGTTTTATGAAACATGTCTGCCAGTAATTGTTTTCTAAATCTTTTAGGAACAAAGTTCATTTCTGGACACAATAATCAATTTAGAAATGTATGCAGACAGTAAGGAATTATTCTGTTCTTGTTTATGTGATTTTTATTTTCAACAACGTGCAACCATTTAGTCCAAGATCTGCCCACAGAGCAGCACCTGGACAAATATTACAGCCACCTGCTCTTTGGTTTGTCAGCATCAAAGATAAATTTGGATGGGTAGTAATAGCATTAGTGGAAAATACAGATGTATGTGCATAAAAGGGAAAAAAGTATATTTTTCTTATTGTCAACATATCCCATGATCAGACCCAAACCAACACTGAATTGATCCTATAAACAAATATATCTGTGTATCACAGCCTGATATCTTATTCTGTACCATAGAGCTCCAAGTTTGTCTATAAACTATTAAAAACACTTCAGTGAGCCACACTGTTGCACTGGGGGACATGTTCCTTCAATACAATGAACACGGCCGCTGTATCTTTTCAGTCAGTCCCACAATCACCGTCCTGCTGCCATAAAGGCCTGCTAGAGCACAAAATTGGCAGCTGAAAAAAAATCCCCAAAATCCCCAATCCTTCCAATTACAGTGTCTAGCTGTCAAATACTTAAGGCTTCAGCAGGAACCAAAAGGCTTGGAAAAACAAAAAAACATTGATTTTCTGTTATATTATTTTCATGGGATCTGTTGATGTCATATATTAGAGAAACATAATGAGACTCTACATCTACTAAAAAAGGGTGAAGAACCATAAGTAAAAAAAAGTTTCCCAAAGTGGAAAAATTACAAAGACAAATTTTCATTATTACTGTCACTTAAGAAAAACATTTTCCATTTGCAGTTTCTACATTAATTCAAGAAAGTGAGCTGAACCAGCTGAAAGAAAACCAAACGATTCTACTGGCTCTGAATCGCAACCTGACAAACCAGAACAACCAATTCAGCTCAGAAAATGAAAACTTGAGGAGGGACCACAACAATCTGACAGTCCAGTTGAACAACCTGACACAAGACTATACTGTCTTAAAAAGCAAGATGACAAACCTGTCTGCAGAAAACCAGAACCTGACATCACAAAACATGAAGCTGTCTGCAGAAAACCAGAACCTGACAGCACAAAACATGAAGCTGGAGTTGCAGAGGAACAACCTAACGGAACAGATACAGAACATGCAGACAAATGAGCTCAATGTCAGTCGAGCTCAGTGGAGCATTGATGCCTACTGCCCAAAAATACAAAACCAAAGTGTGTTCAGATCCCATTAATAAGGTTAAAAACTAACCAAAAAAATAATATCATAATGAAGTAATGGTGTTTATTGGTTGGTCTCTGTTGTTTCAGACAGAACGTGTAACGCTTGTCAGGATGGCTGGTGGCCCTTCCAGTCCAGCTGCTATGCGATTAATGACCCTCTTGCTGTTTCTGATTATAAAACCTGGGAAGAAGCTCGAAAAAACTGCAGAGGAAAGATTTCCGATTTGGTTGTTATAGTTGATCAAACGGAGAAGGTAGCGACAACACTGAACATTTTTATTATAGCCTGTAAGAAATGAAAATGTATTTTCAGTCTGAACACACTGAGTCTGTAGGCCACAGTGTGTTTATTAAAAGTCAGAGTGTAAATGTCTGATAACTGTCTCTGTCAGGCGTTCATCAATTATCACAGTTCGGTCAGAAATTTGATTATGTCAGTTGATGAAAGCTGAACTGCAGCAGTGTGAGAAGCAGAAGTTAAAACCATTAAAGTAGAAAACGTCAGACCATCAACTCAGCAACCAAACAACAACCGTCACAACTTCAAAGTAGAACTAAAAACCAGACTTTTCTGTGAAATAAAAAATTGGCACACTGCAACTCTTCTTCTGTTCAGAGAGTTTTTTAGAAAACAGTAAAAAAAAATTGAATTTCTGCCCCTGAGATGTAATCTAATTATTTAAATTTGAAATGGAAATTGGATTTTTTTGAAAATGATATTGTAAATGTGCTTGAAATAAAAGAGCAACAACTTTAGAATGTTATTTAGAATTAAATTTGCATATATTATAAATGTGAACTCCACTGATCAAAATCTACAGCTTGATATTTCTACACAGGAGAACCTCATACAAACCTTGATAAGACTAGAAATAAATAAAGATTTTTTGTTTTTTGTTATGATTCTTTCTTTTGAAACATTTTGCTTACATTATATTTAAGTAAGTTATATAAGTATTTACTAGGTTATACGTGTAAATGTATTTCAAATGTATTTTCTGAGTATATGACAGGGATGCTGCGACCCTGTACGCAGGATAAGTGGTTGAAGAGGGATGGATGATAGGGATGAATCAATGTGTGTATTTTTTATAAGGTTTAGAAAAGAAGCATGAAATCATAAATTAATTGTGAAATGAATAATAAGAGTTGAAGTCAGTGTGTTCTTGTCAGTGCAGTGCTTAAACACGATAAACTGAAAATTGTCTTTCTGTGAACACCAGGATTACGTCTATACTAATAGCTGGAGTGGTGTTGGCTACTGGATTGGCCTGAGAGTTGAAGCTGGAAATTGGACGTGGGTCGATGGAACTATTCTCAAGACACAAGAGTAAGACGATTTCTTTACACCATGAATAATAAAATCTGTCAGCTGGGATCTAACCATCACGTTCTTTCCTCAGCGACTTGATAGAATCACCTTCTGCTGAAGCTCGTTGTGCGATTTCTATCTGGGGGACACCTTCCAAAGGATGGAAAGCTGTGAGTTGTGATGAGAAACATCGATGGATCTGTGAGAAGAAAGCTTTATCTATTTAAGAACTGTAATCAGAACTGAAGAGATTACTAGTCTGCACAGATGAATGACACGTACAATAACATCAGCTGGCTTGTAAAAACGAAAATGTTTAAAATTCTACTTCAGAATTTGCTGTGTTTAATTTCAAAATGTAGGTATAATGGATTTTATTTTACAAGATGCTTGTGTATTTGGTGTGTGCATGTGTGTGTATCACAAAAAAGACACAAACAGATCTGTGTGTGTGTAATACAGATTTGCATTATTGATACTGTGTTTGGCTATGGTGACTGTGATGGTGACGACTCTACAGGCGGAGCTGAAGTGTTAATAACATCAAATGTGGATTTCTTCTACTTTGATAGAGCCACAATAATGAAATGTTGACTATCAGGATATGATGAGATCCAGGAGAGTCTCCATAAAGCCTGTTTTCTGTTTCTTTAATTGTTGCTTCTGATTTCAGGGGTTGATGTCAAACTTTACAAAATGTTTCCAGATCTGTTTTGTTAATCATCTGTATTTTGATGATCTCAGTATATGTGTATTTAGAGGTGACAGGTTTCTATATACAACTATAGACATCTATGTAGTTTAGTTTAGTTAGTGTGACTGCAGATATTTGGTTTCATCATTGTTGGTCACAAATAAATTATCTTCACAATTTGAAGTACATTTGGAGGAAAAAGCAAACTGTGTATTTTACATTTAGACAAACAAAAGACCAGTTGATGAGACATGTGGAGCACACAGTGGAGATCAATAGAGCCTCCACAGTTTGACAGAACTGTACTGGAATGCTTACCAGCTCATGTAAAGTGTATGTTAAATGTAAAATATAATCTGGTTCAAATAACTTTCCATTAACAATCAAACATATGTGTATTAACATGTATTTTAGGCCACTAGAATCTGCAGATTTCTGTCTTTGCTCCTCCAGTGTTAGTTTCATAAGAGACACTGTGCAGAGAGAAATGCACAGCACCAGATTTCCCTTCACAACATATTAGTGCCTAAGTTAAAAAACAAAACAAAAAACAGACTTTCAAAATCTCAAAGCAGAAGTAGGAGACCAACAGCAGACACGCCATCTAACACCAGCGACACTTTGCAGCCTAAAACTTTCCTTAAGCCAACAGGTTAACACCACACAGACTAAAGGCTGCCCACCTTTCATGGTGAAAAACTGGGTTAAAGACTGACATCCTTTCTTCTGTCTTTCCTCTCTCTCTTTCCTTTTTTGAAAACCAGATTTCGTTACTAGGCAACATTTTGATCACAGTATTTCCGGCACATCTACTGACCGCAACTACACACAGTCACTGATAAGGGCGCTGAGGCAGGACCAAACCATTTCATGCAGATACGGGGGGGGGGGGTCGGTCAATAGGGAGGTTAAGTTTTTGGTTAAAAAAAACGGGATTAAAGTTTTATGTAGGCCTAAAGTTTCACGCACTTTTGGAATGTTAGTTTTGCATAATTTCCTCAGAGCTCTGACTGGATTTATGTTCATCATCATGAAGCTCTGCAGCTCTGAGTAACTGGAGATACTTTAATTTTCAGGATTATTCTCATACAAACGCATCTCCTTCTTTTCCACGTGGCATGAGTCAGCCTACTCTTATTTAAACATAGAGTTAACTCAGGAATGGTAGCTGTGATAAGATGATATAATGTGATATGAGGGCAGCCCTGCTAGTCTATGTTGTTTTCTTTTTTAAACACCATGTCCCTTAATCATGAAGAAATCTGTAATTTTACAGCATTGATCGGCACTTTTCTCCGTCTCAGCTCTGCCTTTTTCTCTTTCTCTCGTTCTCTTGTCCATTTTGTCTCTGCCACGCACACTCACGCACTGAGTCTGTTTGGCGCGCGCTCCCGGGCGCGGCGACACTGCAGGAGAGAGTGAGACGCGCCTGTGGTCTGGATTCACCTGCTATTAAAAAAGCTCGCTATATCGTAGCTGCCGATGGTCTAAACAGCCTTCGGTGCTGCCGACGGTCAGTCCGCTGGTTCAATCTCCACTGCGTCTTCTTGTGTTTTCGGTCAGTAGCGCGCAAGACAATCGGCCTCACGAATGGACCACTGAGCAAACACTGTGTGCAGGTAGTAGGCTACTCATGGGAGTTGTTGTGTCATAGTGTCAAATTGCAATTCGTTTGATATTTCAGATGCATTTTGACAAGACTACAATTTTTCAACACGCCAAAGTAGCTGGTGGGAGTGACTATGTAACCCGCCGGAAGGAAATCCACCCGCAATTGATGGGTGTTAATGTCAAGTCCTGTGGGTGATACTGTCAAGACCTAAAAGCAGAAGTACACCAAAGACCAAATGCCTTTGAAACAACAGTAACTATTGCAGCTTGAGACTTTCCTTAAACCCTCACACAGGACTGCAGCAGGATTTTAAACATTTATTCAGGATGAACAGAAAACCACTGAAGGCAACTGGTAATTTAAATAATTCTACTGTTCAAGTATCTGCAGGTAAGACAAGGTCTTGTCTGCTTCTGATTCTTGACAACACTCGAGAACCACCTGAGTTTTTATTGATATTGATTGGGTTTTTCAGAATGAACACACTGCATACACGTCTTCATATAAACATTTAAAAAAATTACAATTCTTAAGTACCAACATTACATCTCTATGTCTATACAATAAACAATTTCAGATATGCAGCTAACATCCTGGGTGACTCAAGAAATGTGATTAGTTGTCCCCATATTTTAAAATAACGTTTTCCATGGCTAGGCAATAAGAAAGGCTCTTTTAGAACTTTAGAACCCAGTTCCATCTTTTGCATTAGGATTGTTCCACTCTGCCCAGCACATTGGGAATAATAATATTTAATATATGTTTTTCTCTTCAAATCTCTTCTAATATATATCTTTTTAAATTGAGGAACTCTTGTGACGTCTCATAGGATTTGTTTTTGTCTAATGGGTCATCAGATTCAGCAGAAAGACGTTTGATTATGATAAAAAGTCAGTGTTGAAATGTTAATGACTGTGCAGCAGCGTGAGAAGATGTTTGAAAAACAGTGTGGGCATAAAAGCTTTGACGAGGAGGCTTCCTCTCACAACTCATATATAGGTCTGCTGCTGAATGTTTTTTTTCAGAGCGAACAGAAAAACTCAGAAACTGTTAGTTTAAAAAATGTAATGTTTTTTTATCTGGCAGTGGGAAACTTTCTAATATGCTGAAACTTTGCAGATTCTCAACTTCCTCTGATGCTTTGCATGACTGCCAGCAATTACTTTGACAATGTTTAAATTGATTATGAAATACATATTTAGAATCAGGATTTATTTGTTCCAGTGTGCTCAACATATTCTTCTCTCGATCTCTTGTTATTGTCTTTTATTTATTTATTTCTTTATTTTTAGATTGGGAGTGACTCTGCATGTAACATTCAGTTTTAGCATTAGCATGTTTGTTCTGTATCTGACTACTGACACCAGCATTTAAGAAAATACAGTCACTGAGCTAAAGAGGAACTAAACTGTTCATTATTAATAACTTGGATGTGCTTTTCTTCTTTGTTAGAGATGTAGTGCTTATGATTTGTGTATCAGCAGATTGGTGAAACTGAAGACTGATCAGTTTGTGACATTTGACATTGTTTCTCCTGGTTGGCCAACAGGTGCATTATTTGTTCTCAAGAGAACGTTCCAGTGTTTGGTTCCTATTTGTATTCTGGCATATATAATATTTATACAAGTGATGGTTATGTTGTATCTGTTTATTTCACTTGTTTCAAAGCAATCATTAGGTTGGGATAAATAATATGATATTGTGATATTTTGTGATGAGTTATTAAAACTGTGGCACCATTAGAATATTTTCCTCTGCTGGCCCAGGTCCTCTTTCTCTGCCTCGAGGCCTCCAAGTGCTCTTGCCAAAAGGGAAAGTGAAAAAAGAAGTGGTTAAAAAACAGTGAAGTAATGTAATATCTTCTTTTATTTTGCTGAAAATTACAACAATGTTATTATTGTACAGTTGCACAAGTTAATATTTTAACTAATGATCTTATTAAAATACATCACACACTGTGACACATTGCATGTTTCATTCCAAAACTCCAGAGAAAAAGCCTAAACCTGTGGTTCTTGTTTTGGTTTTCACGGCAAGGACCCCTAAACTGACACAAATTAGACCACGGACCCCCAATTGATAAGATTATGTCCCAGGATTCCTCATCTGATAGGATTTTGCTGTTTAGATGTTTTATTACAGAAAGAGTAGAAAAACCCATGAGCAAAATATTTATTCCTTCACTGTGTTACTTATGGATGGAATAATGGTGAAAATAAATGATTTCCCTTTTTGCTGTGGACCCCCTGGAAACCCCTCAAAGACCCCTAGAGGTCCTCCGACCCCACTGACCTAATCACAACACATACAATTGTACGAGGCCAGACAGAAAAAACAATTAGAAACACAAGCTACAGAGTTTGCTCAAATGATTATCTTTATATTCAAGCATCAGTCACATCCAAAGTATCAACCAACGTCACACGTTTACCTTGAACATAAGCTACAACAATGAAAGCAAGTAGGCCTAAGATACAAAAGTCCAAAAAGCACTCCTATAGCCTACAAAAGTACAACGTTCACTCCTCTTACTGGTGTCCAGAAAGCAAACAGCACAAAAGTGAACACATTCATTTTCAATAATTTCTACTAGCTACTAGATATTTTTATGTTATCCAGCCTATAAAGATAATATAGTTGTAGCTACCGGCAGAGATTCAGCAGCGCACAGGAGCTGTTGCCATTGTTACTTACTGTGAAACACTTGCCTGTCGGTGCTCGTTTTTCAACATGAAATAAAAAGTAAGATTTTGGTTTTTGCTGTCTTCTCTTTGTATTGTATTTTATTGTTTATACTGTATGTTGCGTGATGTCAGCTGGTGGCAATTGAGTTTCCCTACTGGGTATAAATAAAGTTTGTCTAATTTGATCTGAAAAAATTTGCAGGTCGGACATGTAATTGGTAGTAAAAAAAACGTCTCAAAAAATGGTTGCAGTCTGGAGCCCTGCAAAGTGTGAGCTCCTCCTATGAACACCATGACCTTAACACCAAACACCTCAGCAGAATGGCCTCAACCTGCAGTATCTGCAGAGTAAAGGGCATGAATTCCCACACAGACCGTAACAATAATAAAATGTTCAGTCTTATATTTTAAGGACTGCTGTGTGGGTACTCAGTGATGCCAGGGAAGGTTTTAGCTTCACCTCCCCATCTCCATCTGATGGGCATCTTAACACTGTAACAGCCTGCTACTACCCACTGTTACAAGGTGGCACTGCTAACTGCATCTTACTCTGGAATAGTAATGGATCATAAGACATGTGTAAAACAAAAGCTACAAAGGTATCAAAGAAACTTGCAGTACAGGACAGTTATTTTATTTTGTGGTGTGTGGTTTTTGCATGCATTGCATCAGTTACTGTCGCTCAGACAGACAGAAACGTTTGAGTGTAAAGGTTGAAAAAAAACACATCTTACAGTTGAGTGTGAAAATATTGGCAGCAGCTTTCCATAACACAACCTATATAAACCAGAATTATTCATTAGCTGTACTGTACCCAACTACTCTATTTTTTTTAAATTAAACCTTTATTTAACCACTTAAGAAAAACTCTAGCAGTGAATATACAGTATATTTACCAGCTATGTAATTCTGTTCATCAACAAAGTGTTCTGGTGTAAATCCAAACAATCTGAAAAATAAATATTCATACTGATTTTATTATGCAAGCTCTGTGACAGATCGTCAGCAGCACCATACTGAAGATATATTTCACATATAAAAGCTGAGTTTAGGATTTGCATATTTTACTTCCTCTTTTAAAAGCAGCCTTAATCATGAAGTTAAATTATTACTTTAATTTGTGTTATAGTAACTTTACATCCAAACCCACAAAACAGAAGTACGTTCAGATTCCATAAATAAGATTAAAAAATAACCAACAATATTAATAACAAAATCACAATGCAGTAATGTTGTTAATAGGTTGGCCTCTGTTGTTTCAGACAGACAGTGTAACGCTTGTCAAAAAGGTGCTGCTGCTGTGCGTTTAATGACGCTGATGGTTCTGCTCAGAAAACCTGGGAAAAATGAGAAGACTGAACATTTTTATGACAGCCTGTATGAAATGAAAATGTATTTTCTGTCTGAACACACTGAGTCTGTAGGCCACAGTGTGTTTATTAAAGTACAGAGTTTAAATATCTGATAACTGTCTCTCTGTTGTCAGACGTTCATCAAAAAACAAAAAAATCTTTTTGATGGTGATCAAAGTGACTTTCGGTTGATGAAAGGTGAACTGCAGCAGCGTGAGAAAATGCTGCAGACAAACAGTGTGGCTTAAAACCACTAAAGTACTCAGCATTAACTGCTAAACAAACAAGAAATGTGTTAAACTAGCAGAAATAAAACCATTTCCTTCTCTGTGACATATAAAATTGGTTCACTGTAAACCTCCTCCTTTTAGTCAGAGGAATTTTAGAGATCAGTTTAGAATATAACATTTCTCTGCCTGAGATGTAATCTAATTAATTATATTTGAAAAAGATTTAATTTAAATAGAAATGAAAACACTATATTGAAAATAACAACTTTGGAATGTACTTTGAAATGTGCATGATAAATGTGAACTCTTTTGATCAAAATGTATAGCAGTATAATCATGCATAGGAGAACCTCAGACAAATGTTGATAACACTGGAGATATACAGTACATGTATGTCAAATGTATTTTCTGTGTATATGATAAAAAAGGGATGGAGATCAATGGGTGGATTTCTAAGCTAAATTAATAGATTTAGAAAATAAGCTGCAGGAAGTCAAAAAAATTGTGAAGTCGATAAAAAGTCAAAGAGTGTTTTTGTCAGTGCAGTGCTTAAACATGATAAACTGATTTTGTCTTTCCGTGAACACCAGGATTACATCTATACTAATAGCTGGGATGGTGTTGGCTACTGGATTGGCCTGATAGTTGAAGCTGGAAATTGGACGTGGGTCAATGAAACTTTTCACAAGACACAAGCGTAAGATGATTTCTTTACACCATGAATAATAAAGCTGTGATCTAACCATCACGTTCTTTCCTCAGCTACTGGACAGAATCACCTTCTGCTGAAGCTCATTGTGTGATTTCTATCAGAGGGACACCTTCCAAGAGATGGAAAGCTGTGAGGTGTGATGAGAAACATCGATGGATCTGTGAGAAGAAAGCTTTATCTGTTTAAGAACTGTAATCAGAACTGAAGAGATTACTGGATAATTTGCACAGATGAATGACACGTACAATAACATCAGCTGGCTTGTAACGAAGAAAATGTGTAAAATTCTGCTTTAGAATTTGCAGTATTAAGACGAAATTTGAATGAATAAGGAGTTTTATTTTCCAACATGCCAGTGTATTTAGTTTGTGCATGTGTGTGTATCACAAAAAAGACACCGATCTTTGTGTGTGTAATACAGAATTGGATTATTGATACTGTGAGTCTGACTGTTGACCAGTTTTTAGAAAAATACAGGGGTGCCTGCAGGGGGAGCTAAAGTGCTAATACCATCACACGTGGATTTCTTCTACTTTGATAGAGCCACATCTAAAGGTGTATGTGTATGTAGAGGTGACAGGTTTGATGTTCTCTATCTGTCTTATGTTTCTATCTTGAAGCAGTTTTGTGTTTAACCACTAGTGAATAAATATATCGTGTTGTGACATGTTTAAGAAGCAGCTCTTACCTCAGTGTGTTTGCTCCATTTGAGTGACATTAATCAGTTACACACACATCATCATCAGCACAGGACAGCAAGTCTCATTAATTAAGGAAGTGTCATATTGTAGGTGTTGGAAAGAATAATTTCAAAGTCTTCCTTCTCCCTCATCTTTTTAGGTCTGTTTAAAAGAACTGCCATCAGAGCAGGGGCGTCCCTCTCTAACGTCAAGAAGCTCTTGAAAACTCATCTCTACCGAGAACACTTCCTCTTATAACACCTCTAACTCCTAACCTCTAACATGCACTTCCTGTGCTCTTCTTCTTCTATGGCCTACAATTATCTTGTATTGATTGCACTTTTTGTTAACTCTTACTTCCTTCCCTAGGTATTTACCCATTGATGTGATATGTACTATGAGCTCTTACTAGTATTTATTGCTGCTCTTACTAGTACAGATTGGCAGGTGTAAATCTGTGCTTGATGCTCTGTTGATGCTTGTATGTTGTTCCTCAAATGTAAGTTGCTTCGGATAAAAGCATCTGCCAAATGAGTAAATGTAATGAAATAAAGAAGGCAAATGTCACCATGTTAAATGTCAGTGCTCAGGGAATCCAGGAGAAATGATTTGTTGTTTGTTGATCAGGGTACTTAATTAACACTAAGCATTGTAATCACCCAGGGGCGCCCCCAGAAAATTTTCCCAGGGGTGGCCATATGGGGCCACTGAAAATCCTCGGGGCGGCACACTAAACCAAAAGCCATAACTGAATTTCAAGAATTCTATTATGCAGTATAGACTAGCTGAATACTACATAAAATATGAGTTAAGGAATCACAGACTGATGTACTTTGGTTTCTTATTTTACAGTTAAAATTGTCTAATGTCCGTAGACTAAAACCAGTTCAGTTAACATTCCATAAAAATCCTGTTTTATGTGTTATCTGTATGTCTTAGGCAATTCATTGTTCTTTAAATAGGCAATTTAACCTTTTCCTTAAAAAGACAAATACAACTTTTATTTGTTGGAGTGCACTAACAGGAAGGAACAAAACATTTACTTGGGACAAGCCTACTCAAGATTACAGACATTTCTTTAAATTAAAATTAAAATATACAATATATATCTGTATAGAGTTGTGTAATTATTTGTTAACATACTAAGTTTGGACTTATTCTTGTTACAAACAACTAAGTTATTTTGAAATATCCCACTCTTTAACAACCGATATGACCACAACAGGATGGCTCCACAAAACACTAAACGAGAGAGAGAGAGAGAGAGGAGTGCACTGACACAAGTTACCGCATCACTGTCACAAACCTAAATTAAGAATGCAATATTTAAGCAGACACATCTAAATGAGCCTACAGGGCCATAAGCAAACAGCAGTGAGCTCAACACCACTGAAGTCAACAACCACGGGCACAGACAACTTTTTCGGGATCCAGAGATCCTGCGATCATAATGGAAACAATGTCGGCATATATATATCACATTCCCGGCTCCGTACCTTTCATACAGCGCAGTGAGCAGCAAACTGGCCTAATAATCCCGAATAATAAGGCAGGATGAAAGTGGCTGTATGACAACTGCATCATGACAACAACCGTGATCCGTAGCCTAGTCTCAACCGATCCAGCACAACAGTTTGCCCATGCAGGGACAAGCAGCTGACTAGCGATGGCAAGTTCGACTCTTTTGAAAGACTTGAGTCACCAGATGTCATTCATTATTTTGTTAATTTGAACAAGGCTGGTTATTGTGGCGCTGCAGCCCTCTAGTGGGCGATAAAAAAACAGCACCGTTCTCAAACAGAGAAGGCTGCTTGTCTTGCTCTAATTGACAAAGTATAATACACAAATTCACCTCTTGATCACTTTCTATCATCCTTATATACACCCATTTGGGCCCACAACCAAATTCAAACCATGTAAAACCACAGAAATATGTTGTCTATATGCCACTACTCCGGCTAAATCCTTCCATTTTCACAATCTTTCCACACAACAGTACACAACCAGACCAGCCACATAAAGGCCTATGTATATAATTACTGTCTTTATCTTAAACATACTCATTCACACAGTAGCCAAACGTCCCTATCCATGAGTAAAATATTATTATCAGATTTGCATATATAGAAGTAATAAGCATGATACACTATATGAATAAACACACTCTTATTAAAATTCAACCAATTTAATAATAATCTGGATCAAGCCACCAAGTTCTTAGAAGAACTCCAGCACAGAGAGAGGAACAAAGAAATATTAACACATTTTATAAATGCAGCAGTTTGGCAGGTCTGGACAGAATGGGCCACATCAGGTCCTGATTCTGCAGGCAGAGAAGCAAACATGAGCACATCGCTCTCAAACACTGCAGGTTGTTCACCAGTTAGGAGCTATGAAACTACAGCACGGCTCTGTTGGTAAATCAAAGCAAAACGTTGCGTTCTCTGGCGGACCTGGATCAGCTGTTAGCTGTAACACACCAAAGGGCTAACGCTAACGCTGCTATGTGGCTGTGTTTTAATGTTTTAATGACTGGGTCCGTTTGTTTTGGAGAGAAAACGACCTCAGAGTCACTGATGAGACGAATTCTCATCAGCTGTTAGCTGTAAACACTAGCAGGACTAAAGTTACTGTATGGATGCGTTAAAACTATAACTTAGCACAACATCACTGCGCTGTAATAATGTTATGCTTTATTAAATGTCCCATAATTAACAAAAGAGCTATATAATGTCAGTCCAGTGACTGTTACCTGACAGCCAACCTGCCTCTCATTCTCTGGCGCCGACAGTCACTCAGCCTGCAGAATGAACAAAAGACTGAGGAGGACCCATGTGAGCGGTGAAAAAGTAGCTCATTCCTGCTCCACAGTAGCTGAGCTGTCACGTGAAAGATGAATAACCTATACCTGGAGACCCACAGTTGCTATGAGCCGTGAACTAATCAGTTCTGTTTCCTGTGCTGCCTGTTTACCACAGCCCTGTAGACGAGCTGTCACGTGACAAATGAACGACTCAAACAGACAGTTGAGAGTCGTGAACTAATCAATACTGTCTCCTGTGCTGACGGAGACTATGCAGCTGCAGTGTGACGAGTGAACGTAAGAGTCCAAGATCCTTCACGCATGCGTGAAAATGAACAAATGACTCACTGAGACTACCCGTTCCTCCTGAGGCATACACATGATTAGGTCTTATGAACGAAACCTTCATTGAACGACACAACACTACAGCAGACTCAGGATGATAAAAGAAGCTTTCACTCACCAGAGCTAAGGCTTTACGCCAGGAGAAAGGCAGAACGGCAGTTTTTCCTCTGGGCAAACTTCTCTGTGACTGAGGTTTCTCAGACAGTCCACCTACTTGTCATGGCCCCTCAGTATTTGTTGTGCTGCTCAGTGGAGCTCTGTTGAGCGCTGCCTAGTTTCACAGCATCGTCCAGGTGACTCCCGCTGTTCTCACGTTTTGCAATCCTCTCAGAAAGATGAAGATGAAAACAGGCATCAGACAGTCTCCCTCCAAGCATCACGTTAACAGCTGGTCACACGCGGCGCAGTCAGGGGCTCCAGTGTTCCTACGACAAACGATCCCACTGTCTTGGCACGGATTACAGACTGCCTCTGGACATATCTACATGGATGAAGGCCTGCCACCTTCAACTAAACCTCTCCAAGACTGAACTCTTGGTCATTCCAGCCAAGCAATCCATTTACCATAACATCAAACTACAAATTGACTCCTCAACCATCACTCCAACCAAGGTGGTGAGAAACTTGGGTGTCTTGATTGATGATCAACTGTCATTTTCAGACCATGTTGCTGCTGTCTCTAAGTCATGCCGCTTTGCTTTATACAACATAAGTAAAATCAGGCCCTACCTCACTCAGTATGCCACCCAGCTTCTGGTACAGGCCATGGTTATCTCTCGCCTCGACTATTGCAACGCCCTCCTAGCAGGTCTTCCAGCTTGTGCCGTGAAACCCTTACAAAGGGTTCAGAACGCAGCAGCGCGTCTGGTTTTTGATCAGCCCAAAAGGACTGATGTCCCTCCATTACTCAGTGACCTCCACTGGCTTCCCATGGCCTCCAGAATCAAATTCAAGTCACTAATGCTTGCATACAGAGTGACCACCGGGTCTGCACCCATCTACCTAAACTCCATTATACAAACCTACGTTCCTTCTCGGCCTCTACGTTCCTCCAACGAGCGAGCCTGGCTCTGCCAGCCCTTCACCTAAAGCGATCCCAGTCCCTGTTCTCATCTGTGACACCACAATGGTGGAACGAGCTACCCTACGCCATCAGAGCAGGGCGTCCCTCTCTAACTTCAAGAAGCTCTTGAAAACTCATCTCTTCGAGAACACTTCCTCTTATAACACCTCTAACTAACTAACCTCTAACATGCACTTCCTGTGCTCTTCTTCTTCTATTTATCTTGTATTGACTGCACTTTTTGTTCTGATTGTACTTTCTGTTAACTCTTACTTCCTTCCCTAGGTATTTACCCATTGATGTGATATGTACTATGAGCTCTTACTAGGATTTATTGTTGCTCTTACTAGTATGTATTGTCAGTTGTAGATCTGTATTTGATGCTCTGTTGATACTTGTAAGTTGTTCCTCAAATGTAAGTCGCTTTGGATAAAAGCATCTGCCAAATGAGTAAATGTAAATGTACGATGTTAGTTTGCTGTTAGCGATGGTGCTAACCTGTAGCTATCTGCAGACTAATAACTCTCACACACAGTACAATACACAAAACTGTGTAGCAGTGTGACAAACCTATTATAAACTAACCAGGCTGCTAAATGTCTCATGTCTCTGTATATTAATTAAATTAGACTTTTCTTTATTCTACAGCTTGTCACTGCCTCCACAGAAAACACACACATTCGGCACAACACCGGTGTCCTCCGATCTGCTCTGCCTTTTAGTCCCGCCCCTTGACCAGTCACAATTTAAGAAACATGATTGTCATGTACATGGACGAATTGAAAGCCTCTCCTAAACTAAACACCATAGTCTGTCACAGCTCAGGCTCAGAGGTTAACCCTCTTATAGTGACAGAGAACTATATGAGAACACTTTTATGCTGCTATTCACCTTTTAACTCAAACCAGGTGGTTACATAATATAAACAGTATATAGCATTTTATGCATATGCTCCTTGCCAGGGGGGGCCACTGGGGTTGCTATCAGGTTAAAAGCAGGCGAGAGGCTGACGGTCTACAGGTCTGAGGGACTGTGGCTGCCCTGTGACAGATTCAACTTTTATATTCTCGTTTGACAAAAGTCTGGATGTCAGAGGCTATTTGACTGCCAGGGCTCCAGTAGCTTCAACATCAGCTGCAGTACCCAACTTAAAGCAGGAACAGGTACTTAAGGAGTAAAAGAGCTGTGGCCACTGACGGGCAGAGGAGGAGGCTGTGTTAGCGAGTGAGGGAGAGAGCAGGAGGAGAGTTGTGGTGAGTAGCTCAACTTGTATGGAGGGAGCAGGGAGGGAGAGTCATTTACACTGGGGACATGTGGGCTGCTGTTATGTTGTGGCCGCTGTAGGTTATTACAGTTCAGTTCCATTACGGGGCACGAGCGCTATTAATATAACAAGATTACATAGAGTAGAGTCAGAGAATGCAGACCCTCATGACCACCGTGTTGGTCATGTTATGTTGCTATGACGTTATTGGCAATGAAGTCAACTAAACTGAAAACAGTGTCTCTGCCTCTGATAACGGGAATCTCAAGATACTACAGCTACCCACCAACGGTGTCGCCAGCTCATTTTTCCGGGGCTTTAGCCCTGAATGTTTTGACAGTAGCCCCAATGTGACTTTACAACATAAAAAATAATTTCCATCTTAGGTGAATATGCAATAATCCTCATCACGCAGCCTGTCTCGCAGCTCCTACTCTTGCTCTTGCAAACTATTGCTACACTTTGTTTGAAGTTTACGTAACGTGACCTCCATTCCCTCTGAAGCGGCTGTGAGCTGCACTTTATCAGAGGTGCTGAAGTGAGTGTGTTTGTGGATGTGCGGTGATATTTCTGTCTGATCACAAGAGCAGTGAGCTCGTCTCATCTAATACGACGGGTTCTGTGTCTTTCAGACGGACTAAAAGGGGTAGAAGCCTACTAACATATCAGCAGGGCAATAACACAGGGTAATGTGTGGGGCAGGTAGACTTTGTTAAAATATGACTTCATTCTCATTATATCTCTTAATATTATATCTCAAATTGTTCTGCCAATGTCAGAAACACAGATATGTGAGAGAGATTTTTAATGAGATGGAAGCTTTGAACATGAGCAGAAAAGCTGCTGAAACATAGGAGCTATTAAGGTGCAGGGGTTTATAACTGAAATATCATTGAGGTGAAAAGGTGCCACGTGCGCATTTAAAGACTTTAGGTTACTTCAGTCATGCCTGCATGTGTTGACTCAGCAGGGATGAAATAAAATGATAAACAGGAGAAACATATCTGACAGCTATACAGAATGCAGAGAGCCTTACAGCACTATATTACACTATATTTTTATTTTTTGAATTGTCATCTGATTTCCTTTCATGTAAATAAAGAAATTTCTTCAATAAATTGGTGCAGAAAATGAAGTGTTTAATGTTTTAAATCTTCTGGGGGAGGACCCTCAGACCCCCCTATCAATTATTTCGTCAATACATTTTATTTCCCCAAATACTAAGCCTATTAAAATATATAGTTGTCTTGTTTTCATGGCCCCACTATTTGTGCAGTGTCAAGTCTCATGGGCTAAGAGTTTTGTCAAAACCCTAATCTGAGCACTTAAAGGTAAGCATGGTGTATTGGTGAGGGGTGTCCGACCGATTTTGGTGAGCTGCCTGGACGCCTGGAAGATGCCAGGGCCGATTTTTTTCCCCAGTCCAGCCCTGGTCATAGTGTCAAATTGCAATTCGTTTGATTTTTCAGATGCATTTTGACAAGACTACAATTTTTCAACACGCCAAAGAGTCTAGTGGGAGTGACTGTGTTACACGACACGTCAGAAATCCTCCCGCATTTGATGGGTGTTAATGTCAAGACCTAAAAGCAGAAATACACTAAAGACCAAATGCCTTTGAAACAACAGTAACTATTGCAGCTTGAGACTTTCCTTAAACCCTCACACAGGACTGCAGCAGGATTTTAAACATTTATTCAGGATGAACAGAAAACCACTGAAGGCAACTGGTAATTTAAATAATTCTACTGTTCAAGTATCTGCAGGTAAGACAAGGTCTTGTCTGCTTCTGATTCTTGACACTCGAGAACCACCTGATTTATTTTTAAACATATATCTCTATGTCTATACAATAATCAATTTCAGATACTCAGCTAACATCCTGGGTGACTCAAGAAATGTGATTAGTTGTCCCCATATTTTAAAATAACGTTTTCCATGGCTAAGCAGTAAGAAAGGCTCTTTTAGAACTTTAGAACCCGGTTCCATCTTTTGCATTAGGATTGTTCCACTCTGCCCAGCACATTGGGAATAATAATATTTAATATATGTTTTTCTCTTTAATAGATATATTTTTAAATTGAGGAAGTCTTATAACGTCTCATAGGATTTGTTTTTGTCTAATGGGTCATCAGATTGAGCAGAAAGATGTTTGATTGTGATAAAAAGTCAGTGTTGAAATGTTAATGACGGTGCAGCAGCGTGAGAAGATGTTTGAAAAACAGTGTGGGCATAAAAGCTTTGACGAGGAGGCTTCCTCTCACAACTTATATATAGGTCTGCTGCTGAATGTTCTTTTTCAGAACGAACAGAAAAACTCAGAAACTGTTAGTTTAAAAAGTGTAATGTTTGTTTATCTGCCAGTGGGAAACTTTCTAATATGCTGAAACTTTGCAGATTCTCAACTTCCTCTGAAGCTTTGCATGACTGCCAGCAATTACTTTTACAATGTTTAAATTGATTACAAAATACATATTTAGAATCATGATTTATTTTTTCCAGTGTGCTCAACATATTCTTCTCTTGATCTCTTGCTATTGTCTTTTATTTATATATTTATTTATTTTTAGATTGGGAGTGACTCTGCATGTAACATTCAGTTTTAGCATTAGCATGTTTGTTCTGTATCTCTTTCAGAGGTAATCGAGGAAGAAGCTGACTGTGATAATGCAGCAGTAGGTACTGTGGATAGAAAGCCAGTCACTTCAGGAGCATTAGGCCCCGTGTCCACTAAAGCGTTTTTTTCTGACGCTAGCGTCTTTTTTCAATTCATTCCAATGGAAGCGCCGCGTTTTTCCGAGCTGCTAAAAACGCCAGTAGCGTGGCGAGCGCTGAGCGTCTTTTTCACGCCGGTGCCAAGCGCTGGCGTTTTTTCACGTCGCCGAGGTTGAAAAATTTTCAATTTTGGGAAAACGCTGCGCTCGTCACTGTCACTTTTACCCAACCGTCCAATCACAGTGCAGGAGGGGCGGGACAAACACCGCGACCGAGCACATCCGATCTTGAGCGAAGCGATGTGCCTACTACGCCGAGGTGTTGCCTCGCCGCGCAAAATCTCATGAACACACGCATGCGGAAAAGTCTGTACTCTCATGTTTCAGCCTTCTTTTCATGCAGAGAGGGCCAGAGCAAGTAGGCCTACGTACTATGTGGTGACATTTTTACATTCAGTAAATTAAGTAGGCTACTCTACTTGTAGCACATCGCCTCCACGGAAATTAGGTATCATAGCAACCACAGCTTCTCGAAAAAAAAACACTGCGCCTCCAAAACGCACCCTACCGCTTTCAGCTACGCGTTTTCAGAACAGCAGGTGGCGTTTTCAGCTGGCAAAAAACGCTTTGGTGGACACGGGGCCTTATGAACACAATACATTTCACAAATGTAATATTGTGCAGCATGAGATTTATTTATCAACAATGATGTTAAAAAATGTTAGAAATAAAGGATGAAAATGTGAATGTTTAAAGGTTCCTTTTGTTCTGCACTTTAAATGTAGGCTACGTCTAAGATGTTTTTATTTTTTTAATATAGCCGGTATCAAAATATAGATATAAAAATAAAATAAAAATATATCAAAATATTGTTGGCCAGAGAGTTGGCCATTGATTCCCTATGATTTTATTCCTCTCTGTTAGTTTTGGCTGCTCTTTTGTGGGCCCCTGACAGCCTGCAGTGTTCGCTTAAAGCGACTCTTATATTTACTAGTCCTGCACATTTGAATGGCCAAATGTTTCGACCGTACCATTTTCACAATAACAGCAATAGCCCTTTGCTTGGGCCCCATAGGCCTTGGGCCGGGGTCATCTGTACCCTTTGACCCCCCCTGACGGCGGGCCTGCACAGCAGTCCACTACTTGCCCCAGATGTCTGATATTGCATCAAGGTGTAGACCTACTAACACTGGAGGCAATCGTTGAGTTTCAATCGCCTGAAAAAGGAGAGGCCGCGCACTTTCGGCCTTTATGGTAAGATTAAAGTGTAATTATTTTACGCACTGCTTGTCGCCGGGTCACAGTAGCAAGCTGGGATGCTTGAACTTCAAGCTGACTCTGATATCTATAACACAACAGAGTAGCTTCATTTCATGGCCTGTAGGCTGGTCAATTTCATTCCAAATATTACCAGTTATATTTTTGGAGTTTTGGCTATAGTCTATTAACAAATAAAACACACTCAATGTAATATTTGAACATTATAGCATCTGTTGAAAACAGAGACTGCACTTTGGTACACATTGTTTTTCTCAGCTGTGACACTGAGGCTGTTCATGATGCAACACGTCACTGATTCCTCCTTTGTATGAAATAGATTTTACATTTTTAAGAGTACAGTATATTTTCATCCTTAGTTAGATATAATATGTCTGGGGTAAAACGTCCATGCAGATGCAGGTCTCTAAATCTGATAAAATAGTTAGTTGGTGGGGGGTGGGTTGATTTATGCCTATAGGCCCATATGAATTCCGTTAATGTCCGAGCCAATCCGTGCATCAGACTAATTCAGCTGCTATAATCGTGACCAAAATCTGTTTTCAACAGATACTATAATGTTTATTGGAACCTCCAGGTGTGTATAGGCATGTTATAATGTTGACAGACATGTTTCTGGATTGTGAAGAAATGATCTGTAGCTTTTAGTGCCAAAAGCTGGTCTGCTGCTCTGACAGAGATCACAGCTCAAACAGCGGACAGATGATGCAGCTGTGCAACAGGTCATATTTAATGGACGTTGCTTTAAATGACGGCTCCAAGGAAAGGACATCTCATTTCGTTACATGCCCGTCTCCTCCTCGATTCCTGGAGCTCACATCTCGGGTGGGAGGGACTAAAATGCTCCTCCAGGAGTCCAGGAGGTGGAAATTTGGGAAATGAATAAGGCCCTATGTGCAGGTAGTAGCCTATTCATGGCAGTTGTAATGTCATAGTGTCAAATTGGTTTGTTATTTCAGATGCATTTTGACAAGACTACAATCTTTCAACACGCCAAAGTAGCTAGTGGGAGTGACTGTGTTACACGACACGTCAGAAATCCACCCGCATTTGATGGGTGTTAATGTCAAGCCCTGTGGGTGATACTGTCAAGACCTAAAAGCAGAAGTACACTAAAGACCAAATGCCTTTGAAACAACAGTAACTATTGCAGCTTGAGACTTTCCTTAAACCCTCACACAGGACTGCAGCAGGATTTTAAACATTTATTCAGGATGAACAGAAAACCACTGAAGGCAACTGGTAATTTAAATAATTCTACTGTTCAAGTATCTGCAGGTAAGACAAGGTCTTGTCTGCTTCTGATTCTTGACAACACTCGAGAACCACCTGAGTTTTTATTTGTATTGATTTTTCAGAATGAACACACTGCATACACGTCTTCATATAAACATTAAAAAAATCACAATTCTTAAGTACCAACATTACATCTCTATGTCTATACAATAATCAATTTCAGATACGCAGCTAACATCCTGGGTGACTCAAGAAATGTTATTAGTTGTCCCCATATTTTAAAATAACGTTTTCCATGGCTAAGCAGTAAGAAAGGCTCTTTTAGAACTTTAGAACCCAGTTCCATCTTTTGCATTAGGATTGTTCCACTCTGCCCAGCACATTGGGAATAATAATATTTAATATATGTTTTTCTCTTTAATACTTTTTTTTAAATTCAGGAACTATTGTAACGTCTCATAGGATTTGTTTTTGTCTAATGGGTCATCAGATTCAGCAGAAAGATGTTTGATTGTGATACAAAGTCAGTGTTGAAATGTTAATGACAGTGCAGCAGCGTGAGAAGATGTTTGAAAAACAGTGTGGGCATAAAAGCTTTGACGAGGAGGCTTCCTCTTACAACTCATATATAGGTCTGCTGCTGAATGTTCTTTTTCAGAACGAACAGAAAAACTCAGAAACTGTTAGTTTAAAAAATGTAATGTTTGTTTATCTGCCAGTGGGAAACTTTCTAATATGCTGAAACTTTGCAGATTCTCAATTTCATCCGATACTTTGCATGACTGCCAGCAATTACTTTTACAATGTTTAAATTGATTATAAAATACATATTTAGAATCAGGATTTATTTTTTCCAGTGTGCTCAACATATTCTTCTCTTGATCTCTTGTTATTGTCTTTTATTTATTTATTTATTTCTTTATTTTTAGATTGGGAGTGACTCTGCATGTAACATTCAGTTTTAGCATTAGCATGTTTGTTCTGTATCTCTTTCAGAGGTAATCGAGGAAGAAGCTGACTATGAAAATGCAGCAGTAGGTACTGTGGATAGAAAGCCAGTCACTTCAGGTGCATTATGAACACAATACATTTCACAAATGTAATATTGTGCAGCATTTATTTATCAACAATGATGTTAAAAAATGTTAGAAATAAAGGATGAAAATGTGAATGTTTAATGGTTCCTTTTGTTCTGCACTTTAAATGTATTCAAAGCACCTTTGACTGTTAAATCATGTTTTTGTGCTGATTGAACTGAATTCTTATTTTTCTGTCAGATCCGAAGTTTCTCTCCTTCACTCCGTCTTTTCCATCAGCAGCAGTGTGTTGGCTGATTCTGGCAGTGATCATGGCCCTTCGTATCTACTGTGAGTACCTTCTATGTTAATGTCAGTTCAAATCGAAGTTTACGTATTTCGTGTTCTTCTTCCTCTTTGTGTTTCCACAGACACAAACACACTCTGTGCTGAGCTGCAGAGGAGTGACAGCAACACAAAGAGGAAGATATATTAGAAACATGTGCATACGCGTAGGAGCCATAATACATGGGGGGGGACATGTCCCCCCCACATTTCAAAATGTATGTTTTGTCCCCCTCACTTTTTACCCCGGCGATTTCGGGGTTTGCTCATAGCGGTTTGAATGACAATCAATCACACACTCCGCATCAGAAATAGACTAAACAAACGGTTGAAACGCGGACAGAAAAGCCGATAGAAAAGTTACGGGAGAAAAAAAGAGTTCGCTCAGGAGGATGCAGCAAATTGCCTCAATATTCCGTTTATTTTGTGCTGCTGTTACTTACAGTCTACCTGAAGACAGCTGTGAGGACTCCTGCTGCAGGGGGGGTAACTTGTTACAAATAACTTAAATTTGCAAAAAATAAATAAATTTAAAAAAAAAAAAAGGTAATCGGCACCTTTTCACGTTCACACCTTTTAAAAACTGCACCTTTATACTCTTTACTCCAGTAGGTCAGTAATCTACTTTTAATTTCGCTACATTTTCCATTCATACCTTTTATACCTTAACCGGCTGCATTTTGCTTCATTAACCGAAATGATCCAGTCTGTGTGCGCAGTTACGAAGAAGAGCGCGTGGTGTCGGGCGCTCCTCACAGTCACAGAGCTGGGCAGATGCCAACATTTAGAAAATCAGGCAAATGCTTTTTTAGTTTAAGGCTTTATTGTTCTAATAATATAACTGAAAATCAGTGAGCGCACACATGGCACTGCTGGCTGTGTTAGAAAGCTGCCTGTGTCGCTCTTTAACAAGCCTGCAAATAAAAACTTTCACTTTCCATTAATGGCGCATTTAAAGCGTCTTTAGTCTCTGCAGAGCAAAGGTAGACTTCACACTGTAACATCTAAGTTTCCTGTACGTTCATTTATTTGTGGCGGCCACAATATCAAGGCTGACCGCCAGATTGATTTGCGATTTTTTTTACTAAGCCTAGCCCTATTTAAAATCATATTTGATTGCAGAGCGCCGGAGCGCAACACTTCATCTCGCTCGTCTCTCTCACCGTATCTCTCGCTCTCTCTCCCTCATGGAGCTCCGCTGCACAAATCTGTCCAACACAACGCTGTCAGTGTCGGAGACTCAACTTAAAAAAATTATTAGCCAGCATGCAAGGAGCCTAGGTAATAAGGAGAGCTATGTTAATGTTAGAATGCAGCTGGATTTTCGAGGCTAGCACGCTGTATAGAGCTGGCAGCTGGCAGTCAATGTCGATGCACGCACGCCCCCCACCCCCCGGCCACAGTTCACAGTCATTCTACGGGAAACACTGGATGATCACTGGATTGATTCTGATACATTAACAGTATCCTGTTGTTGAAATGAGCATCGCTTTCTTCTGATGGATATGACCCTGTTTTTTCACATCAGTTACTATGTGTTTTATGGTGATGTCCGACGGTCCATAAACCGGTGAAACTAATCTTTCACTCATCAGCTACCAGCTGCTATTTATTCAGGAAACAATCATTTTTGAGATGCAGAGAGAGAGAGAGAGAGAGAGGTTGGATAAAACAGTCCTTTTGGGTTTTACGCATGACGCACAGCTTCCCTGCTTCAACAACGAGCTGCTCTCGTGTTACTGCCACAATAAGTCTATCCTGTGAAGATTATTTAGATGCTTCAGGAATAATCAGATTGTATATCTCCATAATAAAAGGCACAGGTAACAAAAGTTGGCTGGGCAGCAAAAAAAGTGATATTTTAAAGTGATCTTATCAACACCTTCATGGAGATTTAAAAAGGAAAATAATTGTAGAAACAGCTAAATTACAGATAATCAGCTTCTTCACTGCATTTGCAGGAATATTTTAATGGGCTACTTAAAAAATAAACATATCAAGTTGCCAAGTCTGATGCAATAAACAGTTTTACTCTGATAGACTATATCTTGACCTTTCCTGACACATCGGGGCTGTGATCCTGTGCACAAAAAAACATCCCTACACTACCATGGATAGTAGTGGTGCAACGGGTTGCAGAATCTGTGGTATGGATCCCGTCCACACGGTGCAGCACGCAGGTAGATCGTGGATTGATTGCAAAGTTTATGATTTATCCTTAGACCTCTCAAAATATTCCTTTATTCTGGAAATGCCAAACCCAGTTAGATTCTATGCAGAACTTTGAACATGAGCAGAAAACCTGCTGAAACACAGGAGCTATTAAAGTTTCTAACTGAATTAAAATTATTCAATTTTTTACAGGAGAAGCATATCTGAAAGCTGAGAGGTGATCTGCATTATAATCTGTTACAATTTTAGATTTTGAATTGTTTTATTAAACCTTTATAAAACCATAACAAAGATTTTTTCTAACAGTGTCCTGGCCAAAGCAGGCAGGAGTACAACTGCACATTTAAGATGGGAATAAATAATCAGTTACAAGGTCATAAAATGTCAAAATGTTCTCAGATATTCACTACAATTCAGCACGCATCTGAAGGCAGAATTACCAGCCTTCAAGTCATTTAAAAGCAACAGTGAAACAAAGATACAGCCCCCTGTGGGCTGCCTCAATTTTGTGTGTCCCTTTACATAATAATAAATGGATGCAGAAAATGCAGAAATTGGTGTAAAAAAAACACCAGAATGCAGGAAACTAAGTGTTTAACATTCAAAATTTTCTGGGGGAGGACCCCCAGACCCCCCGGGTTCACACTACCGCAGTTTTGTTGTTATATATGGCTATAGGATTTAGACACAACATCACAATTTAGCAGACATGACACAGTTAAAGTGTTGCTTTGTTGTGCCATAAAAGTAGAGTATGTTTACTATTGCTTTAATGCTTGGTGGAGGGTCAATTATTATGTGAAGATATGAAGTTTTGTGGGCTCGGCTAAGCCCCCAATGTTTCAAGATCCTAACAAGGCCCCTGCCCCCGAACCCTCCTAGCATTTCTGCGTCCCCCCCACATTCCTACACAACCTATCCTCAGTAATAATAGTACAATAAACTTGATTTATACAGAACTTAATAAAACAGAGTTACAAAGTCCTTTACATAGTTGAACACAAAAAGATTTAAAGACAGAGGGAAATTAAATCAAACAACTTAAAATAATATAAAGTTAAAAATAAGATTTCACGAAAATGAGACAGTAAAAATGGGCAAATACTGTAAGACGAGATAGAAGCAGAAGGATGCACTAAAATTAATAACAGCCTTTTTTGTAAAGGTATGTCTGGAGAAGTGATTTAAAAGATGACTTTTATGATCATGTCAGCACTTCTTTAACTCTGTTTTTGTATAAAATGTGTGATTTAAATAAACTTTGCCTGTCACTATCTGTCACTGTAGTTACCTGTGTCATTTCTGAACACAACGCCAAGCTGACTGCAGAGAACCAGAACCTGACATCACTAATCAATCAGCTGACTACAGAGAACCAGAACCTGACATCACTAATCCATCTGGAGACACAGAGGAACCAGAACCTGACATCACAAAACATAAAGCTGTCTGCAGAGAATCAGAACGTGACATCGCAAAACATCAAGCTGTCTGCAGAGAACCAGAACCTGACATCACAAAACATCAAGCTGTCTGCAGAGAACAAGAACCTGACATCACAAAACATCAAGCTGTCTGCAGAGAACCAGAACCTGACATCACAAAACATCAAGCTGTCTGCAGAGAACAAGAACCTGACATCACAAAACATCAAGCTGTCTGCAGAGAACCAGAACCTGACATCACAAAACACCAAGCTGTCTGCAGAGAACCAGAACCTGACATCACAAAACATCAAGCTGTCTGCAGAGAACCAGAACCTGACATCACAAAACATCAAGCTGTCTGCAGAGAACCAGAACCTGACATCACAAAACACCAAGCTGTCTGCAGAGAACCAGAACCTGACATCACAAAACATCAAGCTGTCTGCAGAGAACCAGAACCTGACATCACAAAACATCAAGCTGTCTGCAGAGAACCAGAACCTGACATCACAAAACATCAAGCTGTCTGCAGAGAACCAGAACCTGACATCACAAAACACCAAGCTGTCTGCAGAGAACCAGAACCTGACATCACAAAACATCAAGCTGTCTGCAGAGAACCAGAACCTGACATCACAAAACACCAAGCTGTCTGCAGAGAACCAGAACCTGACAACTACACTGGAGCTCACCAGTTACATCAGTTATGATTATTAACTTGGATGTGCTTTTCTTCTTCTTTGTTAGAGATGTAGTGCTTATGATTTGTGTATCAGCAGATTGATGAAAGGGACCAACAAGACTGATCAGTTTCCTGTTTCCTGCATGTGACATTTGACATTCTTTCTCCTGATTGGCCAACAGCTGCATTATTCTTGCAGGTCAAACGTTGGCCTCTTTATGGCAGTTTGACTCTGAAATGATGCTGCATGTGTTAATGTCGCTGAGTGTGTTAAAAAGTCAAAGACTGCACTTTGGTACACATTGTTTCTTCTCAGCTGTGACACTGAGGCTGTTCATGATGCAACGTCACTGATTCTTCCTTTGTATGAAATAGATTTTACAGTTTACAGTATGTTTTTATCCTTAGTTAGATATAATATGTCTGAGATGTTTTTATTTTTTAATATAGCATTTGTCAAAATAAATATATATAAATATAAAAATGAAATAAAAATTTCAAAATATTGTTGTGTTTCCATATCTCGTTGTCCTGTGATTGCAAAAGATTTGCTGACAACAAATGTCTAATTAGTGAGCTAGTGATTGATTGATAGGTGTGTTTGTTTTTCAGACAGAGCCAGGCAAAGGGTTTCCACAATGTCTGCTGGCTAACACTGGCACATTTACAGTAATGTTGATTAATGTGTGCTTTCCTTATAAATAAATAAATGAAATGTCCTGTCTTAATGTTAAGCTCGGCAAAATGTGTCCCATCTCCAGCTCTATACTTAATACACAGACATTAGATTGATACGGACTGTCTCATCTTGTTCATTTTTAGAAGACAAAAACAGTATTGATCAGTGAATGATCAGCCCTGGATCAATATATGTACCGCTAAATGTACAAGGAGGTAGAGATGGTGACTGCTTATCTCAGGGACCTTGCCTTTGCCTTGAAGTCAGTCTGTATAAGTATATACTGTAAGTATATATGAGTATGTGACTTTCCCTGAAACCCTCCTCTCACCTAATGCATGGTGGGATAGGCTCCAGACACCAAAACACTGCTGCTTGCATTACTGATGTAAACTAAGCTTGTACGTATGCAAAAAAAACCCCAGTAAACACGATGCTAACAGAAGCACATAAGACCCATCACCAAAATACACACATGCACAGTTAAAAAACTGTGTGGCTTCCCCAGATATAATATATAAAGATAATTCCCTCTCACTATTCTCCTATGACTACCTCATATTTACCTTCTGTTACCACCGTGATTCCCTGCCTATGCCCCCTGGTATGCAGGTGGAAGAGCGTCATCCCTACACAACTTACCACAAAAACCTGCTCTTCTCTTTCCAAGAAAGCAAACAAAATACTCACTTTGAGGTTCAATACAAAAGTTGGCCAGCGAAAATAAAACCAAGTGACGCCTCCCCCGTTTAACAGACAAGCTTAGTGATCCTCCCTCAACACCTAACCATCCTCCTCCCCCGCAGCCGGTCGGTTGCTGGTGAGCAGCACCGGCTGTAACCAGGGTGTAACTCAGGACAGACTGGGCCTCTTCAGGACTGGTGAGTTTGGTTTGTAAAATATTCCTTCAGGTGACTGATCGCTCTGTGTCAGGGTTCGAGTTATAATCTGAGCTTCGTAGGGGCCTCTAATATACTACCTAACGTTACTGGTCCCTCATTGACACCTAATCCAGCACCACCTCGACCAACCCACACTGAGTTCTAATACAAACATGGACAATTTCAAAGAAGCTCTTGGCCATTAGCCATATAGTGACACGGATGGAGTCCCTATCAACCTTTTCCCAATTCAGTGTTATAGACTCATCCAGGCCACGCTTACATATTAAAGTACTCAGTATGATTATGAAGCACAAAAGGTTATTATAGTTTTTTGAACAAATTCACATACTTCATCAATCAAATTCAATCTTGAGGACTACATTAAACAACATATTGGTCAAATTATGTACAAGATTGAAATACTGTGTGAGTATATGGCTGTGTCAGATAAATTCAATAATCAATTCAAATTCATAATATAAACAGAGGTTTACCAAATGCATAGCTTATTATACTGTAACCATATTTACAGCTGTATCCTATGACTTGTGATGTGCTGCTGACTAGAGTTTACTGTAGGTCAGTTTTCTTGAGGCTGTTACAGGGGAACTTGTGGGTGTTACTAATATTCATTCATATAAAGGGAAACACAGAATTCAGGTGGCAGGTGATGATTCCAAATGTAATAGAATATAGTAAAGCTCTCACGCATTATATCTCCTGTAGCTTAACTTTTACAAGGTTGTTTATTTGTCATTGTACAACACAAGATTGCTGTATAGGAGAATAATAATATTATGAGAATAAAGTCATCATTTATGAGAATTTATAACATTTTTAGTCTACCTGCCCTATACTGTGCTGTGCACAAGCCAGCGATGTTGCTCTGATGATTTGGCCCCTGCAGACTGTCTGCAGAACCAGAACCGTTTGGGACTGTAGCCTACTACTGGATGAGAGGAGGTGGATGAACTAAACTTACTAAACTACACTTTTGATCAGACAGAAATATAACCACAAATCCACACAAATGTTCACTTCAGCACCTCAGATCACAGTCCCAAACAGAGCAGGTCTGCGCCTCAGATTTTAGATGTTGTTTTGCAAAACTCTTTCAGTTATTTACCAGGACTCACAGCGCGAGATTGCATCGCATCAGCTGGTTGGAGTTCAGTCGTCCCGACTCGTTATTAACAGTTATACATTTGTTTTTGACTGCGTGAGAAAATCGATGTCTAGCATTACAACGTGTGAAAAGGGTCAGCGTGTGTGCCTCGCTCAACGCCTGAGAGAGTTGCAGCTCTGGTGTCACATTATTTAAAGGCTAAGCAAGCTAAAGTTTTGCTAGTCTGCCTGTTAGATCCTCACCTTCACCTGTCAGACTTACATGGTGCTTCTGAACACATTTTTTGGCCAGAGAGTTGGCCATTGACTCCATACGATTTTATTCCTCTCTGTTAGTTTTGGCTGCTCTTTTGTGGGCCCCTGACAGCCTGCAGTGTTCGCTTAAAGCGACTCTTATATTTACTAGTCCTGCACATTTGAATGGCCAAATGTTTCGACCGTACCATTTTCACAATAACAGCCATGGCCCTGTGCTTGGGCCCCATAGGCCTTGGGCCGGGGTCATCTGTACCCTTTGACCCCCCCTGACGGCGGGCCTGCACAGCAGTCCACTACTTGCCCCAGATGTCTGATATTGCTTCAAGGTGTAGGCCTACTCACACTGGAGGCAATCGTTGAGTTTCAATCGCCTGAAAAATGCCATCAAAGACTATTGCTCAAGGAGAGGCCGCGCAATTTGACCTTTATGGTCATATTAAAGTGTTATTATTTTACGCTCTGCTTGTCGCCGGCTCACAGTAGCAAGCTGAGACGCTTGAACTTCAAGCTGACTCTGATATCTATAACACAACAGAGTAGCTTCATTTCATGGCCTGTAGGCTGGTCAATTTAATTCCAAATATTACCAGTTATATTTTTGGAGTTATGGCTATAGTCTATTAACAAATAAATGTAAAAACACACTCAATGTAATATTTGAACATTATAGCATCTGTTGAAAACAGAGACTGCACTTTGGTACACATTGTTTTTCTCAGCTGTGACACTGAGGCTGTTCATGATGCAACACGTCACTGATTCCTGCTTTGTATAAAATAGATTTTACATTTTTTTCATCCTTAGTTAGATATAATATGTTTGGGGTAAAACGTCCATAAAGATGCAGGTCTATAAATCTGATAACATAATTAGTTGGTGGGGGGCGGGTTGATTTATGCCTATAGGCCCATATGAATTCCGTTGATGTCCGAGCCGATCCGCGCATCACACCAATTCAGCTGCTATAATCGTGACCAAAATGTGTTTTCAACAGATGCTATAATGTTTATTGGAACCTCCAGGTGTGTATAGGCATGTTATAATGTTGACAGACATGTTTCTGGATTGTGAAGAAAGGATCTGTAGCTTTTAGTGCCAAAAGCTGGTCTGCTGCTCCGACAGAGATCACAGCTCAAACAGTGGACAGATGATGCAGCTGTGCAACAGGTCATATTTAATGGACGTCGCTTTAAATGACGGCTCTGAGGAAAGAAACATATCATTTCGTTAAATGCCCGTCCCCTCCCCGACTCCTGGAGCTCACATCTCGGATGGGAGGGACTAAAATGCTCCTCCAGGAGTCCAGGAGGAGGAAATTTGGGAAATGTGAAAGGCCCTATGTGCAGGTAGTAGCCTATTCATGGCAGTTGTAGTGTCATAGTGTCAAATTGGTTTGATATTTCAGATGCATTTTGACAAGACTACAATTTTTCAACACACCAGAGTGGCAAGTGGGAGTAACTGTGTTACCGCCAAGTCGGAAATCCATTTGATGGGTGTTAATGTCAAGCCCTGTGGGTGATACCGTCAAGACCTAAAAGCAGAAGTACACCAAAGACCAAATGCCTTTGAAACAACAGTAACTATTGCAGCTTGAGACTTTTCTTAAACCCTCACACAGGACTGCAGCAGGATTTTAAACATTTATTCAGGATGAACAGAAAACCACTGAAGGCAACTGGTAATTTAAATAATTCTACTGTTCAAGTATCTGCAGGTAAGACAAGGTCTTCCTTGTCTGAGTGACTCAAGAAATGTGATTAGTTGTCCCCATATTTTAAAATAACATTTTCCATGGCTAGGCAGTAAGAAAGGCTCTTTTAGAACTTTAGAACCCAGGTCCATCTTTTGCATTAGGATTGTTCCACTCTGCCCAGCACATTGCGAATAATAATATTTAATATATGTTTTTCTCTTTAATATATATTAAATGGAGGAACTCTTGTGGCGTCTCATAGGATTTGTTTTTGTGTAATGGGTCATCAGATTCAGCAGAAAGATGTTTGATTATGATAAAAAAGTCAGTGTTGAAATGTTAATGAACGGTGCAGCAGCGTGAGAAGATGTTTGAAAAACAGTGTGGGCATAAAAGCTTTGACGAGGAGGCTTCCTCTTACAACTCATATATAGGTCTGCTGCTGAATGTTCTTTTCAGAACCAACAGAAAAACTCAGAAACTGTTAAAAAATGTAATGTTTTTTTATCTGGCAGTGGGAAACTTTCTAATATGCTGAAACTTTGCAGATTCTCATCTTCCCTTTGATGCTGTGCATGACTGCCAGCAATTACTCTGACAATGTTTAAATTGATTGTAAAATACATATTTAGAGTCATGATGTATTTTTTCCAGTGTGCTCATCATATTCTTCTCTTGATCTCATCTGTTATTGTCTTTTATTTATTTATTTATTTATTTATTTTTAGATTGGGAGTGACTACTATACTTGACAGTGAGTACTGTCAAGACCTAAAAGCAGAAGTAAACTAAAGACCAAATGCCTTTGAAACAACAGTAACTATTGCAGCTTGAGACTTTCCTTAAACCCTCACACAGGACTGCAGCAGGAGTTTAAACATTTATTTAGGATGAAGAGAAAACCACTGAAGACAAAGAAGGTCAAACGCAACAACATTGTGATTCCCTACGTGTCTGGAGTATCAGAGAAACTCAGGAGGATTTTCAACAAACACAACATCCCTGTGTTCTTTAAACCCAAGAACACACTGAGGCAGATACTGGTACACCCCAAAGACCGCACACCCAAACACAAGAAAAGCAATCTATTGTATGCGGTCCAATGCAGTGAGGAATGCACAGACCTGTATATTGGGGAGACCAAACAACCACTACACAAACGCATGGCCCAACACAGAAGGACCAGCTCCTCAGGTCAAGACTCTGCAGTCTACTTACATCTGAAGAACAGAGGACACTTGTTTGAGGACCATCAAGTGCACATCTTAGACAGAGAAGATGGATGGTTTGAAAGAGGGGTCAAGGAAGCCGTCTACACACGGGTCGAGAAGCCATCATTGAACAGAGGAGGGGGTCTACGCCACCACTTATCCCCCACTTACAATGCTGTCCTTTCATCACTTCCCAGAAAACTCAACAAACGTAACCTATTGGTTTCAGGTGAAGAAACCAACAATGGTCATTCAGGCTTGGCCTCGGGTAGTCCTAGCGACTGTAACGACTGTCGTTACAGCAACCAGGAACACTAATGAACCCGCAGTATCGACGATCCTGGCAAACGAACCCACTGAGGTTAAATAGCTGAGTTTCCCTTCCAGTCAGTCAGAACTGAAGAAGTTCCTTGCATGAGGGACGAAACGCCTTCCAATATCTTTCAGCCAAGTCCAGTTGCTCTTGACTTTAACCTTTGTTGGATAACTATGACCTGGATGACTGAGAATCTTCATAGACAGTTCCTTTTGTTCTGCACTTTAAATGTATTCAAAGCACCTTTGACTGTTAAATCATGTTTTTGTTGTGATTCAACTGAATTCTTATTTTTCTGTCAGATCAGAAGTTTCTCTCCTTCACTCCGTCTTTTCCATCAGCGGCAGTGTGTTGGCTGATTCTGTCAGTGATCATGGCCCTTCGTATCTACTGTGAGTACCTTCTATGTTAATGTCAGTTCAAATCGAAGTTTTTTTTCTTCTTCTTCTTCCTCTTTGTGTTTCCACAGACACAAACACTTTGTGCTGAGCTGCAGAGGAGTGATAGCAACACAAAGAGGAAGACATATTAGAAACATGTGAACCTATCCTCAGTAATAATAGTACAATAAACTTGATTTATACAGAACTTAATAAAACAGAGTTACAAAGTCATTTACATGATTGAAAACAACAACATTTAAAGACAGAGTAAAATTAAATCACGCAATTTAAAATGATATAAGGTTAAAAATAAGATTCCACAACAATGAGACAGTAAAAATGGGCATATAACGTAGACTAACCATGTTCCGTACACTTTGCGCACTTCACTGCACTCCACTGACCACCATGCTGTTGTTGAGAGAATGACAAGTATGTGTGTATGCTCATTCCCTGGGGGAATACCTATTGGACAGTTTATTCTTTGATTGATGTCTTTTGAACCAATAGTATTTCAGATAAGTGGGGAAAAGTACCTCCTCCGCATGTGTACGGATGTTCATTAGGGTTAACGGTGTTCCGTACAGGCTATCAACGGTGTTCCGTACAGACTGAATAACTTGATTTCAATGGCGACAATGTACCAAATGTGAGTTATTAATTTATTTTAACAGAGAGGAAGTTATTTAAATTAGGAATAAAGGTCAGGACATTTAATCTGTTTAAAACACAAGTTAATTACTGCTTTAATAAGCTAGAAGGCACGTGAGTTAAGCATGAACCATGATACTAAAATGATAGTGAACAACATTACCATATCTTTCTGAAGAACAAGAATAAGGGCAAACAGTGTGCATTTGTTAATTTTTTGTCAACCTTATCTTAATCCTTTATAAATATAAACATCATCACTGCACACAGACGACATGCAGATGACATGCAAACAGCGTCTGTGTTGACAGACGTGCTGCGTCTTTGCTGCCTGTCTCAGTGTGAAGTGGCGCCAAGCGGTCATTGCCCGGAACAGACATTTAAAAAATCCCATTTCAAAGAATTTATTCAGCAAAATGTAATATTTTTACGGATTTGTGATAACATTATAATCATTTCATAAAGACTGTAGTGCTGTGAGAATAATTAATTCAAACTAAATATACATTTTTGCTGCTGTAGTAGTCTCCCCACTCAAGCTGCTTTTTGGACTGTAGCTTGCCCACCCTCCATTTTCAAACGCAGTGGGTGCACCTAGCAAACTTACTGAAATCACACTGAAATAAAAGGCGGGGGGGTCTCTTTTTTTGGTAGGGAATAAAAGAGGGGGAAATTACGATTACACACATATATAGTTTATGTATAACCTGGAAGTATTTATTCAGCGATCGGCGGGAAAAGGCAATCTGTACGGAATATCGCTGTGTACGGAACATGGTTAGTCTACGTTACTGTAAGAAGAGATAGAAGCAGAAGGATGCACTAAAATTAATAACAGCCTTTTTTGTAAAGGTATGTCTGGAGGGGCCAGTTGTTCAAAACATTTAATCTGGATCAAAATGATCTGGATTTGGAAATCCCATTTCTTCCTATCCAGGATCATGTAATCCGTCTTACTTTTATGCCGGTTTTTCAAAGCAACATTGGACTGGATCACCCTGATCCAGATACACAGTTTTCAAGATTACCAAATCCGGATTACCAGTGCTCTAAATGGGACAACATATCACAATGTGTGCTACCAGCTATGTAAAGAACAGGTAGAAGAGCCAACATGGGGTCACTGTAAGTGTTTCTTATTTTGAGACAAAACACAAACATAAACATCAACTTCTAATCATAATTTATTTTATGACCCACATCTGAACCACAACAAAATAAACAACAAACATACATTAACAAATACATTGTGGACATTTTTTTTGACAGGCTCATCTCTGATGATTGTTTCTTTGAAATTAATATACGGTGATGAATGACCAAAAAATGAATATATTATTTTTGTTTGTTATTGAAATCTGTTTGGGGGATTATTTCATGGGGACAAGATCATTTTTATTTTATTTTTACTTTACTATACTGAATAGCTTAATTGTTAGCTTATGTCTACTTTATCACTGTTACAACGGTTACACAAGTCAAGTGCAAAATATAAATAAAAGTATATACACTAAATGATACAAATGTATTATTTGACCAATTTTAAAGTTTTACTACATTTTCTTCCTGAAATCCACCTTGAAATCCTACCCCCTGTTGGGATCAGGATAATCCTGTTTTTTTGGATCAAAGTTATCCAAATCCCACTGACAAGTTTTGAACAACACAAACTGAAGGTTTGATCCAGATTAAAATTAGGATTGGATTCCCTGGTCTAATCTGATTTCAGATTCCTTCTTTCCCTTTTGAACAACCCATTTTCAAGATTTGATCCAATCCGATAACCAAAATCCAATCAGTTTACCTTTGAACAACTGGCCCGAGAAGTGATTTAAAAGATGACTTTTATGATCATGTCAGCACTTCTTTAACTGTGTTTTTGTATAAAATGTGTTATTTAAATAAACTTGGCCTTTCACTATCTGTCACTGTAGTTACCTCTATCATTTCTGAACACAACGCCAAGCTGACTGCAGAGACCCAGAACCTGACATCACAAAACATCAACCTGTCTGCAGAGAACCAGAACCTGACATCCCAAAACATCAAGCTGTCTGCAGAGAACCAGAACCTGAAATCCCAAAACATCAACCTGTCTGCAGAGAACCAGAACCTGACAGCCCAAAACACCAAGCTGTCTGCAGAGAACCAGAACCTGAAAACTACACTGGAGACACAGAGGACGGTGGAGAATGAGCTCAACGTCATCAATGCCTTCTGCCCAAAACCACAAAACCAAAGTGTGTTCAGATCCTGTTAACATGTTAAGGCTACATAATACCCAATAACAATAATGATATTAATAATATCACAATGCAGTAATGTTGTTTGTTGGTTTGCCTCTGTTATTTCAGACAGAACGTGTAAAGCTTGTCAGCCTGGCTGGTTACTCTCCCAGTCCAGCTGCTATGCGATTATTACCCCTGGTGTTTCTGGTCAGAAAACCTGGGAAGAAGCTCGAGAAAACTGCAGAGGAAAGATTTCAGATTTGGTTGTTATAACTGATCAAACAGAGAAGGTAACGAGAAAACTGTGAAAATTTTTATGAAAGCCTGTATGAAATTAAATAAAAATATATTTTTAGGTCTGAACATACTGAGTCTGGAGGCCACAGTATGGTGTTTAATTATCTGATAACTTTCTCTCTGTTGTCAGACATTCATCAGTAAACACAGTTGGGTCAGTTCAGGAACCTGGGGATACTGGATTGGCCTGAGAGCTGAAGATGGCAAATGGAAGTGGGTCGATGGAAGAATTCTGACTGAAAAGTAAGAGACACATTCATAAACATTTTGAACCATAAAATCTATCAGCTTCCATCTAAACATCATGTTCTTCCCTCAGCTCCTGGATACAACAACCTGCTACCAACGGTCAGTGTGTGATTTCTGTCCAGAAGGAAGGATGGAAATCAGTGAGCTGTGGTAACAGAAACCGATGGATCTGCAAAAAGAAGGCTTTATCTGTTTAAACACTGCAGTCAGACTGGAGAAGGTTACTGGGTACTCTGTAAAGATTCATTACATGGAAGATAATATCTGCTGGCTTATAAATATTAATGTATGAAGACTTCTACTACACAGATTATTTCTTTCAAAAAGAAATTTTATGCTTTTGTTTTTAAAAACAGGGAATTGTTTTAGGAACCTGTTTGTCTGTGTGCTGGGTCGGCGTGTGTTTGTGTGTCACTGACAGTCAGATCTGATGTGTACGTGCAGTTAGATGTTGGATTATATTGGTACTGTGAGTCTGACTACTGACACCAGCATTTAGGAAAATACAGTCACTGAGCTAAAGAGGAACTAAACTGTTCATTATTAATAACTTGGATGTGCTTTTCTTCTTCTTTGTTAGAGATGTAGTGCTTATGATTTGTGTATCAGCAGATTGATGAAAGGGACCAACAAGACTGATCAGTTTCCTGTTTCCTGCATGTGACAATTGACATTCTTTCTCCTGATTGGCCAACAGCTGCATTATTCTTGCAGGTCAAACGTTGGCCTCTTTATGGCAGTTTGACTCTGAAATGATGCTGCATGTGTTAATGTTGCTGAGTGTGTTAAAAAGTCAAAGACTGCACTTTGGTACGCATTGTTTCTTCTCAGCTGTGACACTGAGGCTGTTCATGATGCAGAGGATACATGCAACACGTCACTGATTCCTCCTTTGTATGAAATAGATTTTACATTTCACATCTAACTTTTACTGTCCTGTTTTCTTTTTCTTCGTTTTTAGCTTTTTACACAGTAACTTTTATTATATTTTATGTTGCTTTTAAATTTTTTTATGTTTCCCTGTTGCTTTTATGGTTTATGTAAAGCACTTTCAATTACCTTGTTGTTGAAATGTGCTGTACAAATAAACTGAATGCCTTGCCTTACATTTTTAAGACTACAATATAATTTCATCCTTTGTTAGATATAATATGTCTGAGATGTTTTTATTTTTTTAATATAACTGGTATCAAAATATAGATAAAAAATAAAATAAAAATATATCAAAATATTGTTGTGTTTCCATATCTCGAGTTGTCCTGTGATTGCAAAACATTTGCTAACAACAAGTGTCTAATTAGTGAGCTAGTGAGGGATTGATAGGTGTGTTTGTTTTTCAGACAGAGCCAGGCAAAGGGTTTTCACAATGTCTGCAATGTCTGCTGGTTAACACTGGCACATTTACAGTAATGTTGATTAATGTGTGTTGTCCTTATAAATAAATAAATGAAATGTCCTGTCTTAATGCTAAGCTCGGCTAAATGTATCCCATCTCCAGCTCTATACTTAATACACAGACATTAGATTGATACTGACTGTCTCATCTTGTTCATTTTTAGAATATAAACACAGTGTGAGCTTCTGGATGGAATCATGTAGATATTTTCTTAGTATTGATCAGTGAATGATCAGCCCTGGATCAATATATGTAACTCTAAATGTACAAGGGGGTAGAGATGGTGACTGCTTTGCTCAGGGACCTTTACTTTACCTTGAAGTCAGTCTGTATCAGTATATACTGTAAGTATATATGAGTATGTGACTTTCCTGAAACCCTCCTGTCACCTAATGCATGGTGGGATAGGCTCCAGACCACAAAACACTGCTGCTTGCATTACTGATGTAAACTAAGCTCGTATGTATGCAAAAAAAAAAAAACAACAGTAAACATGATGCTAACAGAAGGACATAAAGGCCCAGCTCCAAAATACACACATGCATGGTTAAAAAACTGTGTGGCTTCCTCAGATTGTAATTCCCTCTCAGTATTCACCAATGACTTCCTCATTTTCCTTCTGTTACCATTGTGATTCCCTGCCTATGCCCCCTGGTATGCAGGTGGAAGAGCATCATCCCTACACAACTTACCACAAAAACCTCCTCTTCTATTTCCAAGAAAGCAAACAAAATACACACTTTGAGGTTTAATGCAAAAGTTGGCCTGCGAAAATAAAACCAAGTGACGCCTCCCCCGTGTAACAGACAAGCTTATTGATCCTCCCTCAACACCTAACCATCCTCCTCCCCCGCAGCCGGTCGATGTTGCTGATGAGCAGCAAATAAGGCCACGCCCATTAGCCATATAGTGACACGGATGGAGTCCCTATCAACCTTTTCCCAATTCAGTGTTATAGACTCATCCAGGCCACGCTTACATATTAAAGTACTCAGTATGATTATGAAGCACAAAAGGTCATTATAGTTTTTTGAACAAATTCACATACTTCATCTATCAAATTCAATCTTGAGGACTACATTAACCAACATATTGGTCAAATTATGTACAAGATTGAAATACTGTGTGAGTATATGGCTGCGTCAGATAAATTCAATAATCAATTCAAATTCATAATATAAACAGAGGTTTACCAAATGCATAGCTTATTATACTGTAACCATATTTACAGCTGTATCCTATGACTTGTGATGTGCTGCTGACTAGTGTTTACTGTAAGACTACAATATAATTTCATCCTTTGTTAGATATAATATGTCTGAGATGTTTTATTTTTTTAATATAACTGGTATCAAAATATAGATAAAAAAATAAAATAAAAATATATCAAAATATTGTTGTGTTTTCATATCTCGAGTTGTCCTGTGATTGCAAAACATTTGCTAACAACAAGTGTCTAATTAGTGAGCTAGTGAGGGATTGATAGGTGTGTTTGTTTTTCAGACAGAGCCAGGCAAAGGGTTTCCACAATGTCTGCAATGTCTGCTGGCTAACACTGGCACATTTACAGTAATGTTGATTAATGTGTGTTGTCCTTATAAATAAATAAATGAAATGTCCTGTCTTAATGCTAAGCTCGGCTAAATGTGTCCCATCTCCAGCTCTATACTTAATACACAGACATTAGATTGATACTGACTGTCTCATCTTGTTCATTTTTAGAATATAAACACAGTGTGAGCTTCTGGATGGAATCATGTAGATATTTTCTTAGTATTGATCAGTGAATGATCAGCCCTGGATCAATATATGTAACTCTAAATGTACAAGGGGGTAGAGATGGTGACTGCTTTGCTCAGGGACCTTTACTTTACCTTGAAGTCAGTCTGTATCAGTATATACTGTAAGTATATATGAGTATGTGACTTTCCCTGAAACCCTCCTGTCACCTAATGCATGGTGGGATAGGCTCCAGACCACAAAACACTGCTGCTTGCATTACTGATGTAAACTAAGCTCGTATGTATGCAAAAAAAAAAAAAAACAACAGTAAACATGATGCTAACAGAAGGACATAAAGGCCCAGCTCCAAAATACACACATGCATGGTTAAAAAACTGTGTGGCTTCCTCAGATTGTAATTCCCTCTCAGTATTCACCAATGACTTCCTCATTTTCCTTCTGTTACCATTGTGATTCCCTGCCTATGCCCCCTGGTATGCAGGTGGAAGAGCATCATCCCTACACAACTTACCACAAAAACCTCCTCTTCTATTTCCAAGAAAACAAACAAAATACACACTTTGAGGTTTAATGCAAAAGTTGGCCTGCGAAAATAAAACCAAGTGACGCCTCCCCCGTGTAACAGACAAGCTTATTGATCCTCCCTCAACACCTAACCATCCTCCTCCCCCGCAGCCGGTCGATGTTGCTGATGAGCAGCAAATAAGGCCACGCCCATTAGCCATATAGTGACACGGATGGAGTCCCTATCAACCTTTTCCCAATTCAGTGTTATAGACTCATCCAGGCCACGCTTACATATTAAAGTACTCAGTATGATTATGAAGCACAAAAGGTCATTATAGTTTTTTGAACAAATTCACATACTTCATCTATCAAATTCAATCTTGAGGACTACATTAACCAACATATTGGTCAAATTATGTACAAGATTGAAATACTGTGTGAGTATATGGCTGCGTCAGATAAATTCAATAATCAATTCAAATTCATAATATAAACAGAGGTTTACCAAATGCATAGCTTATTATACTGTAACCATATTTACAGCTGTATCCTATGACTTGTGATGTGCTGCTGACTAGTGTTTACTGTAAGACTACAATATAATTTCATCCTTTGTTAGATATAATATGTCTGAGATGCTTTTATTTTTTTAATATAACTGGTATCAAAATATAGATAAAAAATAAAATAAAAATATATCAAAATATTGTTGTGTTTTCATATCTCGAGTTGTCCTGTGATTGCAAAACATTTGCTAACAACAAGTGTCTAATTAGTGAGCTAGTGAGGGATTGATAGGTGTGTTTGTTTTTCAGACAGAGCCAGGCAAAGGGTTTCCACAATGTCTGCAATGTCTGCTGGTTAACACTGGCACATTTACAGTAATGTTGATTAATGTGTGTTGTCCTTATAAATAAATAAATGAAATGTCCTGTCTTAATGCTAAGCTCGGCTAAATGTGTCCCATCTCCAGCTCTATACTTAATACACAGACATTAGATTGATACTGACTGTCTCACAGTATGAGCTTCTGGATGGAATCATGTAGATATTTTCTTAGTATTGATCAGTGAATGATCAGCCCTGGATCAATATATGTAACTCTAAATGTACAAGGGGGTAGAGATGGGGACTGCTTTGCTCAGGGACCTTGCCTTCACCTTAAAGTCAGTCTGTATAAGTACATAGTGTAAGTATATATGAATATGTGACTTTCCCTGAAACCCTCCTCTCACCTAATGCATGGTGGGATAGGCTCTGGACCACAAAACACTGCTGCTTGCATTACTAATGTAAACTGCAGGGGCGCCCCCAGAAAATTTTCCCAGGGGTGGCCAGATGGGGCCACTGAAAATCCTGGGGTGGCACACTAAACCAAAAGCCATAAGTGAATTTCAGGAATTCTATTATGCAGTATAGAGTAGTTGAATACTACATAAAAATATGAGTTAAGGAATCACAGACTGATATACTTTGGTTTCTTATTTCACAGTTAAAATTGTCTAATGTCTGTAGACTAAAACCAGTTCAGTGAACATTCCATAAAAATCCTGTTTGATGTGTTATCTGTATGTGTTAGGCAGGTCATTGTTCTTTAAATAGGCAAGCTAACCTTTTCTTTAAGAAGACAAACACTTGTAACGGGGTGTGGTCGGGTGTGTGAAGGATGACTCTTGAGATCACTTCTTTTCCACAATTTATTGGCTCACACACCTGCAGAACACAACGCACACATGAATTTCCTTCTCTTCAAATCCTTCTCTTACATCACCTCTGCTTCCCTCAGCGGTGCAAAACGCGACTGAGCACTTCATGTATTCAAAACACATTACAAACACATCACTTCAACATCACATGAGGTATTTGGCTCAGAGAACACAGTACTCACAGAAAGCCATAACAATGTTCGGAAAATATTAAATATTAAATGCAACGATTACATAAAAACAGTACATAAGTATCCTTAAAACAACATGGCCTGACAGCGACACCTGGTGGTCTGAACAAAAAGTGTGTGTGGGAGGTAACAGAGACAACGAAAACTACATTAACAAACAAAAGGAAAACACATACCTGCAGAACACAACGCACACATCAATTGCCCCCTGGCCTCCTCTTACATCACTTCTGCTTCCTAAACATACAAAAATACAAAGTTTACTCAAGTGACAAGACACTGAAAACTCTGACAAGCTACATAGATAATGTGATACGGCCCGCCTGCTAGAAAGTTAAAAAGAAAACACTGATAAAACGTATTTTAACGGTCAAACTAATACAAAACTGCTACGTGACATAACCATATTGACATTGCACAATTTGTGTTTAAAGTTATAATATAAATGGTTCAATTTCCAAAGAAAACAATACATAAACCCAGCAGCACACAACTTACCCTCAGCGGTGCAAAACGCGACTGAGGGAGACGAGCAATACGGAAGCTTAGGAGGTACAAAAGGGATATTGTGCAGCTAAGGATATTTCCACAGGAAAAATAGCAAAAATAAAGATAAATAAAAACAACTCAATGAGATAAAATTCACAGATATTCAATAAAATCATTAAATGACAGATAAAATCGACAGATGCAAAAATGGATATAAGAAATATTAAAGTGCATTTTTAACTCCGTTACACACTGACGGGGAGGAACAAAACATTTACTGGGAACAAGTCTACTCAACATTTCAGTCTGTATAGAGTTGTGTAATTATTTGTTAACATACTAAGTTTGGTGTTATTCTTCTCACAAACAAGTAAGAGTTATTCTTGAAATATCCCACTTTCTAACAACCGATTTCACCAGTTTCATATTTATATGTAAAAATGGTGGAGCATCAACCATTTCAAAACATAAATACCAGTAAAAGTACAATACTGGCTCTTGCTTCTGTGTTTTTAAACATGTCAACAAACAGCATGGCTCCACAAAACACTGAAAAAACACTGAACATGAGAGAGAGAGAGAGAGAGAGAGAGGAGTGCACTGACACAAGGTACAGAGAGAGTAAGAATGGAATATTTAACAGACACATCCAAGCTCAGAACAAATGAGCCTACAGGGCCATATAAGCAAACAGCAGTGAGCTCAACACCACTGAAGTCAACAACCACGGGCACAGACAACTTTTTAGGGATCCAGAGATCCTGCGATCATAATGGAAACAATGTCGGCCAATATCCCATTCCCAGCTCCGTACCTTTCATACAGCGCAGCGAGCAGCAGACTTGCCTAATAATCCCGAATAATAAGGCAGGATGAAAGTGGCTGTATGACAACAGCATCATGACAACAACCGTGATCTGTAGCCTAGTCTCAACCGATCCAGCACAACAGTTTGCCCATGCAGGGACCAGCAGCAGACTAGCGATGGCAAGTTTGACTTTTTTGAAAGACTCGAGTCACCAGATGTCATTCATTAAAATGAACTAATCTTTTTTTGTGTCATTTCGTTCATTTGAACTAGGCTGGTTATTGTGGCGCTGCAGCCCTCTAGTGGGCGATTAAAAAACAGCACCGTTCTCAAACAGAGAAGGCTGCTTGACTTGCTCTAATTGACAAAGTATAATGCACAAATTCACCTCTTGATCACTTTCTATCATCATTATATACACCCCCTTGGGCCCACAACCAAATTCAAACCAAGTAAAACCACAGAAATATGTTGTCTATATGCCACTACTCCGGCTAAATCCTTCCATTTTCACAATCTTTCCTGAGTACACAACCAGACCAGCCATATAAAGGCCTATTTATATAATTACTATCTTTATCTTAAACGTACTCATTCACACAGTAGCCAAACGTCCCTATCCATGAGTAAAATAATATTATCAGATTTGCATATATAGAAGTAATAAGCATGATACACTATATGAATAAACACACTCTTATTAAAATTCAACCAATTTAATAATAATCTGGATCAAGCCACCAAGTTCTTAAAATAACTCCAGCACAGAGAGAGGAACAAAGAAATATTAACACATTATATAAATGCAGCAGTTTGGCAGGTCTGGACTCAGAATGGGCCACATCAGGTCCTGATTCTGCAGACAGAGAAATAAACAAGAGCACATCGCTCTCAAACACCGCGGGTTGTTCACCAGTCAGGAACTGTGAAACAACAGCATGGCTCTGTTGGTAAATAAAAGTAAAAGTTATGTTGCCTTCTCTGGCGGACCAGATCAGCTGTTAGCTGTAACACACCACAGGGCTAACGCTAACGTTGCTATGTGGCTGTGTTTTAATGTTTTAATGACTGGGTCCGTTTGTTTTGGAGAGGAAACAACCTTGGAAGTGGAGAGGACCCAGAACAACTCTCATCAGCTGTTAGCTGTAAACACTAGCAGGACTAAAGTTACGGTATGGATATGTTAAAACTATAACTTAGCACAACATCACTGCGCTGTAATAATGTTATGCAGAATGAACGAAAGACTGAGGAGGACCCATGTGAGCGGTGAATGAGTTGCTCATTCCTGCTCCACAGTAGCCGAGCTGTCACGTGACAAATGAATGACTCAAACAGACAGTTGAGAGTCTGAACTAATCAATACTGTTTCCTGTACTGACGGAGACCATGCAGCTGCTGTGTGACGAGTGAACGTAAGAGTCCAAGATCCTTCACGCATGTGGGAAAATGAACGAATGACTCACTGAGACAACTCGTTCCTCCCGAGTCATACACAAGATTAGGTCTTATGAACGAAACCTTCATTGAACGTCACAACACTACAGCAGACTCATGATGATAAAAGAAGCTTTCACTCACCAGAGCTAAGGCTTTACGCAAGGAGAAAGGCAGAACGGCGTTTTTTCGTCTGGGCAAACTTCTTGGACACTGAGGTCTCTCAGACATCCCAAGTAGAGAAACTTGGCTGCTAACTGTCTGTGTATATTAATTAAATTAGACTTTTCTTCTTCTGCAGCTTGTCGCTGCCTCCACAGAAAACACACACATTCGGCACAACACCAGTGTCCTCCGATCTGCTCTGCCTGTTAGTCCCGCCCCTTGACCAGTCACAATTTTAGAAACGTGATTGTCATGTACACATGGACGAATTAAAAGCCTCTCCTAAACTAAACACCATAGTCTGTCACAGCTCAGGCTCAGAGGTTAACCCTCTTAGTGACAGTGAACTACAGTATATGAGAACACTTTTATGCTGCTATACACCTTTTAACTCAAACCAGGGGGTTACATAATATAAACAGTATATAGCATTTTAAGCATATGCTCCTTGCCAGGGGGGCCACTGGGGTTGTGATCAGGTTAAAAGCAGGCGAGAGGCTGACGGCCTACAGGTCTGAGGGACTGTGGCTGCCCTGTGACAGATTCAACTTTTATATTCCCATTTGAAAAAAGTCTTTACAACATAAAAATAATTTCCATCTTAGGCGAATATGCAATAATCCTCATCACGCAGCCTGTCTCGCAGCTCCTAGTCTTGCAAACTATTGCTACACTTTGTTTGAAGTTCACGTAACGTGACAGCCCCCCCCCCCCCCATTCCCTGTGAGCTTTGAGCTGTGAGCTGCACTTTATCAGAGGTGCTGAAGTGAGCATGTTTGTGGATGTGCGGTGATATTTCTGTCTGATCACAAGTGTTTTCAGTTTCAGTTTTCTACCTCTGATGAAGAGCAGTGAGCTCGTCTCATCTAATACGACGGGTTCTGTGTCTTTCAGACGGGCTAAAGGGGGTAGAAGCCTACTAACATATCAGCAGAGCAATAACACAGGGTAATGTGTGGGGCAGGTAGACTTTGTTAAAATATAATGACTTCATTCCCATTATATCTCTTAATATTATATCTCAAATTGTTCTGCCAATGTCAGAAACACAGATATGTGAGAGAGATTTCTAATGAGATGGAAGCTTTGAACATGAGCAGAAAAGCTGCTGAAACATAGGAGCGATTAAGGTGCAGGGGTTTATAACTGAAATATCATTGAGGTGAAAAGGTGCCACGTGCACATTTAAAGACTTTAGGTTACTTCCGTCATGCCTGCATGTGTTGACTCAGCTGGGATGAAATAAAATGATAAACAGGAGAAACATATCTGACAGCAATACAGAATGCAGAGAGCCTTACAGCACTATATTACACTATATTTTTATTTTTTGAATTGTCATCTGAATTTTATGTTTCCTTTTATGTAAATAAAGAAATTTATTCAATAAATTGGTGCAGAAAAATCACCAGAATGCAGGAAATGAAGTGTTTAATGTTTAAAATCTTCTGGGGGAGGACCCTCAGACCCCCTATCAACTATTTTGTCAATACATTTTATTTCCCCAAATACTAAGCCTATTAAAATATATTGTTGTCTTGTTGTCATGGCCCCACTATTTGTGCAGTGTCAAGTCTCATGGGCTAAGAGTTTTGTCAAAACCCCAATCTGAGCACTTAAAGGTAAGCATGGTGTATTGGTGAGGGGTGTCCGACCGATTGTTGGAGGCCGCCTGGACGCCTGGAAGATGCCAGGGCCGATGTTTTGTCCCAGTCCAGCCCTGGTCATAGTGTCAAATTGCAATTCGTTTGATTTTTCAGATGCATTTTGACAAGACTACAATTTTTCAACACACCAAAGAGTCTAGTGGGACGACACGTCAGAAATCCTCCCGCATTTGATGGGTGTTAATGTCAAGCCCTGTGGGTGATACTGCCAAGACCTAAAAGCAGAAGTACACTAAAGACCAAATGCCTTTGAAACAACAGTAACTATTGCAGCTTGAGACTTTCCTTAAACCCTCACACAGGACTGCAGCAGGATTTTAAACATTTATTCAGGATGAACAGAAAACCACTGAAGGCAACTGGTAATTTAAATAATTCTACTGTTCAAGTATCTGCAGGTAAGACAAGGTCTTGTCTGCTTCTGATTCTTGACAACACTCTAGAACCACCTGAGTTTTTAATTCATATTTATTATATTTATCAGGTTTTTCAGAATGAACACACTGCATACACGTCTTCATATAAACATTAAAAAAATCACAATTCTTAAGTACCAACATTACATCTCTATGTCTATACAATAATCAATTTCAGATACTCAGCTAACATCCTGGGTGACTCAAGAAATGTGATTAGTTGTCCCCATATTTTAAAATAACGTTTTCCATGGCTAGGCAGTAAGAAAGGCTCTTGTAGAACTTTAGAACCCGGTTCCATCTTTTGCATTAGGATTGTTCCACTCTGCCCAGCACATTGGGAATAATAATATTTAATATATGTTTTTCTCTTTAATAAATATCTTTTTAAATTGAGGAAGTCTTATAACGTAATGTCTCATAGGACTTGTTTTTGTCTAATGGGTCATTAGATTGAGCAGAAAGATGTTTGATTATGATAAAAAGTCAGTGTTGAAATGTTAATGAAAGGTGCAGCAGCGTGAGAAGATAAACAGTGTGGGCATAAAAGCTTTGACGAGGAGGCTTCCTCTTACAACTCATATATAGGTCTGCTGCTGAATGTTCTTTTTCAGAACGAACAGAAAAACTCAAACTGTTAGTTTAAAAATTGTAATGTTTTTTTATCTGCCAGTGGGAAACTTTCTAATATGCTGAAACTTTGCAGATTCTCAACTTCCTCTGATGCTTTGCATGACTGCCAGCAATTACTTTTACAATGTTTAAATTGATTATAAAATACATATTTAGAATCAGGATTTATTTTTTCCAGTGTGCTCAACATATTCTTCTCTTGATCTCTTGTTATTGTCTTTTATTTATTTATTTATTTATTTTTAGATTGGGAGTGACTCTGCATGTAACATTCAGTTTTAGCATTAGCATGTTTGTTCTGTATCTCTTTCAGAGGTAATCGAGGAAGAAGCTGACTATGAAAATGCAGCAGTAGGTACTGTGGATAGAAAGCCAGTCACTTCAGGAGCATTATGAACACAATACATTTCACAAATGTAATATTGTGCAGCATGAGATTTATTTATCAACAATGATGTTAAAAAATGTTAGAAATAAAGGATGAAAATGTGAATGTTTAACGGTTCCTTTTGTTCTGCACTTTAAATGTATTCAAAGCACCTTTGACTGTTAAATCATGTTTTTGTTGTGATTGAACTGAATTCTTATTTTTCTGTCAGATCAGAAGTTTCTCTCCTTCACTTCGTCTTTTCCATCAGTGGCAGTGTGTTGGCTGATTCTGTCAGTGATCATGGCCCTTCGTATCTATTGTGAGTACATGCTATGTTACTGTCAGTTCAAATCGAAGTTTTTTTCTTCTTCTTCTTCCTCTTTGTGTTTCCACAGACACAAACACACTCTGTGCTGAGCTGCAGAGGAGTGATAGCAACACAAAGAGGAAGATATATTAGAAACATGTGAACCTATCCTCAGTAATAATAGTACAATAAACCTGATTTATAAAGAACTTAATAAATCAGAGTTACAAAGTCCTTTACATGATTGAACACAAAACCATTTAAAAACAGAGGGAAATTAAATCAAACAATTTAAAATGATATAAAGTTAAAAATAAGATTCCACGACAATGAGACAGTAAAAATGGGCAAATACTGTAAGACGAGATAGAAGCAGAAGGATGCACTAAAATTAATAACAGCCTTTTTTGTAAAGGTATGTCTGGAGAAGTGATTTAAAAGATGACTTTTATGATCATGTCAGCACTTCTTTAACTCTGTTTTTGTATAAAACTGTGAACATTTTTATGACAGCCTGTCTGAAGTGAAAATATATTTTCTGTAGGTCTGAACACACTGAGGCCGCAGTGTGTTTATTTAAGTACTATGGTGTTTAAATATCTGATAACTGTCTCTCTGTTGTCAGACATTCATCAGTGATATCAGCTGGTCCAGTTCAGGAATCAGTGGATACTGGATTGGCCTGAGAGCTGTAGATGAGAAATGGAAGTGGGTCGATGGAAGTGATCTGACTGACAAGTAAGAGACACATTCATAAACATTTTGAACCATAAAATCTATCAGCCTCCATCTAAACATCATGTTCTTCCCTCAGCTCCTGGATACAAGAACCTACTACCAACGGTCAGTGTGTGATTTCTGTCCAGAACGAAGGATGGAAATCAGTGAGCTGTGGTAACAGAAACCGATGGATCTGCAAAAAGAAGGCTTTATCTGTTTAAACACTGCAGTCAGACTGGAGAAGGTTACTGGGTACTCTGTAAAGATTCATTACATGGAAGATAATATCAGCTGGCTTATAAATATTAAAGTATGAAGACTTCTACTACACAGATTATTTCTTTCAAAAACAAATTTTATGCATGTGTTTTTAAAAACAGGGAATTGTTTTAGGAACCTGTTTGTCTGTGTGCTGGGTCGCTGTGTGTTTGTGTGTCACTGACAGTCAGATCTAATGTGTACGTGCAGTTAGATGTTGGATCATATTGGTACTGTGAGTCTGACTACTGACACCAGCATTTAGGAAAATACAGTCACTGAGCTAAAGAGGAACTAAACTGTTCATTATTAATAACTTGGATGTGCTTTTCTTCTTTGTTAGAGATGTAGTGCTTATGATTTGTGTATCAGCAGATTGATGAAACTGAAGACTGATCAGTTTGTGACATTTGACATTGTTTCTCCTGGTTGGCCAACAGGTGCATTATTTGTTTTCAAGAGAACGTTCCAGTGTTTGGTTCCTATTTGTATTCTGGCATATATAATATTTATACAAGTGATGGTTATGTTGTATCTGTTTATTTCACTTGTTTCAAAGCAATCATTAGGTTGGGATACATAATATGATATTGTAATATTTTGTGATGAGTTATTAAAACTGTGGCACCATTAGAATATTTTCCTCTGCTGGCCCATGCCCTCTTTCTCTGCCTCGAGGCCTCCAAGTGCTCTTGCCAAAAGGGAAAGTGAAAAAAGAAGTGGTTAAAAAACAGTGAAGTAATGTAATATCTTCTTTTATTTTGCTGAAAACTACAACAATGTTATTATTGTACAGTTGCACAAGTTAATATTTTAACTAATGATCTTATTAAAATACATCACACACTGTGACACATTGCATGTTTCATTCCAAAACTCCAGAGAAAAAGCCTAAACCTGTGGTTCTTGTTTTGGTTTTCACGGCAAGGACCCCTAAACTGACACAAATTAGACCACGGACCCCCAATTGATAAGATTATGTCCCAGGATTCCCCATCTGATAGGATTTTGCCGTTTAGATGTTTTATTACAGAAAGAGTATAAAAACCCATGAGCAAAATATTTATTCCTTCACTGTGTTACTTATGGATGGAATAATGGTGAAAATAAATGATTTCCCTTTTTGCTGTGGACCCCCTGGAAACAGCTCAAAGACCCCTAGAGGTCCTCCGACCCCACTGACCTAATCACAACACATACAATTGTACGAGGCCAGACAGAAAAAACAATTAGAAACACAAGCTACAGAGTTTGCTCAAATGATTATCTTTATATTCAAGCATCAGTCACATCAAAAGTATCAACCAACGCCACACGCTTACCTTGAACATAAGCTACAACAATGAAAGCAAGTAGGCCTAAGATACAAAAGTCCAAAAAGCACTCCTATAGCCTACAAAAGTACAACGTTCACTCCTCTTACTGGTGTCCAGAAAGCAAACAGCACAAAAGTGAACACGTTCATTTTCAATAATTTCTACTAGCTACTAGACATTTTTATGTTATCCAGCCTATAAAGATAATATAGTTGTAGCTACCGGCAGAGATTCAGCAGCGTACAGGAGCTGTTGCTATTGTTACTTACTGTGAATCACTTGTCTGTCGGTGCTCGTTTTTCAACATGAAATAAAAAGTAAGATTTTGGTTTTTGCTGTCTTCTCTTTGTATTGTATTTTATTGTTTATACTGTATGTTGCATGATGTGAGCTGGTGGCAATTGAGTTTCCCTACTGGGTATAAATAAAGTTTGTCTAATTTAATCTGAAAAAATTTGCAGGTCGGACATGTAATTGGTAGTAAAAAAAAACGTCTCAAAAAATGGTTGCAGTCTGGAGCCCTGCAAAGTGTGAGCTCCTCCTATGAACACCATGACCTTAACACCAAACACCTCAGCAGAATGGCCTCAACCTGCAGTATCTGCAGAGTAAAGGGCATGAATTCCCAGACAGACCGTAACAATAAAATGTTCAGTCTTATATTTTAAGGACTGCTGTGTGGGTACTCAGTGATGCCAGGGAAGGGTTTAGCTTCACCTCCCCATCTCCATCTGATGGGCATCTTAACACTGTAACAGCCTGCTACTACCCACTGTTACAAGGTGGCACTGCTAACTGCATCTTACTCTGGAATAGTGATGGATAATAAGACATGTGTAAAACAAAAGCTACAAAGGTATCAAAGAAACTTGCAGTACAGGACAGTTATTTTATTTTGTGGTGTGTGGTTTTTGCATGCATTGCATCAGTTACTGTCGCTCAGAGAGACAGAAACGTTTGAGTGTAAAGGTTGAAAAAAAAACATCCTACAGTTGAGTGTGAAAATATTGGCAGCAGCTTTCCATAGCACAACCTATATAAACCAGAATTATTCATTAGCTGTACTGTACCCAACTACTCTATTTTTTTTTTTTTAATTAAACCTTTATTTAACCACTTAAGAAAAACTCTAGCAGTGAATATATATTCACCAGCTATGTAATTCTGTTCATCAACAAAGTGTTCTGGTGTAAATCCAAACAATCTGAAAAATAAATATTCATACTGATTTTATTATGCAAGCTCTGTGACAGATCGTCAGCAGCACCATACTGAAGATATATTTCACATATAAAAGCTGAGTTTAGGATTTGCATATTTTACTTCCTCTTTTAAAAGCAGCCTTTATCATGAAGTTAACTTAAAATTATTACTTTAATTTTTGTTATAGTAACTTTACGTCCAAACCCACAACACAGAAGTACGTTCAGATCCCATAAATAAGATTAAAAAATAACCAACAAAATCACAATGCAGTAATGTTGTTAATAGGTTGGCCTCTGTTGTTTCAGACAGACAGTGTAACGCTTGTCAAAAAGGTGCTGCTGCTGTGCGTTTAATGACGCTGATGGTTCTGCTCAGAAAACCTGGGAAAAAGCTCGAGAAGACTGCAGAGGAAAGATTTCAGATTTGGTTGTTATATTTGATCAAACAAAGAAAGGTAATGAGAAGACTGAACATTTTTATGACAGCGTGTATGAAATGAAAATGTATTTTCTGTCTGAACACACTGAGTCTGTAGGCCACAGTGTGTTTATTAAAGTACAGAGTTTAAATATCTGATAACGGTCTCTCTGTTGTCAGACAAAAAAACAGGCAAATCTTTTTGATTATCATGAAAGTTACTGTCGGTTGATAAAAGGTGAACTGCAGCAGCGTGAGAAAATGCTGCAGACAAACAGTGTGGCTTAAAACCACTAAAGTACTCAGCATTAACTGCTAAACAAACAAGAAATGTGTTAAACTAGCAGAAATAAAACCATTTCCTTCTCTGTGACATATAAAATTGGTTCACTGTAAACCTCCTCCTTTTAGTCAGAGGGATTTTAGAGATCACTTTAGAATATAACATTTCTCTCCCTGAGATGCAATCTAATTACTTATATTTGAAAAAGATTTAATTTAAATAGAAATGAAAATACTACATTGAAAATGACTTTGTAAAGGATTTTAAATAACAACTTTGGAATGTACTTTGAAATGTGCATGATAAATGTGAACTCTTTTGATCAAAATGTATAGCAGTATAATCATGCATAGGAGAACCTCAGACAAATGTTGATAACACTGATGATATACAGCACATGAATGTCAAATGTATTTTCTGTGAAAAAGGGATGGAGATCAATGGGTGGATTTCTAAGCTAAATTAATAGATTTAGAAAATAACCTGCAGGAAGTCAAAAAAATTGTGAAGTCGATAAAAAGTCAAAGAGTGTTTTTGTCAGTGCAGTGCTTAAACATGATAAACTGATTTTGTCTTTCTGTGAACTCCAGGATTACGTCTATACTAATAGCTGGGACAGTTATGGCTACTGGATTGGCCTGATAGTTGAAGCTGGAAATTGGACGTGGATCAATGAAACTTTTCACAAGACACAAGCGTAAGATGATTTCTTTACACCATGAATAATAAAGCTGTGATCTAACCATCACGTTCTTTCCTCAGCTACTGGACAGAATCACCTTCTGCTGAAGCTCATTGTGTAATTTCTATCGGAGGGACACTTTCCAAGAGATTGAAAGCTGTGAACTGTGATAAGAAACATCGATGGATCTGTGAGAAGAAAGCTTTATCTGTTTAAGAACTGTAATCAGAACTGAAGAGATTACTGGATAGTCTGCACAGATGAATGACACGTACAATAACAACAATATCAGCTGGCTTGTAACGTAGAAAATGTGTAAAATTCTACTTTAGAATTTGCAGTATTAAGATGAAATTTGAATGAATAAGGGGTTTTATTTTCCAACATGCCAGTGTATTTAGTTTGTGCATGTGTGTGTATCACAAAAAAGACACCAATCTTTGTGTGTGTATTACAGAATTGGATTATTGATACTGTGAGTCTGACTGTTGACGAGTTTTTAGAAAAATACAGGGGTGCCTGCAGGGGGAGCTAAAGTGCTAATACCATCACACGTGGATTTCTTCTACTTTGATAGAGCCACATCTAAAGGTGTATGTGTATGTAGAGGTGACAGGTTTGATGTTCTCTATCTGTCTTATGTTTCTATCTTGAAGCAGTTTTGTGTTTAACCACTAGTGAATAAATATATCGTGTTGTGACATGTTTAAGAAGCAGCTCTTACCTCAGTGTGTTTGCTCCATTTGAGTGACATTAATCAGTTACACACACATCATCATCAGCACAGGACAGCAAGTCTCATTAATTAAGGAAGTGTCATATTGTAGGTGTTGGAAAGAATAATTTCAAAGTCTTCCTTCTCCCTCATCTTTGTAGGTCTGTTTAAAAGAACTGCCATCAGAGCAGGGGCGTCCCTCTCTAACGTCAAGACGCTCTTGAAAACTCATCTCTACCGAGAACACTTCCTCTTATAACACCTCTAACTCCTAACCTCTAACATGCACTTCCTGTGCTCTTCTTCTTCTATGGCCTACAATTATCTTGTATTGATTGCACTTTTTTGTTAACTCTTACTTCCTTCCCTAGGTATTTACCCATTGATGTGATATGTACTATGAGTACTACTAGTATTTATTGCTGCTCTTACTAGTACAGATTGGCAGGTGTAAATCTGTGCTTGATGCTCTGTTGATGCTTGTATGTTGTTCCTCAAATGTAAGTTGCTTCGGATAAAAGCATCTGCCAAATGAGTAAATGTAATGAAATAAAGAAGGCAAATGTCACCATGTTAAATGTCAGTGCTCAGGGAATCCAGGAGAAATGATTTGTTGTTTGTTGATCAGGGTACTTAATTAACACTAAGCATTGTAATCACCCAGGGGTGCCCCCAGAAAATTTTCCCAGGGGTGGCCATATGGGGCCACTGAAAATCCTCGGGCGGGCACACTAAACCAAAAGCCATAACTGAATTTCAAGAATTCTATTATGCAGTATAGACTAGCTGAATACTACATAAAATATGAGTTAAGGAATCACAGACTGATGTACTTTGTCTAATGTCCGTAGACTAAAACCAGTTCAGTCAACATTCCATAAAAATCCTGTTTCATGTGTTATCTGTATGTCTTAGGCAATTCATTGTTCTTTAAATAGGCAATTTAACCTTTTCCTTAAAAAGACAAATACAGCTTTTATTTGTTGGAGTGCACTAACAGGGAGGAACAAAACATTTACTGGGAACAAGCCTACTCAAGATTACAGACATAAATTCAAATTAAATTATACAATATATATTTGTATAGAGTTGTGTAATTATTTGTTAACATACTAAGCTTGGACTTATTCTTGTTACAAACAACTAAGTTATTTTGAAATATCCCACTCTTTAACAACCGATATGACCAGTGTCATATTTATCGTCTTTTAACATGTCAACAAACAGGATGGCTCCACAAAACACTAAACGAGAGAGAGAGAGCGAAAGAGAGAGAGAGAGGAGTGCACTGACACAAGTTACAGCATCACTGTCACAAACCTAAATTAAGAATGCAATATTTAAGCAGACACATCTAAATGAGCCTACAGGGCCATAAGCAAACAGCAGTGAGCTGAACACCACTGAAGTCAACAACCACGGGCACAGACAACTTTTTAGGGATCCAGAGATCCTGCGATCATAATGGAAACAATGTCGGCATATATATATCCCATTCCCGGCTCCGTACCTTTCATACAGCGCAGTGAGCAGCAAACTGGCCTAATAATCCCGAATAATAAGGCAGGATGAAAGTGGCTGTATGACAACAGCATCATGACAACAACCGTGATCCGTAGCCTAGTCTCAACCGATCCGGCACAACAGTTTGCCCATGCAGGGACCAGCAGCTGACTAGCGATGGCAAGTTCGACTCTTTTGAAAGACTCGAGTCACCAGATGTCATTCATTAAAATGAACTTCTTTTTTTTGTGTCATTTCGTTCATTTGAACTAGGCTGGTTATTGCAGCGCTGCAGCCCTCTAGTGGGCGATTAAAAAACAGCACCGTTCTCAAACAGAGAAGGCTGCTTGTCTTGCTCTAATTGACAAAGTATAATGCACAAATTCGCCTCTTGATCACTTTCTATCATCCTCATATACACCCATTTGGGCCCACAACCAAATTCAAACCATGTAAAACCACAGAAATATGTTGTCTATATGCCACTACTCCGGCTAAATCCTTCCATTTTCACAATCTTTCCACACAACCAGTACACAAACAGACCAGCCACATAAAGGCCTATGTATATAATTACTGTCTTTATCTTAAACGTACTCATTCACACAGTAGCCAAACGTCCCTATCCATGAGTAAAATATTATTATCAGATTTGCATATATAGAAGTAATAAGCATGATACACTATATGAATAAACACACTCTTATTAAAATTCAACCAATTTAATAATAATCTGGATCAAGCCACCAAGTTCTTAGAAGAACTCCAGCACAGAGAGAGGAACAAAGAAATATTGACACTTTTTATAAATGCAGCAGTTTGGCAGGTCTGGACGCAGAATGGGCCACATCAGGTCCTGATTCTGCAGACAGAGAAGCAAACATGAGCACATCGCTCTCAAACACTGCAGGTTGTTCACCAATCAGGAGCTGTGAAACTACAGCACAGCTCTGTTGGTAAATCAAAGTAAAACGTTGCGTTCTCTGGCGGACTTGGATCAGCTGTTAGCTGTAACACACCAATAGGGCTGGGTATCGCTCAAAGATTTTCGATATCGATACCGGTATCGATACCTCAACTTCGATACCGGTACCTGAATGATACTTTTTTCGATACCAGTTTTGTAAAAAAACACAACTGTGGATATGTAGGTTATGTCATGATCTTTTACCTAATTTTATTTATTTTATTCATGTCATCAGTGCAGTGTCACATCTGTCTGAGCAACGCGCGTGTCAGATCTCTCCGCCGTGCCGTGGCTGCCTGAGGCTACTCTGTCTCTGTCCTCACGACTGTAACTTCCACTAACCACAAGAAAACAAACAGGGGACAAGAGCACGATGAGTGTTACTTCATGGCTATAAAAACTTTTGACACAATGTACAGATAACCTGCAGCCCAGAACTCATGTTAGGTCTAATTTTCAGGACAAACCGGAAAGGGGTCGGGACAACTGCTCGTAATTCGGGACTGTCGAGGATTTTTCGGGATGTTTGGTCATCCTATGTTAATAAATAGATTTTACTCATGGATAGGCGTTAGGCTACTGTATGAATGATTACTTTGGAGATATATTGATAGTAATGGCTGGTCTGGTTGTATACTCAGGAAAGATTGTGAAAATGGACAGATTTAGCCGCAGTAGTGGCTTAATTGAATACTGACAACATATTTTTTCCATGGTTTGAATTTGGATGTGGCTCCATGGGGCTTTTTTAGAACGATGAAAGAGGAAGATCAAGAAGTGATTTTGTGCATTATACTTTGTCAATTAGAGCAAGTCAGGCAGCCTTCTGTGTTTGAGAACTGCACTGTTTTTTAAAAATCCCCCACTAGAGGGCTGCAGCGCCGCAATAACCAGCAAGTTAAAATGAACGAAATGACACAAAAAATATTAGTTCATTTTAATGAAGAGAGTGACTTTTCCCACCGGTGTCCTCCGATCTGCTCTCTGCCTGTTAGTCCCGCCCCTTAACCAGTCACAATTTAAGAAACATGACAGGCACCTACATGGACAAATCGGAGGCCTCTCCTAAACTAAACACCATAGTCTGTCACAGCTCAGGGTCAGAGGTTACCCTCTTAAAGTGTCAGAGCCTAATATGATACCACTTGTATGCTGCTATTCATGTTTTAACTCAAACCAGCTGGTTACATAATATAAACAGTATACAGCATTTTATGCATATGCTCCTTGCCGGGGGGGGGGGCACTGGGGTTGCTATCAGGTTAAAAGCAGGCGAGAGGCTGATGGTCTACAGGTCTGAGGGACTGTGGCTGCCCTGTGACAGATTCAACTTTTATATTCTCGTTTGACAAAAGTCTGGATGTCAGAGGCTATTTGACTGCCAGGGCTGCAGTAGCTTCAACATCAGCTGGAGCACCCAACTTAGAGCAGGGACAGGTACTAAAAGAGTAAAAGAGCTGTGACCTCTGACAGGCAGAGGAGGAGCTGGCTGTGTTAGCGAGTGACTGACTGAGAGAGAGGAGGTGAAGCGGTAAGCATGAGTAGCTCAACTTGTAGGGAGGGAGCAGAGAGGGAGGGTCATTTGCACTGGGGACGCTGGGGACACCAACAGACACTCCCCCGTTACTGCCTGGCTGCATTTAGAAAGAGAGAGAGAGAGAGAGAGCACATTGCTCACAGCTTCAGGGCTTGTCACCGAGTACTAATTTGTCCAGAGCAAAATTGTAATCAAAACATTTATGTTAAACATTAAATGTTGTCGGTCAGCATCTATGTACTTAAACAAACAGTTAACAGTCCGCCACAAAGTAGTGAGAGAATAACATGACACACCTGACTGCGACAGACACCTGTTGCTCTCTCTGCTGTCTCTGTCCCCCTCAGTCAGAGACACTTTGCTCTGTTTGACTGTCTCTCTGCTCCAGGATGCTTAATTGCTTCTGAAGCGGCTGTGAGTTGCAGAGTTGAGAGAGATTTTTAATGAGATGGAAGTTTTGAACATGAGCAGAAAAGCTGCTGAAACATAGGAGCGATTAAGGTGCAGGGGTTTATAACTGAATTATCATTGAGGTGAAAAGGTGCCACGTGCACATTTAAAGACTTTAGGTTACTTCCGTCATGCCTGCATGTGTTGACTCAGCTGGGATGAAATAAAATGATAAACAGGAGAAACATATCTGACAGCAATACAGAATGCAGAGAGCCTTACAGCACTATATTACACTATATTTTTATTTTTGAATTATCATCTGAATTTTATGTTTCCTTTTATGTAAATAAAGAAATTTATTCAATAAATTGGTGCAGAAAAATCACCAGAATGCAGGAAATGAAGTGTTTAATGTTTAAAATCTTCTGGGGGAGGACCCTCAGACCCCCTATCAACTATTTTGTCAATACATTTTATTTCCCCAAATACTTTGTCAAGTCTCATGGGCTAAGAGTTTTGTCAAAACCCTAATCTGAGCACTTAAAGGCAAGGATGGTGTATCGGTGAGGGGTGTCCGACCGATTTTGGTGAGCTGCCTGGACGCCTGGAAGATGCCAGGGCCGTTTTTTTCCCCCAGTCCAGCCCTGGTCATAGTGTCAACCTGCAATACGTTTGTTATTTCAGATGCATTTTGACAAGACTACAATTTCTCAACACACCAAAGAGTCTATTGGGAGTGACTGTGTTACCCGACACGTCAGAAATCCTCCCGCATTTGATGGGTGTTAATGTCAAGCCCTGTAGGTGATACTGCCAAGACCTAAAAGCAGAAATACACTAAAGACCAAATGCCTCTGAAACAACAGTAACTATTGCAGCTTGAGACTTTCCTTAAACCCTCACACAGGACTGCAGCAGGAGTTTAAACATTTATTCAGGATGAACAGAAAACCACTGAAGGCAACTGGTAATTTAAATAATTCTACTGTTCAAGTATCTGCAGGTAAGACAAGGTCTTGTCTGCTTCTGATTCTTGACACTCGAGAACCACCTGAGTTTTTATTTATATTTATTGGGTTTTTCAGAATGAACACACTGCATACACGTCTTCATATAAACATTAAAAAAATCACAATTCTTAAGTACCAACATTACCTACATCTCTATGTCTATACAATAATCAATTTCAGATACTCAGCTAACATCCTGGGTGGCTAGGCAGTAAGAAAGGCTCTTCAACCATCTGATGCTTTTATTTTTAAGCAATTATTTTGACAATGTTTAAATTGATTATAAAATACATATTTAGAATCATGATGTATTTTTTCCAGTGTGCTCAACATATTCTTCTCTTGATCTCTTGTTATTGTCTTTTATTTATTTCTTTATTTTTAGATTGGGAGTGACTCTGCATGTAACATTCAGTTTTAGCATTAGCATGTTTGTTCTGTATCTCTTTCAGAGGTAATCGAGGAAGAAGCTGACTGTGAAAATGCAGCAGTAGGTACTGTGGATAGAAAGCCAGTCACTTCAGGAGCATTATGAACACAATACATTTCACAAATGTAATATTGTGCAGCATGAGATTTATTTATCAACAATGATGTTAAAAAAATGTTAGAAATAAAGGATGAAAATGTGAATGTTTAACGGTTCCTTTTGTTCTGCACTTTAAATGTATTCAAAGCACCTTTGACTGTTAAATCATGTTTTTGTTGTGATTGAACTGAATTCTTATTTTTCTGTCAGATCCGAAGTTTCTCTCCTTCACTCTGTCTTTTCCATCAGCGGCAGTGTGTTGGCTGATTCTGTCAGTGATCATGGCCCTTCGTATCTACTGTGAGTACCTTCTATGTTAATGTCAGTTCAAATCTAAGGTTTTTTTCTTCTTCTTCTTCCTCTTTGTGTTTCCACAGACACAAACACACTCTGTGCTGAGCTGCAGAGGAGTGACAGCAACATAAAGAGGAAGAAATATTAGAAACATGTGAACCTATCCTCAGTAATAATAGTACAATAAACTTGATTTATAAAGAACTTAATAAAACAGAGTTACAAAGTCCTTTACATGATTGAACACAAAAACATTTAAAGACAGAGGTTAAATCAAGCAATTTAAAATTATATATTTCAATAAAGTACAATAAAGTATATTTTATTATTTATTATTTTATTTATTTATAAAGTTAAAAATAAGATTCCACAACAATGAGCCAGTCAAAATGGGCAAATACTGTAAGACGAGATAGAAGCAGAAGGATGCACTAAAATTAATAACAGCCTTTTTTGTAAAGGTATGTCTGGAGAAGTGATTTAAAAGATGACTTTTATGATCATGTCAGCACTTCTTTAACTCTGTTTTTGTATAAAATGTGTGATTTAAATAAACTTTGCCTGTCACTATCTGTCACTGTAGTTACCTGTGTCATTTCTGAACACAACGCCAAGCTGACTGCAGAGAACCAGAACCTGATATCACTAATCAATCAGCTGGAGACACAGAGGAACCAGAACCTGACAGCCCAAAACGCCAAGCTGTCTGCAGAAAACCAGAACCTGAAAATTACACTGGAGACACAGAGGATGGTGGAGAATGAGCTCAACATCATCGATGCCTACTGCCCAAAACCACAAAACCAAAGTATGTTCAGATCCTGTTAACAAGGTTAAATAATACCCAATAAAAATAACGATATTAAAAATATCACAATGCAGTAATGTTGTTTATTGGTTTGTCTCTGTTGTTTCAGAGAGAACATGTGAAGCTTGTCAAGCTGGCTGGTTACCCTCCCAGTTCAGCTGCTATGCGGTTAATGACCCTGATGGTTCTGATCAGAAAACCTGGGAAGAAGCTCGAGAATACTGCAGAGGAAAGATTTCAGATTTGGTTGTTATAGTTGATCAAACGGAGAAGGTAACGCGAAAACTGTGAACATTTTTATGACAGCCTGTGTGAAATGAAAATATATTTTCTGTAGGTCTGAACACACTGAGTCTGTAGGCCACAGTGTGTTTATTTAAGTACTATGGTGTTTAAATATCTGATAATTGTCTCTCTGTTATCAGACATTTATCAGTAAAAACAGCTGGTCCAGTTCAGGAACCAGGGGATACTGGATTGGCCTGAAGGCTAAAGATGGCAAATGGAAGTGGGTCGATGGAAGTGTTCTGAATAACAAGTAAGAGACACATTCATAAACATTTTGAACCATAAAATCTATCAGCCTCCATCTAAACATCATGTTCTTCCATCAGCTCCTGGAGGCAAGAACCTGCTACCAACGGTCAGTGTGTGATTTCTGTCAAGAAGGAAGGATGGAAATCAGTGAGCTGTGGTGACAGAAACCGATGGATCTGCAAAAAGAAGGCTTTATCTGTTTAAACACTGCAGTCAGACTGGAGAAGGTTACTGGGTACTCTGTAAAGATTCATGGTCTCTTTATGGCAGTTTGACTCTGAAATGATGCTGCATGTGTTAATGTTGCTGAGTGTGTTAAAAAGTCAAAGACTGCACTTTGGTACACATTGTTTCTTCTCAGCTGTGACACTGAGGCTGTTCATGATGCAGAGGATACATGCAACATGTCACTGATTCCTCCTTTGTATATTTTTAAGAGTACAGTATATTTTCATCCTTAGTTAGATATAATATGTCAGAGATGTTTTTATTTTTTAGTACAGCAGGTATCACAAAATCACTGGTATCTCTGGTGATACTCTTGTTATTGTGGGCAAAATGTTATGTTTTCATCTCTCGAGTTACCCTGTGACTGCAAAACATTTGCTTACAACTTAGTTTTGTGAGGAACAGCTCTAACACACAGCTCCCCTTAACATCACTAACTGATGTTTTTACATTTGTGTTTGTGTTCAAATAAAGAAACATGAGACAAATGTCTAATTAGTGAGCTAGTGAGGGATTGATAGGTGTGTTTGTTTTTCAGACAGAGCCAGGCAAAGGGTTTCCACAATGTCTGCTGGCTAACACTGGCACATTTACAGTAATGTTGATTAATGTGTGTTGTCCTTATAAATAAATGAATGAAATGAAATGTCCCGTCTTAATGCTAAGCTCGGCTAAATGTGTCCCATCTCCAGCTCTATACTTGATACACAGACATTAGATTGATACTGACTGTCTCATCTTGTTCATTTTTAGAATACAAACACAGTATGAGCTTCTGGATGGAATCATGTAGATATTTTCTTATTATTGATCAGTGAACGATCAGCCCTGGATCAATATATGTAACTCTAAATGTACAAGGGGGTAGAGATGGTGACTGCTTTGCTCAGGGACCTTTACCTTGAAGTCACTCTGTATAAGTATATACTGTAAGTATATCTAAGAGTATGTGACTTTCCCTCATACCCTCCTCTCACCTAATGCATGGTGCGATAGGCTCCAGACCACTTAACCCTGCAAAGCATAATCAGGTATAATAAATCTATTAATGGTTGTCATCTCTATCCTCTATTGGTTTTCTTTATAAAAGCAGCTGACAGTGCAGCGTACCTGCACGTTGCTGCCTCCAGACACAGAGACATCTTCAGCTGCAGCAGGTGTTGGTTCTCCAGCAGGAGACAATCGATCTGCCGGCCCAGCTGCTCTTTCTCTGCCTCAAGGCCCTCCAAGTGCTCCTGCCAAAACAGGAAGTGAAATCGGAAAAGAAGTGGTTAAAGAAAGGTATGAGAAAGGTCTCTCACAGTGAAGTATCATGGGTAAAAACACACATTCTCTGTGTGACTGCCATTCTGTGGTTTGATCAAATGTTAAGAGAATAAGGTCTATTCTAATTGTTCTTTAAAATTTCTTTAAAGAATTGACCAGTCATGTCATTGACATGCAATACAAGAAACATTAACTGCATTTTCTCCCACAAGTCATGCAGATGCTAATTATCAACTCTTCCTCTTCCCCTGTGGTTTGTGACTTATTTTTATTTGCACTATGTGAGACTACTACAGAGACATCATACACTGTGAGAGATTGCATGTTTTACAAGAAACTATGTGAAGATTGTTTTCACACGGCAGAAGTTCCCCAATTTGCAACAGTTATTTTCAGTTTCTCTAAAAATACTCTGAGCAAAAGGACCTCTGTAATATGTCGATCGACTTCACTATAATGACATATGAATTTTATTGTAATGCTGAAATGATTATTTCATTAATTGATTTGTTGACTGAAACAAAATGAATCGATAGTGATCATCAATTTTAAAGCCACCTAATCACATCCTGTGATGGGTTTGAATTAGGAGCCTCATCTCATGCTCCAGCTGACTGACCTTCTCCCTCAGCCAGATCTGCGTCCTCTGTTCCTCCTCCAGCTCCTTCCTGCTTTGGTCCAGTTTTGTCTTGGCTTATGTTGAAGTACGCCGACTTCCCCGAGTCTGTTAATGAGAAAGGATCAGAAGGAGACGAGTCATCAGATTCCTACAATATTTTATTTAGCTCAGAAAGCAGATATATCTGGAGACTCTGCTATCCACCTCACAAGTCTGAGGTTCCCCACAAGAGTCTGAGGTCTTCCTGCTAAGCAAACTATATAATGGGAACCGCACACAGCTGCACATCTTTCTTTGGCCTTGTTTAGGTATGTCTGGTAAAGATGTAAATGTCTGACCGATGACCTTATGTAGGAGTGCATGTAGTCTGGACAGTGTAAAAGGCATGGTGTGTGTGAGTATGGGGGTAGGAGAAGTATGTCATGTGTGTGTCTGTGAGGTGATGTATGAGTGTGAGCGTATGCTCTGTATGCTGCAGAGTTTACTGGGTGAAAGGTGCAGTTCCTGTTTTCTGCACAAGCTCTATGGTTAAATATATACTGATTAATATGATGCTAAACATTTTGTTCCTATCTTATCACTACGTCCATCATAAGCAAATCACACTTCTAAGCATACGAAAGAGCAAAAGCAACCCCTTGATGAATGTATAATCCCACATTTACCTTGGCCTGAGCCTCCGTCTGCCTCTGCAAGTTTGTTTTCTTTCATAATTAAATTCAAAAATACAGTCTTATAATATTTCAGGCCTTTTTTGGTTTAATCTGGATGATTATGGTTCACATCTCATGGAAAAAAAAACTCTAGTATCCCAAAATTTATCAGAATTTCAGAGTAAATTATTTATTATACAGAAATGTCGACCTGAGAAGAGCTCTTAGCTAATTAACTCAAAAAATCTGCAAAATTTTCTTAAGCCTTTAATCTCTCAGTCTGGTTCTGGTGCTCGCAACTTTTCCACCATATTACATTTTTTGGAGGTCTGAAATGCTCCAGTACTAATCTAAAAAAAAGTAATAATAGGCTAGATTAATGAAAATCACTGTCCAATCACGTCACATGTCTGAATCTCATAAATAACCCTTTTTGAGTTTTGTTGCACTCTCGAGAATAAAATCAATAGTTTCAGCGAGTTCTGGTGGCGTTTTGGCCTCAGTCTGAAAGTGCTGCTCTACGTTTTATACACCTCCAGATGCAACTGTGTTTGCTTAGCTTAAGCCCCAAAGCTTCATAATGCTTCATCCACTCATCACTACTCGTTAGCTAAAGTTAGCTGATCTCAATGTGTTTCAGGGACGATTTTGTCACAGAGGAGTCAGCTGGGGAAGAGGAAGGACAGGCATCACAGTAAGGGACAGCAGCTGGATTAACTGCACATTTAAAAGTGAAAGCAGGTGAAATGAAGGAGGGACAAGAGATGCAAATGTGTTTAGAAGAAAGGAGTGAATAGAAGATGACTACAGGGAGCACAGATGCCAGAAGTAAATGTCAGAGAATTTTTTGCATCTTAGGTTTATGATCAGTAGGGGTGAGAGAACAACAGTGGTGACCATAAAGGAGCTGAAACTTGTAAAGTAAATTAGGGATGCAAACTAGTGCTTTTAATCTCATGAGGAGACGTTTTGGATTTTAATGTGCAAATGAAATGCTTAGTAATTAACCAGAAATCACATAGAAAAAGAGATTATTAAGGTACGATATAAATATACCATATTTATATCATACCTTGGTTATGTAATTAAAAATAGTAACATTAGATAAGTTACAGTTTGTGTCTTTTTAGTTGCCAGGAGTGAAAATGAGTGATCCTCAACATTTGTTGTGTTTTGGTTGAACTACAGCTGGAGAACAATTAAATCAAAAATAGATTGTCGGTCCTACAGGACAATTATTTTCCAAGTAACAGCCATCCTTTTCTCTGATAGTTTATAGATTTTTAGTCAGTCTATCATCTCAAACAGCATGAAAAATAGTGCATTTAACAGGCTTAATGGGAAAGAATCTCCCCGGGGGTGCATGCCCATGGACCCCTCTACGTTTGGGCCCCGAATGTTTACAACGTCTGGCTCCTCCCCTGATGTCAAGACCTAAAAGCAGAAGTACACTAAAGACCAAATGCCTTTGAAACAACAGTAACTATTGCAGCTCGAGACTTTCCTTAAACCCTCACACAGGACTGCAGCAGGATTTTAAACATTTATTCAGGATGAACAGAAAACCACTGAAGGCAACTGCTAATTTAAATGATTCTGCTGTTCAAGTATCTGCAGGTAAGACAAGGTCTTGTCTGCTTCTAATTCTTGACAACACTCGAGAACCACCTGAGTTTTTATTTATATTTATTATATTTATTTTTAAATATTAAATCACAATTCTTAAGTACCAACATTACATCTCTATGTCTATACAATAATCAATTTCAGATACTCAGCTAACATCCTGGGTGACTCAAGAAATGTGATTAGTTGTCCCCATATTTTAAAATATGGCTAGGCAGTAAGAAAGGCTCTTCAACCAATGTCCCACCTTAGGTGCCTCCTGCTCTTCTAGGTGATTGTAATACAGTGCTCAGCCTGTAGTGAGTATCTTTTTATTTGCACCTGACAGTCTTAACTCCAAAGGATGAATATCAGAGAACAGCCAAGCTGTTTCATTTCTTGAGTTAATCTCAGATATAGTTTGTAGGATCTTTTCACAATTCTTTCAAAGGCAGTGGAAAAATGTGCCCTTTTCTAGGCCAAATTTAGAACCCAGTTCCATCTTTTGCATTAGGATTGTTCCACTCTGCCCAGCACATTGGGAATAATAATATTTAATATATGTTTTTCTCTTTAATATATATCTTTTTAAATTGAGGAACTCTTGTGACGCCTCATAGGATTTGTTTTTGTCTAATGAGTCATCAGATTCAGCAGAAAGATGTTTGATTATAATAAAAAGTCAGTGTTGAAATGTTAATGACGGTGCAGCAGCGTGAGAAGATGTTTGAAAAACAGTGTGGGCATAAAAGCTTTGACGAGGAGGCTTCCTCTCACAACTCATATATAGGTCTGCTGCTGAATGTTCTTTTTCAGAACGAACAGAAAAACTCAGAAACTGTTAGTTTTTTTATCTGCCAGTGGGAAACCTTCTAATATTCTGAAACTTTGCAGATTCTCAACTTAATCTGATGCTTTGCATGACGGCCAGCAATTACTTTGACAATGTTTAAATTAATTATAAAATACATATGTAGAATCATGATTTATTTTTTCCAGTGTGCTCAACATATTCTTCTCTTGATCTCTTCTGTTATTGTCTTTTATTTATTTATTTTTAGATTGGGAGTGACTCTGCATGTAACATTCAGTTTTAGCATTAGCATGTTTGTTCTGTATCTCTTTCAGAGGTAATCGAGGAAGAAGCTGACTGTGAAAATGCAGCAGTAGATACTGTGGATAGAAAGCCAGTGACTTCAGGAGCATTATGAACACAATACATTTCACAAATGTAATATTGTGCAGCATGAGATTTATTTATCAACAATGATGTTAAAAAATGTTAGAAATAAAGGATGAAAATGTGAATGTTTAACGGTTCCTTTTGTTCTGCACTTTAAATGTATTCAAAGCACCTTTGACTGTTAAATCATGTTTTTGTTGTGTTTCAACTGAATTCTTATTTTTCTGTCAGATCAGAAGTTTCTCTCCTTCACTCCGTCTTTTCCATCAGCAGCAGTGTGTTGGCTGATTCTGTCAGTGATCATGGCCCTTCGTCTCTACTGTGAGTACCTTCTATGTTAATGTCAGTTAAAATCGAAGTTTTTTTTCTTCTTCTTCCTCTTTGTGTTTCCACAGACACAAACACTCTCTGTGCTGAGCTGCAGAGGAGTGACAGCAACATAAAGAGGAAGAAATATTAGAAACATGTGAACCTATCCTCAGTAATAATAGTACAATAAACTTGATTTATAAAGAACTTAATAAAACAGAGTTACAAAGTCCTTTACATGATTGAACACAAAAAGATTTAAAGACAGATGGGAAATTAAATCAAACAACTTATAATGATATAAAGTTAAAAGTAAGATTCCACAACAATGAGACAGTAAAAATTGGCAAATACTGTAAGACGAGATAGAAGCAGAAGGATGCACTAAAATTAATAACAGCCTTTTTTGTAAAGGTATGTCTGGAGAAGTGATTTAAAAGATGACTTTTATGATCATGTCAGCACTTCTTTAACTCTGTTTTTGTATAAAATGTGTTATTTAAATAAACTTTGCCTGTCACTATCTGTCACTGTAGTTACCTCTGTCATTTCTGAACACAACACCAAGCTGACTGCAGAGAACCAGAACCTGACATCACTAATCAATCAGCTGACTGCAGAGAACCAGAACCTGACATCACTAATCAATCATCTGGAGACAGAGAGGAACCAGAACCTGACATCACTAATCAATCATCTGGAGACAGAGAGGAACCAGAACCTGACATCACAAAACATCAAGCTGTCTGCAGAGAACAAGGACCTGATATCTACGCTGGAGACACAGAGGATGATGGAGAATGAGCTCAATGTCAGTCGAGCTCAGTGGAGCATTGATGCCTTCTGCCCAAAACAAAACCAAAGTATGTTCAGATCCTGTTAACAAGGTTAATAAAAATAATGATATTAATAATATCACAATGCAGCAATGTTGCTTATTGGTTTGTCTCTGTTGTTTCAGACAGACAGTGTAGAGCTTGTCAGATTGGCTGGCAACACTTCCAGTCCAGCTGCTATGCGGTTAATGACCCTGTTGGTTCTGGTCAGAAAACCTGGGAAGAAGCTCAAGAAAACTGCAGAGGAAAGATTTCAGATTTGGTTGTTATAGTTAATCAAATGGAGAAGGTAACGAGAAAACTGTCAACATGTTTATGACAGACTGTATGAAAAGAAAATATATTTTCTGTAGGTCTGAACACTCTGAGTCTGTAGGCCACAGTGTGTTTATTTAAGTACTATGGTGTTTAAATATCTGATAACTGTCTCTCTGTTGACAGATATTCATCGGTAAACAAACAAAAAAACAATGGTTAAATGTATTTGCTTATGATAAAAGCTACTGTCAGTTGTTGAAAGGTGAACTGCAGCAGTGTGAGACTGTCTCTCTGTTGTCAGACATTCATCAGTGATACAAGTTGGAGCAGTTCAGGAACCAGGGGATACTGGATTGGCCTGAAGGCTGAAAATGAGAAATGGAAGTGGGTCGATGGAAGTCATCTGACTGAAAGGTAAGAGACACATTCATAAACATTTTGAACCATAAAATCTATCAGCCTCCATCTAAACATCATGTTCTTCCCTCAGCTCCTGGATACAAGAACCTGCTACAAACGGTCAGTGTGTAATTTCTCTCGAGAACGAAGGATGGAAATCAGTGAGCTGTGGTGTCAGAAACCGATGGATCTGCAAAAAGAAGGCTTTATCTGTTTAAACACTGCAGTCAGACTGGAGAAGGTTACTGGGTACTCTGTAAAGATTCATTACATGGAAGATAATATCAGCTGGCTTATAAATATTAAAGTATGAAGACTGACTTCTACTACACAGATTATTTCTTTCAAAAACAAATTTTATGCATGTGTTTTTAAAAACAGTGAATTGTTTTAGGAACCTGTTTGTCTGTGTGCTGGGTCGCTGTGTGTTTGTGTGTCACTGACAGTCAGATCTAATGTGTACGTGCAGTTAGATGTTGGATTATATTGGTACTGTGAGTCTGACTACTGACACCAGCATTTAAGAAAATACAGTCACTGAGCTAAAGAGGAACTAAACTGTTCATTATTAATAACTTGGATGTGCTTTTCTTCTTCTTTGTTAGATATGTAGTGCTTATGATTTGTGTATCAGCAGATTGATGAAAAGGACCAATAAGACTGATGTTTTTAATATAGCAGGTATCAAAATATAATAGCAGGTATAAAATAAAAATTTATCAAAATATTGTTGTGTTTTCATATCTCGAGTTGTCCTGTGATTGCAAAACATTTGCTAACAACAAATGTCTAATTAGTGAGCTAGTGAGGGATTGATAGGTGTGTTTGTTTTTCAGACAGATCCAGGCAAAGGGTTTCCACAATGTCTGCTGGCTAACACTGGCACATTTACAGTAATGTTGATTAATGTGTGTTGTCCTTATAAATAAATAAATGAAATGTCCTGTCTTAATGCTAAGCTCGGCTAAATGTGTCCCATCTCCAGCTCTATACTTAATACACAGACATTAGATTGATACTGACTGTCTCATCTTGTTCATTTTTAGAATACAAACACAGTATGAGCTTCTGGATGGAATCATGTAGATATTTTCTTAGTATTGATCAGTGAATGATCAGCCCTGGATCAATATATGTAACTCTAAATGTACAAGGGGGTAGAGATGGGGACTGCTTTGCTCAGGGACCTTTACCTTGAAGTCAGTCTGTATCAGTATATAGTGTATATATAAGAGTATGTGACTTTCCCTCATACCCTCCTCTCACCTAATGCATGGTGGGATAGGCATCAGACCACAAAACCCTGCAAAGCATAATCAGGTATAAAAAATCTGTTAATAACCCCTAGCACCTATTTTTAGGAAAAATGCCTAAAATAACATACCCAAAATAAATCAGTAATATCTCAGGCCTGCATAATTCTGGTCTCCTTTGAAATGTCAGAAGCAAAGGAATATAAATCCATTGTATATTAACATATTTATTTTACCATTACAGACTACATGGAGATTAAATACAGAAAAAATATGATGTTTTCATTCTCGCCTGGTAAAAAAGCTATATTTTAATGCAATAAACCATTAAAACCATCATAAGGTAGATTATAATGCACCTGAATGTCTTCTAATACACCTGGAACACAACTGCAACTGTAAAACTGATGAAAAGAAACTAATATACAACAGTTATTACACAATTTCTAAAAAATATATCTGGCGAATGTCCATGTTTTGGCCATATTTACTGTTAATATATTCATTTTAATTGGGAGTTATCTTTAAAACACTATTTTTCTCCATACAACCACATTCCCAAACATTGAAATGTTGATAAAACCATTATAAATGACCAAAAGCACTACCAGGCTTTAAAGGCCACGAATCGCCGCTGTTTCTGGACGGAAACCAGCTATAAAAGCGTAAATAGATTACCGACCCGATACCGGGGGCGCTCGGTACGAGTGTGTTAATGGTTTTCATCTCTATCCTCTATTGGTTTTCTTTATAAAAGCAGCTGACAGTGCAGCGTACCTACACGTTGCTGCCTCCAGGCACAGAGACATCTTCAGCTGCATCAGGTGTTGGTTCTCCAGCAGGAGACAATCGATCTGCCGGCCCAGCTCCTCTTTCTCTGCCTCAAGGACCTCCAAGTGCTCCTGCCAAAACAGGAAGTGAAAAAGGAAAAAAAAGTAATAGAAGAAACATTAACAGCATTTTCTCCCACAAGTCATTCAGATAGTAATTATCAACTCTTCCTCTTCCCCTGTGGTTTGTGACTTATTTTCATTTGCACCGAAACTACTACAGAGACATCATACACTGTGAGAGATTGCACGTTTCACAAGAAACTATGTGAAGATTATTTTCACACGGCAGAAGTTCCCCAATTTGCAACAGTTATTTTCAGTTTCTCTACAAATAAATAACAAAAGGACCTCTATAATATATCGATCGACTTACACTAAAATGACATATGATGTTTATTGTAATGCTGACATGATTATTTCATTAATTGATTTGTTGACTGAAACAAAATGAATCAATAGTGATCATCAATTTTAAAGCCTTAATCAAATAAATAAACAAGATTTTCTTCAAGGATCTGATCGGTTGTGAAGGGCTGTTGTCATTTTTGTCTGGTTAAGTATTCAGTGATTTTAAACCAGTGTGCCGTGAGAGATCGTCATGTGTGCCGTGAGAAATTATCTAATATCACCTAATTAACCATTGTGAGGTGTCTGTGCTGTAATAAAGTGCGGCAGATAATGTAATACTCTTCTATTTCAGTGGGTGGCAGCAGAGGCCGATAAATGCCTGTAAAGACAATACAGTTAGTGCTGCGCCATCTCCTACGCCATCTCCAAACGAAGCACCCTTCCGTTCAAAATAAGCCGATGGACTATTTTGTACGCTTAAGTACAAACAATGAGAAACAGGCAACTTTTCTGGCCCGTGTGTATGAGCTGCGAGAGGAACTTAAAGTATTTCTGACAAACGAGAGGTCCGATTACTCAAAGCTGCTTGCAAGTGATGAGTGGTGTGCAAAGCTGGCATACCTGGCTGATATATTTCATCATCTGAAAGAACTGAACACACGGATGCAAGGCCGAAATGAAAACCTGTTTACAAGCACTGATAAAATGAACGGATTCCGTTTAAAGGTGCAGCTCTGGCAACAACATGTGCAGCGTGGCAACCTTGAGATGTTCCCGCTCACCGAGAAACTGCATGATGGCAACACTGCTGCAATGTGCGAGGTGATTGGCACACATTTGAAGACTCTCGAGGAGAAGTTGTCATTTTATTTCTCTTCAGCCTTCACAGAATGCCTTGACTGGGTTAGGGACCCATACAGCTCAGCATCCGTTGCTGGAAAGGACATGACTTTAACGGAGCAAGAGGAACTCACTGAACTGAAACAAGGTCGTGGTTTAAAGCTAAACTTTGCTGATCTTCCTTTGGGCAGTTTTTGGTTATCTGTTGCCAAGGAGTTCCCCATTCTGGCCAACAAAGCTATTTTGACATTGCTCCCGTTTTCAACCACATATGGTCCGTGTATCATCCGATCATTCAATTATTCCATTTAATCTGGCAAACCAAAAACGAAAAAACGAATCAATATTTCCTTTTTCTGTTTTTCTGAATGAACCAAATATGAAAATTGACGTCTGTTTTTCCTGCTTTCAGCTCGAAATGGGAAATATAATAAACAAGGAAACCAAAACGAAATAATGGGTCGAATTTTCCTTTTCTTTATTTTTCTTTATTTGATTTCTCATTTTCCATTTCTGGTTTGCACATGCGCAGTGGATAATCTGTGGATAAAGCGTGGAACAAGCCTACGCAGCAGCGTCCCTCAGTAGAAAGACTGTATGGCTGCAGCTTGGACACTCTCGTCTCTTGCCCCTCCTACCTGGTGCCATCCGCGAGCTTCTATGTTGCAAAAAAAAGCTCGCGTCTGGTTCGATCTTCCTCGTAGGCAACTTTAGTGTTTTTGAACTGAACTGTAACGGCAACCACGCGAATGAATAAAATACTTAATAAAATATTTGTCAATAAGATAAATGCAGATTATCTGAAAAAAAAACTTCTTAATGCTGAGATCACTATTGTTCTGACAACAGCCCCAAATGTAATTCAACACCATGTTACCCCCCCCCCCCAGCGTTAGGCCGACTCAGCATGCCGAGAGAGAGAGAGAGAGAGCGCACTGCTCACAGCTTCAGGGCTCCTACTTGTTCAAGTGTCCCTCACAAAACTGTAATCAGAACATTTAGATATAAATGTTGTCGCCCAGTGTCACATCTGTGTATCTGCTGCACAAACAGTTAACAGTCCGCCGCAAAGTATCGAGAGCAGCTATAACATGACACACCTGCTTTGGATAAAAGCGTCTGCCAAATGAGAAGCCTGACCGCCACACAGACACCTGTCCTCTGTGTCTCTGTCCTCATCAGAGACACTCTGCTCTGTTTGACCGTCTCTCTGCTCCAGAATGCTTCATTCCCTCTGAAGCCACTGTGAGCTGCACTTTATCAGAGGTGCTAAAGTTAACATTTATGTAGATGTGTGTGGGCTTGTGAGATTTAGGCTATGTCTGTTTACAAGTGTCTCGGTTTTCCACCTCCGCTCGTATATGTGTCCGAGTTAGGTACCAGTCCAGTCCCAGTGTCCGTGTCAGAACATAGGGGGGAGAACCATCAGCAGAACAATAACACAGGGTAATGCACAGCGGAGGGGCAGGTAGATTTAAAATGATTAATATTAAAATAATTAGAATTTCATTCTGATAAGATTACGATCTCATTCTCATAATAGCCTGTTATATCTCCAAATAGCCTATTATTCTGCTAATGTCAGAGGACGTACATAGTTTCTAAGTTTCAAAATAAAAGCTCTCATCGGTTCACTATACCTCGCAGGCTACTTTGGTGTTTTTGAACTGAATAGTCCGACAGCAACGTCAATCATGCGTTTGAATAAAGCTGTTAATCAAGAGAAGAAGCAGCAGAAAGAGAAAGAGTCGGATTCACGGGCAAGTTCAGTTTGTTGCAATGAATTGTAACGTAAACTTTTCTTGTAAGGGTGAAATAGGATGAATCTGTGTTCCCACTACGCTGTGCGCATTTACGCACGAGGTCCAGAAGCATAACGTCATTAATCACATGAATTTCCCGACACTCCGACAGGATCAGTCAGGATGAACCGACAGCAGCCTCTCTGACCATGAAATTGGTTAAAACACAAAGCCTATCTTGCCGTCTTGTTAAGAGGGGCCGAGCTCCCAGTTTGCACCCTGCCTACAATCTCGACCACCGGATTCCAGCAATAGGAAATAACGTTACTTATTTACTCATGGATTTGTTCTTCCGGTGTCGAAATGTTTCTTGGTGTTGGTGAATTATAAAAATATCACTTAATTTCTGGTTAAAATGAGTTGTAATGTGCCTTACTGAGATTGTAAAGGGTAAAATACTGCCGATTTATTTTTAGTAATGCGTTATATAACTATGTTACAACAAAAAGTAATACATTACTGTAAATGTGTTACTTTTGTAGTGCTTTACTCCAGGATGCAGCCATACCGTTGGCTCTATACTGCTACGGGACACTGCTTCCTAAGCTTGTTCCAAGTGGGTTGGTTATCCACTGCACATGCGCAAAAACAGACTTGACGGCACCGTGGGCAATAAGAAAACAAATAAAGAAAAATAAAGAAAAGGAAAATTCGACCCATTATTTCGTTTTGGTTTCCTTGTTTATTATATTTCCCATTTCGAGCTGAAAGCAGGAAAAACAGACGTCAATTTTCATATTTGGTTCATACAGAAAAACAGAAAAACGAAATATTGATTCGTTTTTTCGTTTTTGGTTTGCCAGATTAAATGGAATAATTGAATGATCGGATGATACACGGACCCTATATTATTAACTATATGTATTATATGTTCTGTGTTAGAGTGTCATTTTGGTTGGTGGTGTGCCCCAGGATTTTGTAAATGTAAAAAATGTGCCGCGGCTCAAAAAAGGTTGAAAATCACTGCTCTAGCCGAGTTAACTGCCCCTGATAGGCCTCTGCTGCCTCCTGCTGGGCCCTGGTGGCCCTCTCAGAGTACTCCTGTCCCAGCTGTAGAAGGTCTGGTGTCTGGTTGCTCCTTTGAGCCAGTGTGGGTGTCAGTGTGGCTCTGGATTGAGTCAAAGAGGCCTCTAAGTGGCCACATCCTCCTGATGGGTTTGGATTATGAGCCTCATCTCATGCTTCAGCTGACTGACCTTCTCCCTCAGCCAGATCTGTGCCCTCTGTTCCTCCTCCAGCTCCTTCCTGTTTTGGTCCAGTTTTGTCTTGGCTTACCTAGGCCTGAGCCTCCCTCTGCCTCTGCAAGATCGTTTTCTTTCATAATTAAATTCAAAAATACAATCTTATAATATTTCAGGCCTTTTTTGGTTTAATCTGGATGATTATGGTTTATAGCTCATGGAACGAAAACTCTAGTATCCCAAAATTTATTAGAATTTCAGAGTGGATTATTTATTATACAGAAATGTCGACCTGAGAAGAGCTCTTAGCTAATTAACTCAAAAAACCTGCAAAAGGTTCTCAAGCCTTTAATCTCTCAATCTGGTTCTGGTGCTCACAACTTTTCCACCATATTACATTTTTGTGGAGATTTGAAATGCTCCTGTACTGATCTAACAAAAGTAATAATAGGCTAGTTTAATGAAAATCACTGTCTAATCCTGTCACATGTCTAAATCTCATAAATAACCCTTTTTGACTTTCATTGCAACCATGTGACTAAAATCATTAGTTTCAGTGAGTTCTGGTGGCGTTTCGGCCTCAGTCAGAAAGTGCTGCTCTAAGTTTTATACACCACCGGAAGGAAATCTGTTTGCTTAGCTTAAAGCCCCAAAGCTTCATAATGCTTCATCCACTCATCACTACTCGTTAGCTAATGTTAGCTGGTCTGACTGTGTTTCAGGGACGATGGTGACCAACGGTGAGAGAACAACAGTGGTGCCCATAAAGGAGCTGAAACTTGTAAAGTAAATTAGGGATGCAAACTAGTGCTTTTAAGCTGATGAGGAGACATTTTGTTTTGGATTTTAATGTGCAAATGAAATGCTTAGTAATTAACCAGAAATGACATAGAAAAAGAGATTATGCGAAGATTCGCTAATCGTTTCATAATCGCAGCCCTCTGAATTGTAATGAAATGGAATAGTGAGGAGAGATTCTCACCTCCAATGATGATCAGAAACTGTCACACCATATTTATACCGTACCATATGTAATTAAAAATAGTAACATTAGATAAGTTACAGTTTGTCTCTTTTTAGTTGCCAGGAGTGAAAATGAGTGATCCTCAACATTTGATGTGTTTTGGTTGAACTACAGCTGGAGAACAATTACATAAAAATAGATTGTCGGTCCCACAGGACGATTTTTTCCAAGTAACAGCCATCATTTTCTCTGATAGTTTATAGGCTTTTAGTCAGTCTATCATCTCAAACAGCATGAAAAATAGTGCATTTAACAGGCTTTATGGGAAAAAATCTCCCCGGGGGTGCACGCTCATGGACCCCTCTACGTTTGGGCCCCGAATGTTTACGTCTGGCTCCTCCCCTGATGTCAAGATCTAAAAGCAGAAGTACACTAAAGACCAAATGCCTTTGAAACAACAGTAACTATTGCAGCTTGAGACTTTCCTTAAACCCTCACACAGGACTGCAGCAGGATTTTAAACATTTATTCAGGATGAACAGAAAACCACTGAAGGCAACTGGTAATTTAAATAATTCTACTGTTCAAGTATCTGCAGGTAAGACAAGGTCTTGTCTGCTTCTGATTCTTGACACTCGAGAACCACCTGAGTTTTTATTTATATTTATTATATTTATTTTTAAATATTAAATCATAATTCTTAAGTGGCAACATTACATCTCTATGTCTATACAATAATCAATTTCAGATACTCAGCTAACATCCTGGGTGACTCAAGAAATGTGATTAGTTGTCCCCATATTTTAAAATATATTTTCCATGGCTAGGCAGTAAGAAAGGCTTTTCAACCAATGTCCCACCTTAGGTGCCCTCCTGCTCTTCTAGGTGATTGTAATACAGTGCTGAGGCTGTAGTATCTTTTTATCTGCACCTGACAGTCTTAACTCCAATGGATGAATATCAGAGAACAGCCAAGCTGTTTCATTTTTTGAGTAAATCTCAGATATAGTTTGTAGGATCTTTTCACAATTCTTTCAAAGGCAGTGGAATAATGTGCCCTTTTCTAGGCCAAATTTAGAACCCAGGTCCATCTTTTGCATTAGGATTGTTCCACTCTGCCCAGCACTTTGGGAATAATAATATTTAATATATGTTTTTCTCTTTAATAGATATTTTTTTAAATTGAGGAACTCTTATGACGTCTCATAGGATTTGTTTTGGTCTAATGGGTCATCAGATTCAGCAGAAAGATGTTTGATTATGGTAAAAAGTCAGTGTTGAAATGTTAATGATGGTGCAGCAACGTGAGAAGATGTTTGAAAAACTGTATTAAAAGTTTTGGCTTCCTCTTACAACATAGATTTAGCTGCTATTCAAACAGCAACTCACAACTTCAAAGCAGAACTAAAAACCACACACTTTCTGTGAAATTTAAGCTGACACACTAAACTTTTTTAAACATTTCCCCTACATCCCTCATATATAGGTCTCCTGCTGAATGTTCTTTTTCAGAATGAACAGAAACTGTTAGTGTCACGATTAGTGTGTGTAGAGCAGGTAGTAGGACCCAAACGCAGGACACTTAATGCTGAGCAGGTAAGTTCAAAAAAGGGTTTATTTAATAAACAAAAGCGAGCACACTTACAAAATAGTGGCTGAGTCCAGAGAGTCCAAAGGAAATAAACAGTCCAAAAACCAAACAGGGAATCCAACAGAAAATATCCAGAACAGGTAGAAATCCAAAATCCAAACGACTGACAGGGAAACTAACTAGACTGAAACTGAAACAGAACGGACGAGCAGACTGGAGCACACTCAAGACAATGACCCAACAAAGACAAGACAGAAACACCAGGTATATATACACAGGGACTAACGAGCAGGGCGGGAGCAACACAGGTGACAGACATGAGACTAACGAGGCGCAGACAGGGAGACAGCAGGGAAAGCAGAGAGACTAGCAGGCAGGAATAGAGGGGAAAAGACGAAACACTTGACAGGCAGAAAAGGGGCAGAATAACCAACACACAGGTGACAAAATACCAGACAAGGATGTAACTAAAGACAAAACAGAAACCCACGTAAACTAACAAACACTGACCAACTATAAAACAGATCATAACAGACGAGAACACAGAACGGGAATACAGAGTGCAACGCAAATCACAACACCTAAAACAGATACTGGACACAGGAATTAACCAAAAACACTATGACAGATACTAAACAGACTACAAATCAACAATACTGAAGAACAAGGACCAGAGTAATACTGATATAAACACGCGACTGGGAACAAAGACATGGAACAAAAACATAGACTAACAGATACCTAATGATGAAATAAACTCAGAACTAGACAGAACAGATGACTTAACATGCAGGAACAAAACCTCAGAACCCAGCACAGGATCGTGACAGTTAGTTTAAAACATTTTGTTTTTCTTTTTTATCTGCCAGTGGGAAACTTTCTAATATGCTGAAACTTTGCAGATTCTCAACGTCCTCTGATGCTTTGCATGACGGCCAGCAATTACTTTGACAATGTTTAAATTGATTATAAAATACATATTTAGAATCAGGATTTATTTTTCCAGTGTGCTCAACATATTCTTCTCTTGATCTCTTCTGTTATTGTCTTTTATTTATATATTTATTTATTTTTAGATTGGGAGTGACTCTGCATGTAACATTCAGTTTTAGCATTAGCATGTTTGTTCTGTATCTCTTTCAGAGGTAATCGAGGAAGAAGCTGACTGTGAAAATGCAGCAGTAGGTACTGTGGATAGAAAGCCAGTCACTTCAGGTGCGTTATGAACACAATACATTTCACAAATGTAATATTGTGCAGCATGAGATTTATTTATCAACAATGATGTTAAAGAATGTTAGAAATAAAGGATGAAAATGTGAATGTTTAACGGTTCCTTTTGTTCTGCACTTTAAATGTATTCAAAGCACCTTTGACTGTTAAATCATGTTTTTGTTGTGATTGAACTGAATTCTTATTTTTCTGTCAGATCAGAAGTTTCTCTCCTTCACTCCGTCTTTTCCATCAGTGGCAGTGTGTTGGCTGATTCTGTCAGTGATCATGGCCCTTCGTATCTACTGTGAGTACCTTCTATGTTAATGTCAGCTCAAATCTAAGGTTTTTTTCTTCTTCTTCTTCCTCTTTGTGTTTCCACAGACACAAACACACTCTGTGCTGAGCTGCAGAGGAGTGACAGCAACACAAAGAGGAAGATATATTAGAAACATGTGAACCTATCCTCAGTAATAATAGTACAATAAACTTGATTTATACAGCACTTAATAAAACAGAGTTACAAAGTCCTTTACATGATTGAACACAAAAACATTTAAAGACAGATGGGAAATTAAATCAAAAAACTTAAAATGATATAAAGTTAAAAATAAGATTCCACGACAATGAGGCAGTAAAAATGGGCAAATACTGTAAGACGAGATAGAAGCAGAAGGATGCACTAAAATTAATAACAGGCTTTTTTGTAAAGGTATGTCTGGAGAAGTGATTTAAAAGATGACTTTTATGATCATGTCAACACTTCTTTAACTGTGTTTTTGTATAAAATGTGTTATTTAAATAAACTTTGCCTGTCACTATCTGTCACTGTAGTTACCTCTGTCATTTCTGAACACAACGCCAAGCTGACTGCAGAGAACCAGAACCTGAAATCAGAAAACACCAAGCTGTCTGAAGATAAACAGAACCTGACAAGTACGCTGGAGACACAGAGGATGATGGAGAATGAGCTCAACGTCAGTCGAGCTCAGTGGAGCATCGATACCTACTGCCCAAAAGCACAAAACCAAAGTATGTTCAGATCCTGTTAAAAAGTTAAATAATACCCAATAAAAATAATGGTATTAACAATAACACAATGCTGTAATGTTTATTGGTTTGTTTCTGTTGTTTCAGACAGACAGTGTAAAGCTTGTCAGGCTGGCTGGTTACTCTTCCAGTCCAGCTGCTATGCAGTCAATTACCCTGTTGGTTCTGGTCAGAAAACCTGGGAAGAAGCTCAAGAAAACTGCAGAGGAAAGATTTCAGATTTGGCTGTTATAGTTAAACAAATGGAGAAGGTAACGAGAAAACTGTGAACATTTTCATGACAGCCTGTATGAAATGAAAATATATTTTCTGTAGGTCTGAACACACTGAGTCTGTAGGCACAGTGTGTTTATTTAAGTACTATGGTGTTTAAACATCTGATAACTGTCTCTCTGTTGTCAGACATTCATCAATGATAAAAGTTGGGGCAGTTCAGGAACCAGTGGATACTGGATTGGTCTGAAGGCTGAAAATGAGAAATGGAAGTGGGTTGATGGAAGTGATCTGACTGAAAAGTAAGAGACACATTCATAAACATTTTGAACCATAAAATCTATCAGCCTCCATCTAAACATCATGTTCTTCCCTCAGCTCCTGGATACAAGAACAACCTGCTACCAACGGTCAGTGTGTGATTTCTGTCCAGAAGGAAGGATGGAAATCAGTGAGCTGTGGTGACAGAAACCGATGGATCTGCAAAAAGAAGGCTTTATCTGTTTAAACACTGCAGTCAGACTGGAGAAGGTTACTGGGTACTCTGTAAAGATTCATTACATGGAAGATAATATCAGCTGGCTTATAAATATTAAAGTATGAAGACTTCTGCTACACAGATTATTTCTTTCAAAAACAAATTTTATGCATGTGTTTTTAAAAACAGGGAATTGTTTTAGGAACCTGTTTGTCTGTGTGCTGGGTCGCTGTGTGTTTGTGTGTCACTGACAGTCAGATCTAATGTGTACGTGCAGTTAGATGTTGGATTATATTGGTACTGTGAGTCTGACTACTGACACCAGCATTTAGGAAAATACAGTCACTGAGCTAAAGAGGAACTAAACTGTTCATTATTAATAACTTGGATGTGCTTTTCTTCTTCTTTGTTAGAGATGTAGTGCTTATGATTTGTGTATCAGCAGATTGATGAAAGGGACCAACAAGACTGATGTTTTTATGTTTTTTAATATAGCAGGTATAAAATAAAAATTTATCAAAATATTGTTGTGTTTTCATATCTCGAGATGTCCTGTGATTGCAAAACATTTGCTAACAACAAGTGTCTAATTAGTGAGCTAGTGAGGGATTGATAGGTGTGTTTGTTTTTCAGACAGAGCCAGGCAAAGGGTTTCCACAATGTCTGCTGGTTAACACTGGCACATTTACAGTAATGTTGATTAATGTGTGTTGTCCTTATAAATAAATAAATGAAATGAAATGTCCTGTCTTAATGCTAAGCTCGGCTAAATGTATCCCATCTCCAGCTCTATACTTGATACACAGACATTAGATTGATACTGACTGTCTCATCTTGTTCATTTTTAGAATATAAACACAGTTTGAGCTTCTGGATGGAATCATGTAGATATTTTCTTAGTATTGATTAGTGAATGATCAGCCCTGGATCAATATATGGAACTCCAAATGTACAAGGGGGTAGAGATGGGGACTGCTTTGCTCAGGAACCTTTACCTTGAAGTCAGTCTGTATCAGTATATACTGTTTTCTTTATAAAAGCAGCTGACAGTGCAGCGTACCTGCACGTTGCTTCCTCCAGACACAGAGACATCTTCAGCTGCAGCAGGTGTTGGTTCTCCAGCAGGAGACAATCGATCTGCCGGCCCAGCTGCTCTTTATCTGCTTCAAGGCCCTCCAAGTCCTCCTGCCAAAACAGGAAGTGAAAAAGGAAAAGAAAGTAATAGAAGAAACATTAACAGCATTTTCTCCCACAAGTCATTCTGATCCTGATTAACTGTTCGCCTTCCCCTGTGGTTTATGACGTGTTTTTATTTGCACCATGTGAAGCTGCTACAGAGACATCATACACTGTGAGAGATTGCACGTTTCACAAGAAACTCTATGTGAGGATTATTTTCACATGGTAGAAGTTCCCCAATTTGCAACAGTTATTTTCAGTTTCTCTAAAAATACTCTAAGCAAAAGGACCTCTATAATATATCGATCGACTTCACTATAATGACATATGAAATTTATTGTAATGCTGAAATAATTGTTTCATTAATTGATTTGTTGACGGAAACAAAATGAATCAATAGTGATCATCAATTTTAAAGCCACCTAATCAAATAAAAAGATTTTTCTTCTGCTGTCATTTTTGTCGTGACATCATAAAACGCCAAGCTGTCTGCAGAAAACCAGAACCTGACATCACAAAACGCCAAGCTGTCTGCAGAAAACCAGAACGTGACATCACAAAACGTAAAGCTGGACTTGCAGAGGAAGAACTTAACGGAACAGATACAGATCATGGAGACAAAATGGAATGAATTCAACATCAGTCGAGCTCAGTGGAGCATTGATGCCTACTGCCCAAAACCACAAAACCAAAGTATGTTCAGATCCCATAATTAAGAGTAAAAAATAAGCAATAATAATAATATCACTGTGCAGTAATATTGTTTATTGCCTGGTCTCATGTTTCAGACAGACAGTGTAAAGCTTGTCAGGATAGATGGCTACACTTCCAGTCCAGCTGCTATGTGATTAACAACCCTAGAAAGTTTTCTGATCAGAAAACCTGGAAAGAAGCTCGAAAAAAAAAATGCAGAGGAAAGATTTCAGATTTGGTTGTTATAAGTGATGAAACGGAGAAGAAGAATGAGAAAATATTTTTATGAAATGTAAATGTTTATTCTCTGTAGGTCTGAACACACTGAGTCTGTAGGCCACAGTGTGTTAATATAGTATAATGGTTAAAGGGGCTGTATGGAGTTTTTTCTACTAAAATGAATCTTTTTTTTATTGCCTGTGTATGAAGGGGTTGTAATCTCACATTTAAATGATCCACCTGCCAGGTTTGGCCATTAAGGCAGGTATTCCTATTCGAAGGCTCTGGTCGGATTTTCCGCGAAATCAAGTGACTGACACCAGCATGCGCGCTCCCGTGCCTCTCGCTGTGTCTACTTTGCTCTCGGCAGCGACGACCCTGCAACTTACGACATGGAGTCTAACACTAAGAAAGACCTGCTCCCACCACAACACAGACTCCAACATAAACTCAATTTGTCAAAGCCTGCAAGAAATGATGTAACGGTAAAAAAGCTAATGTGGAGCGATTTGTTTACTATCCCATAGTGATGCAGCCACGAGCAGCTAGCTAACGCTACATTAGCTCGGACCCGCCGCTGTTTGCTTCGTAACGTTCAATTTAGTTTTTTTGCCTTTTACTGATGGGTACACAGCTTCTCCACCTCTCAGTCGCTGTAACTAACATAACCCACATAATATACAACACAGAGGAATAAGAGCCATCCACTAACACAAGTTACAGTAAATTTCCTTACTGCGGTCTGTTATAAAGTGTGACACAATCTTATAATATTCAGTCCAGCTCTCTACCCGTTTCATTATCATCCAGTACATGTAGCTGTGCTGACACTGCTGAGCCTCCCATGACAGATTCACAGATAGTAAAGATAGTTACTGAAAGCAGCAGGCGAGCTAACGATGTAGCACGTCGGTGAAATGCAGTAAATGTACCGTGATCACGTAGCGAGCGTGGATTAGTTCAACCTGCAGCTGATAAAACTATTACTGTAACGTTGCAGTGGGAGTTTCCCTGAGTTTCCACCACCATGTTGTGTGAAGCTGGCTCCCCACCTGCCTATAGCTGCTCTCACTTTGCCATTTTTTGGGAGTACTGTGCCGATATCTAGCGCTGTCTCGCTGCGCTGAATGAAGTAACGTTACGGCGCCGGTGTTGATCCGCCTCTGAGACGGGAACCTTGAAGTAACCTAGCCTGAACATGTCTGAGTGAAAAGCCACAGCCTGCATGCTGCTCTTCCTGCGTTTATTGCAGGGTTGTTGTATGAAAGCTGTTGTGTTTCGGATTCTGCTCGCTCATGAGTTCAAGCGAGCACGCTGCATGCAACACACACCTGGTTGCAATCTTAAACCGGCACCGCTAGTGGTCGCTGGAAACTACATAATGCCCCTTTAAATATCTGATAACTGTCTCTCTGTTGTCAGACATTCATCAGTGATCACAGTTGGAGCCTCAGCAGTGGATACTGGATTGGCCTGAAAGCTGAAGATGGGAAATGGAAGTGGCTGAATGGAAGTGAACTGACTGACAAGTAAGAGACACATTCATAAACATTTTGAACCATAAAATCTATCAGCCTCCATCTAAACATCATGTTCTTCCCTCAGCTCCTGGATACAAGAACCTGCTACCAACGGTCAGTGTGTGATTTCTTGGATGGAGATCAGTGAGCTGTGGTGACAGAAACCGATGGATCTGCAAAAAGAAGGCTTTATCTGTTTAAACACTGCAGCCATACAATTTACTTGTACTTCACAAAAAAATTAATTAAATTTTTATAACAAAAAGGAAACAATTTAATCAAAGTGAATAATTCTTTCAAACGTGTGTGTGTCACACTGTCCTGTGTCTGTGTAACGGGGATGCTACTGTATCAAAAAACACAAATGTATGCCAATGCACAGTACATTACAGGGTAGATAGATTTTGTTAAAATATTATGACTTTATTCTCATTAGATTACAACTCTATTCTTGAAATGTCAGAGAACAGATATGTGGGAGAGATTTTGAGTGTGCAGAAACTTTTGAACATGAACATAAAACTTGCTGAACATAGGAACAAATTTAATTAATTAATATGTCATTGGCGTGAATACGTGCCACATAGAATGTTTTTTTAGAGATTATTTCCCTTAACAAAATGATGTGAATGTTAATTATTATATAAATTAGAGTATTATAGCCTAAATTGTTATTAATTACTAGAGCGATGGTGGGCTATAGTGTCATCATTTAGAGCGTTATTTATAGTGTAAAGTTAAGATCACAGTGTTACAACTCTATAGCTCTGAGTGTGCACATGTGCTTTGGGAGCAGAGTGAGGAAGCACAGCAAGGCGTCAGTGATTATGCTTAATCCGTATTAATCATTAATCATTCTTAATTAATCATTCAATCATTTTATTACCTTTATAAATGATCATTCTTGATTCATCATTTTTATCATTTTATTATCCTTAATTAGCATTAGCCATTCCTAATCATTTTCTTTTTATCTAGATGTGCCGTGTCTTTGCTCATAAGTGCTGTACTCTACTCATAAATGCAGTAACAAGCTCACTGTGGTTAAGATCCTTGAGTGGGAGCTTTGGCTGCAGACACTGAGACTATGCACGCCTCGTTCACCTGTTCTCTACTGTAGATTTATGACTGCAGGAGAGGCTGCAGGTGTTCAAAATCTGCTGAATGCTTCGGTCTGCTGTTATCTACTGCTGTTATGACTGCATGAGGAACTGTTGATGTATTAGTCTGCTGATTTAAGACCACATGTTTACCAATTCAGACCACAAGTTTAATCTGATTGAGAGTTTGATTGTCAACTTCTAACCTCTGATTATTACAGCCTGTGTGAACTTTGAGTAAACCTGCTGAAGGAATTTTTAATGACAGAAAAAGCGACAGAGGCTTGATGAAAACGCGTCAGAGAGACGATAAGCAGAAAGCTGAAAACAGGCAGCATAACATCAAGGTTGCTGTAAGAAACCAAGCAATAATGAAAGATACAACAGTACTTATGTTATTCTTGCATTAATTGTTTAAAAACTTCTTATCCAGTAGTATAAAAATATAGAGAGTCAACAATACAGTAATAAATGACAGCTGGAGAACAGTGTTAATTGGTAAAAACAACACATGTAAACAGCAGAACTGCAAAGGAAAAGAAGTTCACCATAAGGAGAGGAGGGGGCCAACCAGCCCAGAGGGCCATCTGCAGACCACAGGGTTGACTCCATCCTCCGACCTGCAGGGATGTTGTACCGGTTTATCTGTCCTGTTTTGGAATAAACTCTTTTGCACCGACTCTTGACCGTCTCCAGAGAAGTTTTTGATTGCAAATTTATTGACTAATAGAAAGTTACAGGAAGAAGTTTATAAAGCTGGTGAGGGTGGGACCAGGCTTAACTGGCTCAACATGGTCATACATCTGACCCAAAAAAAGACACAAAAGAGGAGGGAAGACTGTTATTCCTACATGTATTGACTCAGCAGGGATGATATCAAATAAGAAATGTTAATCTCAGGGGCCTCACTTTGGTATGAAACGTGGTGGGGACATAGGGGCTGAGATTAGGGCTGTGAAGAGACACTTAGCTTGTGAAACACCACGAAATGCCTGATATATAAACCTGATGAACTGATTTATTTTTTTGTAATAATAGCTGGGACAGTTATGGCTCCAGGAGAGTTGAAGCTGGAAATTTGAAGTGGGTAACATTTCTAATTTACTTTCTGTTTTTAGCAGCTCTTTGTGTCCCTGATTATTTAAAAACTGCTTGTGTGTTTCCAAATTAACTGTTTTATCAAAGATTTTAGGAAAAAAAAGTATCCAAACAACTGCTCTCCACACTGGAAAATAACATATTTAAAAAGGTTGAATCTGGTTTCAGTCTGATAGAGCCACCATCTGGTGGAGCTCATTGTGCAACTGAAGATCAATAAGGCCTCAACAATTTGACAGAATTATACAGGAATCCTCACATTGCCACTGGTTTCACATCATTTAAAGGGGCTCAAGCTGGGTGGGAACATTAAATATAATCTGGTGTATGATAGCAGCGACAAGTGGCCCACCGCAAGGAACCTCCCTGTCTCTGGTCACCATCTCCTGGCGTCCTTAGCGCATTATAAATTCAGATACCACTTAGGAAAAAGCGCGACCTCTGATAACAAGCTAGTTTCAACACTAGGTACTGGCCTGGCCGTCTGTATTGAATTTCTATCTCCAGATTCAAAAGTTCCCTAGTCAACCCTCGTCCCTCTTGCTTTAGATTCCAGAGAGTACCTGGAATGAGCTCCTTAAAGGTTCAGTTTGCTGGTTTATCTGTAATGAGGTGTGTTAATGTAGACAGTGTGGATGTTAAAGTAAGTAAAAGAGGGGAAGAAAACTAAGGGGAAAAAATGGGACTGAAAAACTCTTTCTAGTTTTCTTTGCCTCAGTTCACAAACAATTTTCCACATAAGGTAATAAAACATATCATGCAGGTCTCTATAACTCATATAATACTTTAAATGTTGAAACAATCAATGAGAAGACCCTTCTCTTGCGTAATCTTAAAAGCATGCATATACAGTATAAATCGGTTTTAAATGCATCACTTTCAATGCAGAAAACATTGAATCAATTCATGTCAACACTCATTCTGTCACACCTCATCTCTGTCTGACCTCAAATGGAGAGAAAGGCCTCCCCTGCTCCTATGGCCACAACATGAAGATGCTTGTCTCTTCACAACTGTTGATGTCACATTAGCAAATACTGATCAAACCAATTATTCAAACATCATCAGGTGATACATAGAAAATATGTTATCTCCAAAAAAACAAGTTTTTAAAATGTATTAATGAATATTATAAACTCAAATAATATAGATTTAAAAGATGAAAACCTTCTTATTTTCACACCTCTTTTCACGGCTCCACTCATGTGCACAAGATACACACACACATCAGTCGTATTTATCTAAAGAGACGAGTTGCCAGCAAGAGCAGACTTTCACTTCCTCTTTACTGGACATCAATGGCTAATCTAAAATATGATCATGTACACCCACAGGTCTCTGGAGGCCAAGTAAAGGTCAGGGCACAAGAGACTGCAGAGACACTCTAAAATGTAAAACAGTATGACAAGCAAAAGATCCTTCTTACTTTTACTTTGTACTTTTGCAATCTGAGCTAAGCAGTCAACAATTTTCAGTCTTAAAACACAGGCGAATCATGTTACTATTTGGCTTGTATATGTGTCAGGGAGTCAAACAGTATCTATGAAGCCCCCCCAAGGACCAGAACCAGTTGCTTCTAGTGTCTTTGCATATTTTATTTCTTCTTTCAAAGCAGCCTAAGTCATGAAGTTACCTTAAAATCATTATTTGTAACTTGATTCTAGTTCCATGTAACTTTATAGATGATCAGGGGAGGGTCACACAAAGAAAAAAATTCAAACTCATGAACTCCGAACTGTACGTGTTTACTAAGGGGAAATATTGGCCTATAAGTAGACTAGATCTAAAATCACAAGGTCTCCAGAATCATCACCTGGAGACCATGAACATTCATTTTAGTAGCATTGGGGATGGCCAAGATATCTTGCCCAGGAACAGGATGGAGGCTTCCCTTCATTTTGGTTTAAAAAAATCTAAGTCAGACTTTGAGTGTATGTTGCAGACACTAATTGCCACACAGAGAAGTTGATTCACTGATGTATGAAAACCACATTCACCACTGTGGGTGAGTTGATTTGGATATTGTGTGAATTGTGTCCTTAAAATACACCACGCAAACACCCAAAGTTAAAGATTAACAAACCTCTCACTGCATGCACATTGTTTGTAGCATAGTGTTTTATTAGTTGTTTATAAAAGAGCACACTGTTTCCAGTTTAAAGTCCATATCCACACACTAAAAGGTGCAGATTTATTTTCAAAAGCAGAAGTTGTTGATTTCAAGGTCGTGAGTGACAGACAGAGGTAACAATCAGTTATTTAAAGAGGATGTTCGGTGTTTGAATAACAGTGGCACTTCTCGTCTTCAAGTCAGATAGAACTCAACAGAAGGACTGTCACGATGGCAGAGGGAGAACTCAACTATGCCTCAGTTAGATTCAAAGCTAACAAGGTTTTCCCACCTGATGGTAAGTTTAGTTTGTTTTTTGTCTGTCTTTGTTAAAACATTTCCACAGATGGTGCTTACGGTTATGAGGCAGTGCCGTGTCATCCAGCCACTGATCTGTCCGGGCCCCAACAAGGCCCAGATGGAAGTTCTATGTGGCTGAATCTGTATGTGATCATCCTCATGTGCAGTGGTGATTTCTTGCACCGTAAACGGAGAAAACGAGTGAAGAGTTGCCTTAAACAAGTCACTAAACCCCCACCCACGACTCTAAATAAGCGAGCAAAGGAAAAGCCTGCGCATCCAGCCGATCAGCCTACATCTGAAGCAGCTGGAGGATTCGTTAGTAAAATACCACGGTAACGTTAGTTTTAGGCTGGATATTTGACAGACATTAACTCAGGATCCAGTGGCGTCTTCTTAATCAGTTTCACCTGGTGTTGGCAGAATCTGAGTTACCAACTGTAATCCACTGGACTGGTCCATTTCAGTTATGTTTCAATTATGTTTTCCCGAGTTACCATTTCCAAAGTGTTTGTTTAAAAATGTAAAACGGTGTAATGTTGGAATTATCTGATAACTAACATTACATTCTTAGGATGGAGTTGTCCAATTGTTGTAATTGCTGTTCATAAACATGTTTGTCATACAGAATACAGTTCTGGGAAAACCACTGAATTACTTTTCATCCTCAAGGAACATTCCCGGGAACAAAAGCAAACATTGCCAGGTTTTATTTCAAATATTGTCATCAGCCTTTAAAATGTGAGAACTTTACAGTTATTAACCACAAAATTTTGTTCTTCAACCTTACAGCTAAAAAGGAGGAGGAAACTGTGTACAATGAAGTCCAGGTGCAAAGAAAAACAACTGAGGCTGCTGACACAAACGGTAAGTTGTAAAGAAAAATTTACACAACATTCAGTATTACTGCAACTGAGAATATTTCTATAACTACTACCATTACTGATACAAATACTACCACTACTTTATCATTATTACAGCCATTAAAAAGGAACTATAAGGGGAGTCATGAGGAGAACTGCTCAGCCTGTGAAAACAGTAGGAGTTTTGTCAATAACTTTCAGTTTTAACTTGGATGCTGCAAATTTCTTGTAAACTGGGGCTGTGAAGTTTAAAAAGATGTCACTGCGTCCAAACAGGGAAGTCAGTGTTTCCCATTAATTAACGAGACCATGGCGGCCTGCCATAGTTTCAAAATGAACTGAAAATATTTTTTTACACATCTCATAACGTTAACGGCCTGTAGCTGCATCTATATTTGGAGTGCACATGTGTTAAAGCCTTTACGGTAAATCCACTGAAACGGACCAGAGCGAGCTGACAGGCACGTTAGAGACTTCATCCTGTCAGTTTGTCTCTCTACAAAGACAAGTGTTGCAGTATGAGAGTCCTTCCAGAAGAGAGGTTGTGAAGTCTTCATGTTACGTCGTACAAGAACCACATGCAACATTTTTTATCAAACTGGGTCGAACTTGATGACTTTAGTGCGAGGAGGATACACATGAGATGCTTGATTTTCAAAATAAGGTGTCTATTCAGCATGGAAATAAAATGAATTGGATTAAATTAACAAAAAGGATAAAACATCGTACATGTGTCCATTAAAAGTAAAAGAAACCCAGTAACAACAACATGTTAGGGAAATTAAGTATTCTATTCTCTATTCTCTGATTTAGGGTCTTTGGAAATACATTAAATCAATTTATTGACTTTTGTTGCTGTTTTATCACCATTTATAGCTTTACAATGGGTTTATGATCACACAGTTTATTGGTCACGAGCATACCGAGTTCCTCATAGATAACCTGTTAATTATGTTTTTAATGTATCTCATTATAAAATGTACAAGATTTTCTTCCCGAGTCTCGAGGCTCACACACCAGTCTCTTAAAATCCTGTGGGAAATGCTGAAAGTGCTAATGAAAAGATGCCACATTGCATTTTCTGTATTTCCTCAAGACTGACTAGTGTTAGAGGAGTGCTTCTACTGCCATCAGGCACAAAGCTGATGGCTCATTGCAGAGGGGACGTCTGCCAGCACCTTTCACACCTGTAGTTCAGTTCTGCCTCCCCTTCTGATACTGAATGATTATTGTGAATGCTCTTATTAATTAATAAGAGTAAATAAATAATGTTTTCTTTGTGGTGCCAGTTTAGTTTCAACAGCTAGTACTTCATTGTATTTCTTAACCTTTCAGCTAAAAAGGAGGAGGAAACTGTGTACGATAATGCGAAGGAGCAAACTGAAATAACCACACAGACAGCTGACATAAACCGTAAGTTGGAAAGATAAATATACACTACATTCACTAGTACTGCAATTTTTTTTAGTAGGCCTACTGAAAATACTGCTTTAACTATGATCTGTACTTTACCATTACTACCATTAAAAGGGAACTAGTTTACCAGTCATGAGTAGCAGCTACTGCTCAGCCTGTGAAAACAGCAGTCTGCTCTGTCAATAACCTGATGATGGCATCAGTTATAACCACCATTAATCAAGTGATAACAATCGAAGCGGGTGGTTTTAACTTTATGACTAACTTTATAACTAAGCCTTACAAACTGGGGTATTGTGGAATTTAGAAATCAGCCTTCCTAGTCATTGACGCTCTAGTGAAAAGATGTCTTCAAATTGAATCATGGGAAGAGTGGGATCCAGTGTTTTTGGGGGTTAATCCATATTAAGACATTTATATCACAAGGTTTTCTTTTTTAAATATGTGTCTCCCCAAGATGAGTATTTTACAAGTGCTTGAACTGCAACATTCGTTTTACAACCTATAATACTACATAAATACTGTTACTACCACCAACACTTCGATTACTGCTTCTAATGCATACTTTTTCCATCTTAAAACAACAATCAGGTGCCCATATGAATACTGAACCATATTTTGCTGCCTGTAATCATGCCTCCTGTTTGTACTCGACCATAAAGAGATCTCTGTAATGTGCTTTGAATGTAAGAGAAAAAATTACAGTCTGTCTTCTATAGAAATGTGTTCCAAAGTTAATCTGAAGTTAGTATGAGCCTTTAGATTTCTGAGTTAGTCAAATCAAGTGGGTAATTTCCTGTCTCTCACTGACTTTAATATGACTTAATCTTAATGACTAAAAAAGAAGGGATTTTGTAATGAAAATACTAACTTTGAAAGATTTTCACACAGACTTTACAGTATATTTGTTGATAATTCTCTGCAGGACTTTTGCCAGACAAGAAAACAAACAGCAAAGGTCGCCGCTATCAGCAGGTGGCTTATTGTTTGGGGATTCTTTGTGTCATTTTTCTGTTGGTCATCATAGGAGTCTGTGTCTACAGTAAGTACACAAAACAGGAGTCTATGCAGTACCTCAGACTCAGACAGGAGACACACCTGGAAGAATAACAGCACCAGTTCTCTTGTGTAACCATCAATATAATCACAACCAGAGGATCTATTAACAGTTTTTTTTACCTGTAGATTTCTGCCTTTAATTGTTTTCCAAATCTGTTAGAACAAAGTACATTTATGCACAAAATAATCAATGTAGAAATGTACGCAGACAGTAAATAAGTAAAAAGACTGTTCTTGTTTATGAAACAACAACCATTTTTTCTACATTCTGCCTATTGTAATGCACAGTGCAACCTACTCTTGAGGTTTGTCACCATCAAGGACAACTTTGGAAAACAAGGGTGGTCACAGAATTAGAGGAAAATATAGACATGTATGCATAAAAGGGATTCCAGGAGGAGTCAAATTGTATTCTATATTTTGCAATGACATCATTTTATTATGGGAAAATGACCAAGACAAATTGTATTATTATAACTTAAGAACATTTTCTATTTGCAGTTGCTATAATAAGTCATGAAAATGAGCTGAACCAGCTGAAAGAAAACGAAACTCTACTGGCTCTCAATCACAACCTGACAACCCTGAACAACAAACTCAGCTCAGAAAATGAAAACTTGAGGAGGGACAACAACAATCTGACTGTGAAATTTGAGAACCTGAGACAAAACTACACTGTCTTAGAAAGCAAGATCACCAAGCTGTCTGTAGAAAACCAGAACCTGACATCAGAAAACCTGCAGCTGGAGAATGAGAGGAACAACCTAACGGAACAGATACAGAGCATGCAGACAAATGAGCTCAACGTCAGTCGGCTCAGTGGAGCATTGATGCCTACTGCCCAAAACCAGAAAACCAAAGTATGTTCAGAGTAAAAAATAACCAATAATGATAACAATGATAGTGATAATAATATCACAATGCAGTAATGTTGTTTATTGGTTGGTCTCTGTTGTTTCAGACAGAACGTGTAAATCTTGTCAGAAAGGCTGGTTACCCTCCCAGTCCAGCTGCTATGCGATTAATAACCCTGATGGTGTTTCTGATCAGAAAACCTGGGAAGAAGCTCGCGAAAACTGCAGAGGAAACATTTCAGATTTGGTTGTTATAGTTAATGAAACTGAGAAGGTAACGAGAAAACTGAACATTTTATTGACAGCCTGTATGAAATGAAAATGTATTTTCTGTCTGAACACACTGAGTCTGTAGGCCACAGTGAATTAATTTAAGTATAGTGGTTAAATATCTGATAACTGTCTCTCTGTTGTCAGACATTCATCAGTAAAAACAGTTGGGACAGTTCAGGAACCAAGGGATACTGGATTGGCCTGAGAGCTGAAGATGAGAATTGGAGGTGGGTCGATGGAAGTAATCTGACTAACAGGTAAGAGACACATTCATTAACATTTTGAACCATAAAATCTATCAGCCTCCATCTAAACATCATGTTCTTCCCTCAGCTCCTGGATACAACAACCTGCTACCAAAGATCACTGTGTAATTTCTGTCCAGAACGAAGAATGGAAATCAGTGAGCTGTGGTGCCAAAAACCGATGGATCTGCAAAAAGAAGGCTTTATCTGTTTAAACACTGCAGTCAGACTGGAGAAGGTTACTGGGTACTCTGTAAAGATTCATTACATGGAAGATAATATCAACTGACACTTCACAAAAAAGTGAATCATTTTTGAACAGTATAATAATAAAAGAGAAATTGCACTCTTATAAGTACTTGCATAAAAGATTATAAGTAAAAGAAGAAAACAATTTTCTGCCGTCACACTCCACACTTGTCACAAACTGTCCTGTGTCTGTCTAACGGGGATACTACCATATCAATAAAGCAAAAATGTATGCTAGTGCACAGCAGAGTACAGGATAGGTAGATTTTTGTCAAAACATGACTCATTAGATTGCGTAATATTATAACTTTTATTTTTTGCCAGAGAAAAGATAGGCAGGAGAGATATTGAATGTGCAGAAAGTTTTGAACATGAACAGAAAACTTGCTGAAACACAGGAGCTAATAAAGTTCAGGGGTTTATAAATGAATTTAATTAATTAATGTATTGTTGACTTGAATATGTGGCACGTGCTCGTTTTTTTAGAGATTACTTTCCTAAACAAAAGACAGAAAAGAGAAGGGAAGACTAATTTAAAGCTCTTCCTGGCCTCTCGCCCTGCTATATCTCCTTTTAGTCCCATACACACCAGCACGTACCTTGAGATCCTCGGGCAGAGGTCTGCTGTCTGTTCCAGAGTCTCGGCTGAAAACTAAAGGGGACAAAGCGTTTGCAGTCAGGGCCCCGTGGCTCTGGAACAGCCTGAAATCAGGTCTGCTGAGTCAGTGAACTCTTTTAGCTCCCTTCTTACAACATACTTTTACAGGAGAGCCTTTCCTGATTTTATTTGACTTTATTTTATTCTATTTTAAATATATTTTATATTTATTTTAAACATATGTTTTAGTCTCTTATGTGTTTTCTTGCTTTTATCATGTTTTATGGATTTTTTTGTCTTTGCACTTGTTAAAGCACTTTGTAAGTTGTTTTTTAAAAGTGCTTTCTAAAGGTTATTATTATTCTAGATGTATTGACTCAGCAGGGATGATATCAAATGAGAAAAGTTGATCCACATACACAGAATGTCTGAGAGCCTTACTGCATTGCATTCCATTATAATTTTATATTTTGAATTGTTACCTGCTGGCTGAATTTGTTTGTGTTTCCCTTTACATTAATGGTGACATCTCCACTATAAATGGGTGCAGAAAATAGGAGATGAGCAATGAAATGAAACAAAATTTTGTTCCCAGAATGATGAACAATGAACAATTGTTGATTTGGCCCATGTGGTGGTTGACTGTGGGGTCTAAAGAGCTTGGTAGAGCTATAAAAATAGACATAAAAAGACTACTTTTGTTAAAAAGGCTGACATTTTGTTCCTGGGCAGAAAAGAGGTCCTGGGAGCTTCAATTTCCTTCCACAATCCAAACACACACAGGTCAGGTGACCTAGAAAACATGACTTACCCATAGGTTAAATATGTTTGTGAGCTTGTGTTTTATCCTGACATCGATCCATCTATGTGAACTGTGTTGATCCAGACCTTTGTGGGATATTTGTGCAGGAGAACCTCAGACGAAGCTTGATAAGACTTAAAAATGAATATTTTGTTTTTGTGTTGATTCTGTATTTTGACACATTTCCCATGGTTTTCACTATATATTATAAATTATACACTGGTTTATATGTACTGCATATGTTGTGAGTAAATGATGGAGCAGTCTGTTGCTGAAGGGATGGTGATCAATGTGTGGATTAGTTTGCTGACTTAGATGGTTTGAAAAAGAAGCTGCATGAAATCATAAACGGTAAAATGGATGTCAGTACAGTGCTTAAACTGATACTTTTGTAATAATAGCTGGGACAATTACTGGATTGGCAGGAGAGTTGAAGCTGGAAATTTGAAGAGGGTAACATTTCTAACTTACTTTCTGTTTTTAGCAGCTCTTTGTGTCCCTGATTATTTTAAAACTGCTTGTGCATTTGAAAAGCCTGGTCGGGATCCCTCCCTCAAAAATTTAGACCAATTACCTTTTATATCCACGTTTTGTATCCACACAACTGCTCTGCACACTGGACAATAAAATATATTTAAAAGGTTCAATCTGATTTCTGGAATTCCATAATAATGATAAATAATAATCAGCTTTACACCCCGTCAGGCAGCACACAACCAGTCGTTGCGGGAGGCTTGTCACATCAAAGAAACATTATCATAGTTTCTCAACCACATTTAAACCACACAGCAGATCAAGTGTTCATTCATATAATTTAAAATTGTATAATAACCTACAAATAAATGTCTTCATCAGTAGAAAAACAAAACCAAATATGGTGAAGCTGGCGAGACAATAATAATATTAATATTAATAATAATATTCCACAGTTAACTTACGTAACCTCGCCACAGTCTGTTTAGCTGATGGGATGATGCAGTAGTCCGGAAGAGTCCCAACATATAATCCACCAAAAAGAGTTTTTCCTTAGTTTAGCTTAGTTTAGTTTCCTTAGAGTTCGTCTGGCAAGCCTGTAACACAGAGCCACTAAACTCTGACAGCTTCACCTGTTGCAGAGTTTTCCTAAACGTCACTTCGCTCTCCTTTTAAAACAATCCGTGGCAAAACAATAATCGAAAAATAATAGCCTACATAAAGTTAGTCCATGTTTAAGCATAAACATAATGTTTACATGAAGGAAAAAACAATACACACAAACCATGTTCACCATCACATTAAAAGTTGTCCATGAAGATAGAGGTGACTATTACAAGTCTGCATTTAACCATTTGTGTTCGATCTGTTTATCTTTCTGAGGTAATCTAGGAAGACTCTGGCTAAAATGCTGCAGCAGGTACTTCAGATAAAATCACTTCAGGTGCATTTTGAACACAATAATTGATAAATGCAATATTGTGAAGATTGAGATTTATTTATCACTGTATTTTCCATCAGTGGCAGTGGATTGGCTTTTACTGTTAGTGATCAAAGCACTTTTAAAATTGGCACATTGGAAACTTTTACATTTCCCTCACAGCCCTCATAGAGGTCTGCAAAAAAAACAAAGCATTACGTTCACGTAAGAAACAGAAAAACACAGAAACATTTTTTTCAGTTTAAAAAATATAATGTTTGTTTATCTGCCAGTAAGATGCTTTCTAATACATTAAAACTTGAGTCTTGTCTTTATGTGATTATTTGAATGGAACAAACACAAAACATGGAGACAAAGTGGAACGAGCACAATGTCAGTTGAGCTCAGTGGAGCATTGATACATAGTGACAGAATTTAGATAAATACAGTCACTGGCCTAAAGAAGAACTAAACTGTTACATTTAATTTATTAATTTATTAATGAAATGATTAATAACTTTGAATGTGCTTTTCTTCTGCTTTGTTAGATATACAGTGCTCACAATTTGTGTACCAGCAGATTGATGAAAGGGACCAACAAGACTGCTCAGTTTCCTGTTTCCTGTGTGACAGTTTACATTGTTACTACTGATTGTCCAACAGGGGGCGCTGCAGTACTTGTTATCATAAGAATTTTCCAGGGTCTGGTTACTATTAGTATTCTGATATACACAGATCAGCCATAACATTATGACCACTGACAGGTGAAGTGAACTGCACTCATTACCTTGTTACCATGGCGCCTGTCATTGGGTGGGATATATTAGGCAGCAATTTTAACATTTTGACCAGGGTCAGAGGATCTCCGAAACCACAGCTGTTGTGGTCAGTACCTACTGAGCATGGTCCATGAAAGGAAATGCGGTGAACCGCCAACAGGGTCATGGACAGTCAAGCCTCACTGAGGCACATGGGGACGAAGGTTGGCCCGTGTGGTCTGATGGAACAGATGAGCTACTGTAGGTCAGATTGCTAAAAAAAGTTAATGCTGATTCTGATTTAAAACAAAGATGTGTCAGAACACACAGCGCATCACAATGTATTTTGTATAGCCGCAGACCAGTCAGGCTGCTCATGCTGACCCTGGTCCACTGCCCTACAATGGGCGCGTGAGAATCAGAACTGGACGATGGACCAATGAAACTAGGTGGTCTGGTCTGATGAATCACATATGCTTTTTCATTAGGTTGATGGCCAAGTGCTTGTAAGTCGCTTACCTGGGAACACATGGCACCAGATGTACTATGGGAAGAAGGCAAGCCGATGGAGGCAGTGTGATGCTTTAGGCTTTGTTCTGCTGGGAAACTCTGGGTCTTACCATCCTGTGATGTGGATGTTACTTTGACATGTACCACCTACCAAAGCATTGTTGCAGACCATGTACACCTCTTCATAGAAAAGATGGCAGTGGCCTCTTTCAGCAGGATAATGTGCCCTGCCATAAAAAAGAAAAATGCTTCAGGAAAGGTTTGAGGAACAAAACAAGTTCAAGGTGTTGACTTGGACTCAAATTTCCCAGATCTCAATCAAGCATCTGTGGGATTGGGTGGACAAACAAGTCTGATCCATGGAGGCCCTACCTCACATCTTACAGGACTTAAAGGATCTGATATTAAAGTCTTGGTCTCAGATACCACAGCACACGAGTCCATGCCTCGACTGGTCAGGGCTGTTATGGCTGCAAAAGGGGGACCTACACAATATTATGCAGGTGGTCACAATGTTGTGTATACAATACTTACAGGTACAGGTGATGGTTATGTGTTATGTGTTTATTTCAAAGCAATCATTAGGTTATTTTGTGATATGTAATCAATTTTCAATGTTCTACTGAGGTGCTTTCTTTCTTTTTTTATATAGAAATGATGTTTCAGTGATATATATTTTTTTATCAATATTGCAGGTATCACAAAATACTGTGTGGGAGGGAGGCCTCAGGGCAGAGCCAGGACTAGGTGGAAGATTATATCTCAACACTGGACTGGGAACGCCTCAGGATCAGAGCTAGTTAATGTGGCTCGGGAAGAGAAGTTTGGTGTGCCCAGTGGTTGCTAGTCTCACGTGATACGCAGGTATCGCCCGTATACCCACTAGGAATAGTCAAAGATTTGCGTATACCCACTTAAAATAGCGAGATGATGCAGTAACAACATCGTTTTGTGCAGAACTTCCACACGTTCATTAAATTCACCCCGTTTGTGTTGCGAAGCTCTGAACTGGCGTTTGCGGCTTCCGTGGCCTGTGACCGGGATCTGACGTCAGCTACCAAACAGCTGTGTGGTGGTCACTCTGCGGACGTTTGAAATTAACTAATGTGAATCACTGAAGGAGATGTGAAACATGAGCAAACGCAAACTACACTCTTTCAGTTTTCGTAAGCCTGCAGCTAAAGCTGCTGCCGCTCCGGGTGACACTGCAGCTGTAGCAGATGACACGAACGTTGAAGTTACTGAAACACAGAAAACGAGCCAGATGAGGCTGATGTTATCGTAACGTTACCTGGTGAGTGAAAATACTATATATCATTAACGCTATCAGTAACGGAAGTGTAACAGCATTATTGGTCTATTAAATCTATAGTTAACTAATGTTAATGGATCAGTGAATGCGGATTACTGTGTGTGTGTGTGTGTGTGTGTGTGTGTGTACAGTAGCAGTTCCTGGATGCTTGCTCATGCATTTAAGCTGATAAAGTACATAACCTACGTTTTTGGAAGATAAGTGAGCTTGAGAGGATGTGGACCCCTTTTGGTGTCCTCAGTCCTAATATTCTGTAATGAATGAGTTTTGGTGACAGAACTGCACATAGGCCTGTGTTCATTGTTATTACTGCTACTGAAAAGCCTCAGCTTTCCACTATTGTTAATAATAGTTGCAACTTGCACTGTGAAATGTGCATTGAAAATTGCCAGATGATAAAACCAGATTCATATAACATCTAAGGCTGAATGTAGCTGAGTTAGATGGTGAGTAACACTAAACATTATACATTTACACCAAAACGTTGGTGCAGAAAATGTCTCCAGAATGCAGGAAATTAAATGTTTAATGCTCAAAATCTTCTGGGGGAGGACCCCCAGACCCCCAATCGTGTACTCATCAATGAATATTTTTAAAAATACTATTAAAATATCTTCTAGTCTTGATCTCGTGACCTGAATATTCTGGATTGTCACATCTCATATGCTAAGTGTTTTGTCACAACGCTAATCTGAGCCCTAAAATGTAACCACCACGTTTGAACTCAAAGTGACGCCTTTCCCACCTGTAACTCTCATTGGCTGTTAAAGTCTTTGCGTTGTTGATAACACACAGCCTAAGCAGTCCTTCAGAATGCTCTCTATTACATGTACATGCATACTATTAGTGAGGGACGGGGACGGGATCATGGTATACTCACTAGAAAAAACTAGACTACACCACTGGGTGTGCCCCTGCGACCTGACCATGGATAAGCGGATGTGGATGGATGGATCACAAAATCTGTTGTATTACTGATGCTTTTGTTGTTATTTTGGGCAAAATATCTGAGTGTTTTCACATCTTGAGTTACCCTGTGACTGCAAGACAACAACTTAATTTATCAAGAAAAGCTCTAACACACAGCTCCCCCTCAAAAATTGATGTTTTACATTTCTGCAATTGATCTGCTGGCCCAGGTCCTTTTTCTCTGCCTCCAAGCGCTCTTGGCAAAGGGGAAGTGAAAAGGAAGTGTTTAAAAACAGCTATGAGAAAACATTCTAAAAATGAAGTAAATGTCTTATCCTGACAGTGAATGTGTCTTTGTGCTTGTGTTAGTCATATTCTGTAGGTTGATCAAATGTTGAGTCTTATTCTATTTTGCTGAAAATTAGAGGTCCTCGGACCCCATTGACCTAAATCAACCATAACACATACAATTGTACAAGGCCAGACAGAAAAAAAAAACAATTAGAAACACAAGCTACAGAGTTTGCTCAAATGATTATCTTTATATTCAAGCATCAATCACATCAAAAGTATCAACTAACGTCACACGTTTACCTTGAAAGTAAGCTACAACAATGAAAGCAAGCAGGCCTAAGATACAAAAGTCCGAAAAGCACTCCTGCAGCCTACAAATGTACAACGTTCACTGCTCCTACTAGTGTCCAGAAAGCAAACAGCACAATAATTTCTACTTGAGATATT
>JALXJV020000015.1:5569630-5590635 GCA_024633595.2 Lepomis macrochirus | reverse complement strand
ACTGATCCATCATCATGGGTTCCAGCATACCTGAACTCACCACCTGTCAGTGAACGGGCCACCTCTTCTCAACCACGGTCACAGCCCATAACTGCCACCTGTTGCACAAAGCCATCACCTGCCAGCGCTATTTCACAGGCATCTCATATTCCAGTAATTACAACGCACAGGTATGGTAACCGAAATGTGGAAAGGACACACAGGAAGAATAATAACATTAATCTCATACAGATTCAAGCAAATGAACCAACTGTAGTTACCAATAGTAATGAACTTAAAATGGCGCTTTTTAACGTGAGATCTCTCTCTAATAAGACTTTTATTTTAAATGGTTTTATTTTATCTGAACATTTAGATTTTATGTTTTTAACTGAAACGTGGCTTCAAGCGAATGATTGTAGCCAAACTGTTGAACTGTGTCCCCCAAATTATGACTGTTTTAATCAGCCCAGAGTCAGTGGTCGTGGTGGAGGCCTTGTTGGTGTTTTTAAGTACCCTGTGAGAAATTCTTATCTTCTGAAGCCCTGATTTTTAAACTTGGAAACTTAAACCCAACTATATTTGCTATTGTTTATCGTCCTCCAAAACCTCTGGGCAGCTTTTTAATAGAACTTCCAGAATTTTTATCTACTCTTGTTTTAAACTATGACAAAGTTGTTATTTGTGGTGATTTTAATATCCATGTGGATGACCCCACCAATAGTTGTGCTTCTGAGTTTTTAAATATCACAAATTCTTTTAATTTTCAACAAAATGTATGTGGAGAAACACATAATCGTGGTCATACGTTAGACCTTGTTTTTTCTCTAGGTGTGAGGATCTCTGCTGTGGTTTTACTGGATATGGCTCTATCTGACCACAGATGTATAGTTTTTAACTGTGAGTCACCCACTAATCCCAAAGTCATATCCCATGCCATGTGTTCTCGCATCCTAAATGACCATAGTGTGGCACAATTTTGCTCACTTTTTGACATTCAAGGCGTTAACTTGTCTGAGTATTCTAATACAAGTAACCTGCTGGATAACTTCAATGTGATCTGCTTGTCCTTATTAAATACTATAGCACCCCTTAAAGTTAAGTCTAAGGCTAGAGAAAAAAACCAGCCTTGGCTCAATAACAGTACCCGCAGCTTAAAAAGGGAATATAGGAAAGCAGAACGTAGGTGGAAGAAATCTGGACTCCAAGTACACTACGTAAGCATGAAGGAGCTGCTGGCACAGTATAATAGCATGGTTAAGGAGGCTAGAACAAAATATCTTTCAGAACTCATCTCTTCACATTACCATAACCCAAGGTTTTTATTTAGGACTGTTGATCTGCTGTTAAATCCGACCCCACCTCGTGTCCCTACTGAAAGTAATGCTGACTGTGAGGTGTTTTTATCGTATTTTATTGAAAAGGTGGAGTTAATTCGAGCTTCTATCACACCTAGTGCCACTTCCTCAGACTTTCCTCATCCACAGCATTATAGTTTTAATAAATTTTATCCAATTACATTTACGGAACTGGTAGAAACGATATCACATATGAAAATATCTTCCTGTCCTCTTGATGTGATACCGACAAAGTTTTTATTAAGAGTCATGGATTCTGTAGGGCCTTGCTTGCTCTCAATTTTTAATAGTTCCTTGTCTAGCGGCTGTGTCCCAGATTATTTTAAAACTGCGTGTGTTAACCCATTGTTAAAAAAAACCTGGACTGGACATCTCCCTCCTTGAAAATTATAGACCAATCTCGAAGTTGCCCTTTATTGCTAAAATTTTAGAAAAAATTGTGGCCAAGCAACTTCTACATGTATTAGAAACAAATAACATCTTTGAGAAGTTTCAATCAGGCTTCAGGAAATACCATAGCACTGAAACAACATTGCTCAAAGTTACCAATGATCTTTTGATGGCGGCAGATAGTGGAATGTGCTCTGTGCTGATACTTTTGGATCTTAGTGCTGCGCTTGACAATCGCTGACCATAGTATCCTCTTGGAAAGAATGAGGCGCTGGGTGGGGATTTCTGGCACTGTTAGATTGGTTTATCTCTTACTTGTCGGAAAGGAGTTTCTGTGTGTCTTTGAATAATTATACGCCCTCATACACTACTGTTAAGTATGGGGTGCCGCAGGGGTCAGTCTTGGGACCAATTTTATTTTCATTGTATATGCTTCCTTTAGGGCACATTATTCAAAGACATGGTATCTCTTTCCATTTTTATGCAGATGATACACAATTGTACCTGCCTATTAAACACACTGACCCTGAAATGTTGACTTCATTGAAGGACTGCCTTAGTGAGTTAAAAGCTGGATGTCCAATAATTTCCTTCAATTAAACTCCGATAAAACAGAGATCCTCATCACTGGCCCCAAGCATCTAACAAAACATATTGTGCCGCTCATAGATTGCCTTGGTTTATCGGATCAAATTAAGCCAGTGGCAAAGAATCTTGGTGTCTGGTTTGACAGTGATTTGTGTTTTGAGCAGCACACCACAAAGTTGGTGCAGTCATGTTTCTATCATCTTAGAAACATTTCTAAAATCCGACCTTTTAACTGTTAAAGACACTGAGACCATTCTACACGCTTTTATTTCTTCACGCTTGGACTATTGCAACAGTCTCTTTTCCTGCCTAAATCGGAAATCTGTTGTTCGGCTACAGTATGTCCAAAATTCAGCTGCTAGGCTTTTAACTAGAACCAAGAAACGTGATCATATCACTCCTGTTTTGGCCTCATTACACTGGCTCCCAGTATGTTTTAGAATTGATTTTAAGATTTTACTGATTACATTTAAGACTTTACATGGTCTCGCCCTTGCTATATTGCTGACCTATTAGTACCTTATACACCAGCTCGTAAGTTGAGATCCTCAAGTAGGGCTCTTAGTGGTCCCAGAGACCCGGCTGGAACTGAGGGGGGACAGAGCCTTTGCAGTTAGGGCACCGAGGCTCTGGAACAATCTACCTGAAGAAATTAGGTCGGCTGAATCAGTAAACTCTTTTAAATCCCTTTGTTAAAACATACTTGTATCGTAGAGCATCTAGCTGATTTTATCTGATTTTATTTCATATTTTGAAGTGATTTTTGTTACTTCTATTGTTTTTATATATGTTTTTATGACTATATATGTATTCATGACTGCTTTATGTAAAGCACTTTGTAACATCGGTTTTAAAAGTGCTCTATAAATAAAGATTATTATTATTATTATTATTATTAATATTATTATTATTATTATTATTATAATAACACATATCCACCCCTCAAAAATTGATGTTTTACATTTCTGAAAATCGACCTGCTGGCCCAGGTCCTCTTTCTCTGCTTTTGGCAAAAGGGGAAGTGAAAAAGGAAAAGGCAGTGGTTAAAAAAAAGAGAAACCATTCTAACAATGAAGTAAGCATCTTCTTCTTCTTCTTCTTCTTCTTCTTCTTCTTCTTCTGCTTCTGTTAATCATTCTGTGAGTTGCACAAATGTTGAGACGAACATCTTATTCTATTTTGCTGAAAAACAATGTTATTATGCAGTTGCTCAAGTTATTTCTTTAACTAATGATCTTGTTAAAATACATCATACACTGTAAGACATTGCATGTTTCATTCAAAAACTCCAGAGAAAAAGCCTAAACCTGCGGTTCTTGTTTTGGTTTTCACATCAAGGACCCCTAAACTGACACAAATTAGACCACGGACCCCCATTTGACAAGATTATGTCCCAGGATTCCCCATCTGATAGGATTTTGACGCTTAGATGTGTTATTACAGAAAGAGTATAAAAACCCATGACCAAAATATTTATTCCTTCACGGTGTTACTGTGTAGATGAAATAATAGTGAAAATAAATTATTTCCCTTTTTGCTGGGGACCCCCTGGAAACCCTTCAAGGACCCCTAGAGGTCCTCGGACCCCGTTGGCCTAAACCAATCACAACACATACAATTACCTAATCGTTGTTGCTCCTAACCTGGTGCCACTGCTTGCCTTAAGCCTTTTGCCACATCTCTGTTCCCTGTTTCCCCTACTAACCCTGTCTGCCTGTCTTGCCCCAGGTCCACTCACCTCCGTCCTTTGTCTAGTCAGCTGGGCTTGCTTGCCTGCCTGCCCTATCCCACTCTCAGCTCCCCCTCGTGCCTCACAGTCAGCCTGCCACCACATTCCTCCACCAACCCCCCTCTCATGCCTCCTCTCTTCCTTGGCCCCTGGTGCCTCCCAGTTCCCACCTCACAGCCTCCTTGGCCCAACCTGCTCCTCGACTCCTCTGCCTCAGCCCCCTCTGTCCTACTTGCTCCTCAGTCTCCCGTGCCTGTGTTCCCCCAGCATCCACCTCTCCCTCACCTCCACAACCCCTTTCCCCCCCCTCAATAAATCCTTTCTTTCTGAGCGTTGCCTTTGGATCCTCACTGTCCAGCAACCATAACACCTATGATACAAAAGTCCAAAAGCACTCTGTCGTGGAAATTATATTCCTGGTGCGAAATAGTGACTCAGACCTAAAAGCAGAGCCACTATTGTCTGCGCTTGTAATCTTGCAGGTCGCCCTGATCAGTTAATTCACACCTACCTGTGAGCTCTTAACTCTTAAAACCAAAGGTTTGTATTGGCGAAAGCTTTCAGAAGGCAGAGTCATCCCAGGAAGTACAGTCATTTTGTCAACAGAGGTATAAAACCGAACACCTCCGAACCCTCATCGCCATTCCCAGTTTTTCACCGGACTGTAAGAGGTAAATCAAACCCTGTCTTTCCACAGCTGCGCGAGCGGTGATAGGGGACAACTTTCTCAGCACTGAACTTTCTTTGTCCTGAATACAGACTTCACTCGCTGGACGAGCAACTGTTTGCTTCTTTTTTTCTAACTATTAATTTTCTTGGTGTTACAAACACAATTTTGGATCCCTAAAGAAAGAAGATAACGATTCCTTCCTGCAGAAGAAGACTGATAAAACTCTGCTTAACTGAGAAGATCACGTCAGTGTTCTACCTTCTCAACTTAGTCGACCTCACAGATTCCTGTTGCTTCCGCCAAATAATCAGCTGTGCCGTTAAAACTACCGGCATCATCAGAACCGAGTCGAGAGCAAACTCCACTGGATTTCCTAAATGGACTCACGCATCTACTTGCTATCAAAGCAACACGTAAGTGCCTTCAGGATGTCTGGGCAGCAGATAGTTCTATAACTGTTTGTGGTGTGGAGAAGCTTGGTGGACCCAAATGCACAACGCATAGCGGAGGAGGTACAGTTTAAAGGGTTTATTAAAACAAATCAAAGGCGAGCACACTTACAAAGAGTGGCTGAGTCCAGGGAATCCAAACTCATACAGGAACAAACAAAGCAGGTGATCCAACAGAGAAAATCTAAAATCCAATGAACACACAGGGAATAGGCAGGCAACAGGATGAGACAGCGTGAACTACAACCACAGACTGACAGAGCGTCAACATGCTACAATGACCAGACAAGGAATGAACAGGAACGCCAAACATTTATGCACAGGGGCTAACGAGCAGGGCGGGAGCAACACAGGTGACCGGGGATCAGGCTAACGAGGCAGAGAGACAGCAAAGGGGGACAGAGAGGCAGGCAGGCAGAGTGATAACTGGGGAAACACTAGACAGGCAGACATGGGGAAATATAAATAGCCAACACAGACAGAACACAGTTACAAAATACCAGACAAGAATCTAACAGAAACCCATATAAACAGACAAACACCAACTATACCACAGGGATACAGAGCAGATTAAACTGAAATGATGCAGACAAGGAACTAGAAGTAAATACTAAAACATGAACTGATGGCACAGGACTGGGAATTAAGGCAAAGAACTAAAACACAGGACTAAGAGCTAAGATAAAAGACAAACTACTAAGGACAAGGAACGAGAGAAACACAGGCAAATAGACAAAACATGGCAAAACAGATACATGCAGGGAAAAAATACAACTCAACATAACCTAAAACTAACTTACAATAACAATAACTTGGTTATTGTAGCTTGTACAAGCTTCATGTTGTGAGTTTCTGTTAAGAAACCACAAGGGATATTTAAAGAGTGATGTGTCATGTTTTATTGCTGTGTGTTTTCCTGTGTTGTTTGTGTCCGGTAACACTTGCTGGGCTACGACTGCTTTGTTCCTATTACTGTGTGACAAAGTATCAGTATTTTTAGCAAACACCACGTGATCTCTGAAGCTAACCAGACCTGCAGGCTAGCATCAGAGGTTTCCATGGTTTTTAGTTCAGGGGAGAATAATTTTCCACCATCTCACTTTTGAAATCATAAGGTTTGAACCGCCATCTTGATTCCAAAATCAGCTGGACTCGAGCCCGATTCTGAACAGTTAAAGACAAGTGTTTTTGACAGTACAGTGGTTAAACATGATAAACTGATAGTCGTTCCGTGAATATCGGAAATAAGTTGATTTTTACTGGGACTAATTAGGCTACTGGATTGGCCTGAGAGTTGAAGCTGGAAATTGGACGTGGATCAATGGAACTTTGCTCAAGACTCAAGAGTAAGATGATTTTCTAAACACCATGAATAATAAAATCTGTCAGCTGTGATCTAACCATCACGTTCTTTCCTCAGCTACTGGACAGAATCACATTCTGGTGAAGCTCATTGTGTGATTTCTATCAGAGGGACACCTTCCAAAGGATGGAAAGCTGTGAAGTGTGATGAGAAACATCGATGGATCTGTGAGAAGAAAGCTTTATCTGTTTAAGAACTGTAATCAGAACTGAGGAGATTACTGGATAGTCTGCACAGATGAATGACTCGTACAATAACATCAGCTGGCTTGTAAAAAGAAAACATAAAATTCTACTTCAGTTTGCTGTTTAATTTAAAATATTGTGTATAATGGATTTTATTTTCCGAGATGCTTTTGTATTTTGTGTGTGCATGTGTATGTACCACAAAAAGGCACACACACAGATCCATGTGTGTATATGTGTAATACAGTTTTGGATTATTGATACTGTGAGTCTGACTATTGCCCAGTATTTAGACCAACACAATGACAACTGTACAGGGGGAGCTTAAGTGTTAATAACATCAAATATGGATTTCTTCTATTGTGATAGAGCCACAATAATTAAATGTTGAATATCAGGATATGATGAGATCCATGAGAGGAGGATTCAAATTGTTCAGCGTCTACATAAAGCCTGTCTTTTGTCATTGTAACATTTAAATTGTTAATACTGAGTCATGTGAAATTCTACGAAACGTTTCCAGGTCTGTTTTCAAACTCATCTGTATTTTGATGCAATAACAATAAATGTGTTTATAATAGAGTTTGATGTTATTCATCTATCTATGTAGTTCAGTTAGTGTGACTGCAGATATTGTTTCATCATTTTTGGTCACAAATAAATTATCTTCACAATTTCAAGTACATTTGGAGGAAAAACCAAACTGTGAATTTTACATTTAAACAAACAAAAGACCCAGTTGATGAGTGGAAGAAACAGTGGAGATCAATAGAGGCTCAGCAGTTTGACTGTAGACTGTATTTGAATCCTTACTTTGCCACCACATGTAAGCTGGGTGAGGATATTAAATATAAGCTGCTGTAAATAACTTTCCACTAACAGATTGCATTAATCAAACATATGTGTATTAACATGTATTTTAGTCCACTGGAACTTGCAAATTTCTGACTTTGCTCCCCCAGAGGTAATGTCATAAAAGACACTCTGCAGACAGCAATGCACACACCAGACTTCTCTTTGTTGTGGAAATTATGTTCCTGGTGAGGGGTTGGGCAAAGAATTGAGTTATAACCAACCGTTGTCTTTGAAGAATTTACTTAACAAAAGAGAATAAACAGGGAATTACTATAACACATCTACAGCTGGTCCAGAGACCTGTCACCTAGGGCGGCTTCGGGCGGCTGGCCCTGAGCAAAGGGATGCATCATCATTTATACAGTCTAGGTTTCTATGTTTTAGGGAACAGAGATCCATTCTCTAATAATAAAAGATCATACATAAAAGATTAAATGTAAGAGGACTCAATTTTCTGCCAAAACACTCTTCACACATATTATTAGCTGCTAAGATGAACAAACACTAATGTACAAAGCTGAAAGCAGAAGTACACTAAAGACCAACACAGCTGACACAGCATCTATCTATTATTATGATAAAAAGTAAATGTTGAAAAGCTGCAGACAAACAAGGTGACTTAAAACCTCTGAGGAGAAAGCTTCCTTGTAAAATTCCTTAAGAACCTTGAAAATGTTCAATGTATTAGAAAGAATACCCTTCAGATAAATAAACATTACATTTTTAACAGTACAGGCAGATAGTTTCTGGTTTATCTTTTGTGTCATGGCTCAACATATTTTGAGAGAATCTGTAAAAACATTCAGTTTAAGCATAAAAACATTTGTGTTTCATCTGTATATCTTTCAGATGTAATCGAGGAAGAAGCTGACTATGTTAATGCAGCAGTAGGTACCGTCAGTGGTGTAGTCTAGTTTTTTCTAGTGAGTATACTGTGACCCCACCCGTCCCAGCGTGACGTCCCATAAGCGCAACTATCCTCTACTAACAGTATGCATGTACATGTAATAGAAAGCATTCTGAAGGACTGCTTAGGCTACAACAGCCAAGACTTTAACAGCCAATGAGAGTCACAGGTGGGAAAGAGCGTCAGTTTGTGTTCAAACGTGGTGGGGACATTTTAGGGCTCAGATTAGAGTTGTGACAAAACTCAAAACTCAACATATGAGATGTGACAATCCAGAATGTTGGGGTCACGAGATCAAGACTAGAAGATATTTTAATAGTATTTTTAAAAATATTCTTTGATGGTCCTCCCCCTAGAAGATTTTGAGCATTAAACATTTAATTTCCTGCATTCTGGAGACATTTTCTGCACCAATTTATGGTGGAAATGTCTAATGTTTAGTGTTAATCACCATCTAACTCAGCTACATTCAGCCTTAGATGTTATATGAATCTGGTTTTATCATCTGGCAATTTTCAGTGCACATTTCACAGTGCAAGTTGCAAGTATTATTAACAATAATGGAAAACTGAGGCTTTTCAGTAGCAGTAATAATATTGAACACAGGCCTATGTGCAGTTCTGTCACCAAAACTCATTCATCACAGAATATTAACACTGAGGACACCAAAACGGGTCCACATCCTCTCAAGCCACTTATTTTCCAAAAAACAATGTCAATCTTAGGTTATGTATTTTATCAGCTTAAATGCATGAGCAAACATCCAGGAACAGATACTGTACACACACACACACACACACAGTATCCCACATTCACTGATCCACCACATTAACGTTAGTTAACTATTTCTAGATTCAATCCAATAGACCAACGATGCTGTTACAGTTCTGTTACTGATAGCGTTAATGATTACAGGCCTATAAGCTATTTTCACTCACCACGTTACGGTAACATCAGCCTCACCTGCTCGTTTTCTGTGTGTCAGTAACTTCAACGTTCATGTCATCTGCTGCAGCTGCAGTGTCACCCGGAGCAGCAGCAGCTTCAGCTGCAGGCTTACGAAAACACTGAAAGAGTTTGTCAGTGTTTCACATCTCCTTCAGTGATTCACATTAGTTAATTTCAAACGTATCGCAGAGTGACCGCCAGACAGCGGTGTGGTTGTTTGATAGCTGACGAAAGATCCCGGTCACAGGCCACGGAGGCAGCAAAGGTCAGTTCAGAGCTTCACAATTTATGAATGAACGTGTGAAAGTTCTGCCACAAAACGATGTTGTTACGTATCATCTCGCTATTTTAAATAGGTATAACGGAAACCTTTGACTAAGTATACGGTGCGGTACCTGCGTATCCGGGTTGGCGTATCACAGCACCGTGGATAGACAGGTGTATTGTGTTCCAGGTGAAACACAATACATTTCACAAACATTATATTCTAAAGCATCAGATTTATTTATCAACTATGATGTTAAAAAATGTGATGAAGGTTCAAAATGTGAATATTTAACGGTTCCAGTTTAAATGTATTAGAAGCACTTTTGACTGTTTAATCCTGATGCTGAGGTGCTTCAACTGAATTGTTATTTTTGAATTGTTATTTTTCTGTTGTAATAGGTTGCTTGGAGACATATGTACATGTGTTAGTACTTCCTGGCAGTGTACAATTATTACTGTACACTTCCAGGATATCACACTGTCAAAACCTCAAAGCAGAAGTACACTGAAGACTAAGCAGCAGAGACCCCATCTAACATCAGCAACACTTTGCAGCTTGAGAGCCCTCACTGCAGCAGGAATTTAAACATTTGGTCAAGATGAACAAAAAACCACTGAAGGCAACTGGTACTTTTAATGTTTCTTCTGTTTATATGTCTGCAGGTAAGACATTGTCTACTACTGGACATCTTTTAATGTATAGGTATTCTGTGAATTTAAAACGTTTCGTAGACACAGTACAGACCTTCATTTAAATCCTGCCCTGCTGGTAGAAAGGGGAATCAGCTTTGTTCAATACGGTGGATACCACATTAAATATGAATTTAATATTAAAAACATAGCGCTGACAGAACAACTCTGCACACACAGTGACTTCTTAGGTTAACCTATAGCCGACCAATGGTCCGTGTACATCGATCATTCAATTATTCCATTTAACCTGGCTAACCAAAAACAAAAAAAAATCAATTTATAGTTTTTCTGTTTTTCTGTATGAACCAAATATGAAAAGTGACGTTTGTTTCTTTGCTTTCATCTCGAAATGGGAAACATAACAAACAAGGAAACCAAAATGAAATAATAGGTGGAGTTTACGTTTTCTTTATTTTTCTTTAATTGTTCTCTTCACACGGTGCCGTCAATTCTGTGTGGAACAGTCTGTGAGTTGGATAATCTCCGATTCACAGACTGTATCCACCTGCCTGCAAGCCGACGAAGCAGTGATCCTCAGTGACAAAACTGTGGCTGCAGCCTGGAGCTTCTCGTCTCTTGCCCTCCCGCCTGGTGCCATCCACAAGCTTCTACGTTGCAAATTAAAAGCTCGACTTTAGTGTTTTTTAACTGAATTGTAACGGCAATTATGCGAATGAAAAAAATCTTAGTAAAATATCTGGCAATAAAATAAATGCAGATTATCATGCTGAATAAAAATAGCCTACTTAAATTATGTCACAGACACCTGTGACTCCGTGTCTCTGTCCTCATCGCTCAGAGACACCTTTGCTCTGTTTGACCGTCTCTCTGCCAATATAAACATTTAATCTGTAACAAGGCAGCCACAGTCCCTCAGACCTGCAGACCCTGTTGGTATGATCTCTGTCGTCACACGCGAATGGTCGCATGCAGACACACATCAACAAAAAACCTAGATATCTTCATGATTAAAGAACATGCTGGTGTTTATAAAAGAAAACAACTAGCAGGGTTGCCCTTCATATTGTTATATCACAACTACCTTTCCAGAGCTGATTCTTTTAATAAAAAGTTGTCATGTATGAAAGCAGAAGATGCGTTTGTAGGGGAATAATCTAGAAAATAAATAGCCTACCTGTCGATTCATATCTCCAGTTACTCAGAGCTACCAGAGCTTCATGATGTTAAACATAAATCCAGTCAGACCTCTGAGGAAATGATGCAAAACCAACACTCCAAAAGTGCACAAAATGATATAGGCCTATACATAAAAGTTTAATCCTTTTACCTTGTGTGATTTCTTTCATCTTCGCTCACTGTTTCTAATGCAGATAACTTTTCTACTCACAGTATTTAGCCCACAGTATGTAAAGTTTTATGCAGGCTATTGCCTTCCTGGCTCTGGCGATTTCAAAGCTGGGTCATAGGAGGCGGTTTACTAAGAGACCTGTCAATCACACACTCCACATCAGTCGCGGACAAAATGTGGCCTATTTAAATGTTGAGGGAGGGAAAAATGTTGCTCGGAAAAATTGCAGGTTGAGCAAAGTGCCTCAATATTACAGACTTTTCTTTTGTCCTGCTGTTACTTCTGGCTGAAGGGTGGCTCAACTCAATGAGTTTATTTTTAATTCCGCTACATTTTCCATTCACACTTTTATAACTTAACCAGACTGTAATCTGCATTTTGCTTCATTAACCAAATTGAGCTCATCCAGGCTGTGAGCGCGCAGTTACGCAGTAAAGTGCTGGTCGGGCGCTTGTCACGCAGAGCTGGGCAGATGCAAACATTTAGAAAGTCAGGCAAATATCTTTTCAGTTTAAGGCTTTAATGTACTACTAATACAACTGAAACTCAGTGAGCCACATCATGGACCTGGTGGCCTGTTGGAAAGCAGCTTGCGTCGCTCATTCACAAGTCGGCAAGTGAAACACTTTCACTTTCCATTAACGGCGCATTAAAAGCGTCTTTAGTCTTTGCAGAGCAAATGAAGACTACACAATGTAAGATCTATGTCAGATAATCACTGCATTGACTGAGATGTATTAAAAGTGTCCCGCTGTTGAACAGAGCATCGCTTTGGACATCAGCCTGTTTCTTTTCTTTAATACACATCGGTTACTATTTGTTTTATAGCGATGTCCGACGCTGAGTCCATAAACCAACCCGATCGCATCTCATGCGTCACATATACACGCTTTGGAAAAGTCGTGTCCATAGTACGCAAAACGGCGATTTTGCGTGTAGGCCTATATGATACGCAGCAATTTACAATAGCGTTGCAACACAGAAGAGGCTAACCCCACCAGCTAGCACATCGGCCTCGACGTGCATATATTTACTGACTTAGGTTTAGGCACTAACTAATGTCCAGGCACGTGCAGAGGGGATGGGTGCTTGAGCACCTGCCCTTTTGCCCTTTGCTGCCCAAAGTGCCCTTTTTTAAAACGCAAAATTTCCTTCATTTTATTTTTTTTTGTAGTTGTAAAGGCCCTTTTTGTGAAGGCCTCTCCGATCAAACTATTAGTAAAATAAATTAATAATAATTTCGCAGTAAATAAAATAACCCACATTATGACCTTTCACCTGATGACCTCATCCGTGACGAGCCCTCCCGTTCAGACACGTTAGTGATTCAGCAGCTCTGCCTACAGGACGCCTTCGATTCCGCCGGTAAGAGGGGGTTGCTGCAGTGTGTTTGTTGTGGATTGTTGCAAAGAGAGCAGCACAGTTGTTGTGTTTATCGCTGTGTGTCGCCTGTAGAAGTAACATCAGCTGCCGGCTAACACGCCGACAGCTGACGTTACTTCTACACTATAAACAGAGGTGCTCTGTTCACTTCGTTCTGTTTGAGGGAGAAAAGTTTCACAGGCGTCGAGAGGTCTGATCTCTTCTATGTAATTTGACTAAAATCTTTGCACTTGAACTGAGATTATTAAAATAACTCAATAAAAGCCTTGTGCCTTAAAATAAGTATAACAATATTGGTAAAATTTTAAGCCTATTCCTCTGACTTATAGCCTTCAGCCTTGTAAAAAAAACTATCAATTAATTCAGAACTGTATTGAATAAATTTACATTTGACAGCAACAGTAGTGTTTACAACAGCTCAACTACAATAAAAACTCAATAACTGGAAACACATATAAAATGTCAGTGCCGATGTAAAATAAATAATATTCCTGACATCAAAGTAAAGAGTGAAGAAGAAATGGCCTGTAAGATTTCAGAAAAATGGCACAATGAATTGTTAAAACAAACATAGGATATATATTAGCTGATTAAACAATTATGTGACCATGAAAAGATGTAAAGATTGTTGAGTGTTTGGGATGGCCAGCTGCACACTAAGAGCTGCAGGTGGAGGAAATAAGATACCAACAAAACATTTCATACATGTTTCTGAAATCTAACAGGGCTGTTTCTTCTTCACTCTTTACTTTGATGTCAGGAATATTATAAAATATTAATGCTAGTTTATTTATTTAGATATATGATTAGACATATAGTCAATAAAAATCTAAATATATCTCAGATTCACAATGTAATGTATAAAATCATTATCACAGTTTTGCATCCTGTAGACACACAGCAAGCAACACAGACACACACTATCTGTAGATGTGTTTGTCTCACTCTCACCCTGCCATGGCCTCCCTCATCCTTTCCTCATTAATGTTTCCTTCTCAGATTATTTCCCATACTTTTTTGAATCTGGTATCTTATTTCCTCCACCTGCAGCTCTTAGTGTGCAGCTCTCGCTCAGCAGTCAGCCTCTGGCTGCAGTATCACAGCAGCTCATGTCACTGTGAGCTGGTCCCAAACACTCAACAATCTTTTTTATGGTCACATAATTGTTTAATCAGCTAATATATATCCTATAGTTGTTTTAATATCTGTAGTCGCAGATCACTTCTAGTAGTATCAGCAACAACACAACAACAGCAGCAGCAGTAGCAGCAGCAGCAATAGCATCCATAGCAACCCCTCAACAGCAACTGTTCCCTGTAACTTATATCAGCCGTCAGTGTTTTAAAGCTGCGTTGGGCATTTGCTGTTTCTTTTTGCGTCACCTCATTTGCTGATGTATCGATACAGAAGCATTTGTATATGTGTGTCAACAAGGAATACATAACGATATATTTCTATGTCAATAGCATGAGAAGAGTCCTGTTTAAATCCTTGTTCCATCTGCCCTTTTTATACTTTGAGCACCTGCCCTTCCAAAGGTCTCTGCACGGCCCTGCTAATGTCATGGTTGAGGTTAGGGAAATTGCCTCGGGGAGGCTGTCACCTCCTTAAATAAAAACATCGCTAGCTACGTAGTTAGCGACCGGAAGCACTGCTCGCGCATCCTTTCACCCGGGGGCGTCACATACACACGCTGCCGGGAAGCGTCTCATACACACGTACCTGGGGGCGTAAACTATACACGCAAAATCGCTGTTTTGCGTATTATAGACACGGCTTTTCCAAAGCGTGTATATGTGACGCAAAAGCATGAGAACAGAATGTCGCCGGTGAAACTAATCTAGAGAGAGAGAGAGAGAGAGAGAGAGAGAGGCTGTAATCCTGCACAACAAAACATCCCCACACTACCATGGATAGAGGTGCAACGGGTTGCAGAATCCGTGGTATGGATCCCGTCCACACCGTGCGGCATGCAGGTGGACCGCAGATTGATTGCAAAGTCTATGATGATTTATCCTGTTTGACCTCTCAAAATATTCCTTTATTCTGGAAATGTCAGAGAACCCAGTTAGATTCTGAATGTGCAGAACTTTGAACATGGGCAGAAAACCTGCTGAAACACAGGAGCTATTAAAGTCCAGGAGTTTCTAACTGAATTAAAATTATTCAATTTATTATTGATGAAGTGAAAAGATGCCACATGCACATTTAAAGGGGTTACCTCAGTCAGTCACACCTGCCTGTGTGTTGATTCAGCAGTGATGATAGTAACCCGTAAACAAAGGTACAGGTAGTATCCCCCCGCGTACCTGCTCCCCTGTCGTCTGATATGTCTAATCTGTTTTCCCTCTTCCCCTCATCCACGTCTCAGCAGGCTGCACTCCCTACCCTTACACGCACATCCCCTCATCCCGACATCCTTTCCCCTTCACCTCCTTCGGCTGCTACCTACATAGCCATCCTTCCCCAACAGGCGGCTCATTCTCTTACTTATGCAGCTACTGCCATTCTTTGGGCATGAGGTCCAGCGAGCACAGAAATTCTTCGAACCAATTTCTGTTGAATCCGCCATTCTTTTGGGGGTTCATAAGATCAAGCTGCTTATCGAGACAAGCCCCCACCCTGAATCTCGACCTCTCGGGTTCCTATCCGCTCAGGTCAAGAAACACTAAACAACCTCCTCTCGACCCCTCCTTTCGTAACCATTCATCGTAATAAACCACTATAAAATCTAACACTGGCGTGGTCCTTGTTAGTGAATTTCTCTGTAAACCCCAGAGATGATTGTGTGTGAAAATCCCAGGAGATCAGCAGTTTCTGAAATACTCAGACCAGCTGCTCCCCATGCTCGCCCGGTTTGAACTTCAGCAAGTCGTCTTGACCACATCTACATGTCTAAATGTGGATTAATATATTTTTTGTGGTATTGCTGTCGTCTGTAGCCCTTTTCATGCTGCTGTCTTGGCCAGGTTGGCTTTGTACAATATAGGTCTTACCTATTATTATTATTATTATTATTATTACTACTACTACTTTCGATGTGACTGCATTTATTCATTTTAAGCATATAAACGTTTGTGTTTGATCTTCATCTGTTTTAGAGGAAATTGAGGAAGAAGCTGTCTATGCTAATGCAGAAGTGGGACTGGAGGCTCCAGGATGCAGCCATACAGTTGGCACTAAACTGCCACGGGACAAAATGGATAAAATGGCAGTCACATCAGGTGCATTATGAACATCAAACTTTTCACAAATGTAATATTGTTAAGCATGAGATTTACTTAGTAACCATGATGGTGAAAAATTTAATATGGTGAAGGTTGTAAATGTGAATGTTTTAATGTTTTTATTTTTCTGTCAGATCAGAAGTGTCTCTCCTTCAAATCGTGTTTTCCACCAATGGCAGTGTCCTTGGTGATTCTGTTAGTGATCATTGCCCTTCTTATCTACTGTGAGTACCTTCTATCCTTCTATCACAATGTCAGTTCAACTCAAATTTGTTGTTTCTTCTTAGCTCTTTGTGTTTTCACAGAGTATATCTGTGCTGAGCTGCAGAGGAGCAATAATAACACAAAGAGGATATTTTGAACTAAAAAGACAGTGACTTTGGAAGATAAACACTTGATCTGACAAAGTCAGACTGCTGAAACATCATTAACTTAAAGTATGAGGTTTGTGGATGTTAAGAAGGGATCTCTTATTTGCCAGTATGAACAGGAGGAATGATTACAGCAAGAAAACACAGTTTCACATATATACATATATGTTCATGGGGCACCATAATAATAATAATGATAATAATAAACATAATAATCATCATAATCATCATCATCTTAGGGCAGCATTGTGAGCAGTGGTTAGCATTGTCGCCTCACAGCAAGGTCGCGGGTTCAACCCCCGGTTGCCCCGGCTTTTCTGTGTGGAGTTTGCATCTTCTCCCCTTGTCTGCGTGGGTTCTCTCCGGTGTATCCTCTCACCTTCCAAAAGACATGTAGACTAGGTTGATTGGTGACCCTATATTGTCCTTAGGTGTGAGTGTGAGTGGTTGTTTGTCTATATGTGGCCCTGCGATGGACTGGCGACCTGTACCCCACCCTTCGCCCAATGTCAGCTGGGATTGGCTGCAGCCCCCCACGGCCCTGTACGCCGGATTGGATGGATGGATGGATAATAATCTTAATTTATAGAGCACTTATCAAACAACGTGCAACGTGCGTCACAAAAGACACACAGACTTGACATCAAACACCACAGTGAGTGATAAAATACATGAGCAAAATAAGATAAAAATAGACATAACAATAAAATACAACTTTATCTAAGAGGAGATACAATGAGAATAAAATCAGTAAAAAAAGCTCCGATAAAATCAGGAAATGCTTTCCAATAAAATTGCATTTTTAAACGAGACTTATATGAAGACACTGACTCACACAGCCTCATTTCTTTGGGCAGCTCGTTCCAGAGACTCTGGGACACAGGAAGAGACGGGAGACCCCTGTCTGAGGATCTCAGGCTCATCAGGAGTTAAAAGATCCAAAATATAATCTAGATAAATAAATTGAATTGACAACTTATTTTTGTGTAGCTACTGTATCGTCTTAACGCAAAGAGGAAGAAAATTTCTTTGTTAGTAATAATGAAAAACAAGGCAATGTGCTGAAATCACTTTGTTTGGAAAAAAACAAAACGAAAAATTGTAATGTACAGTTCAGCATCTCGGAAACATCAGACCAAACACTAGAGCAGCCTGCTCTTGGGTTTGTCAACATCATAGACAAATTTGAAAAACAAGTTGATTCGATTAGATTTATCTTTCATACACAAACAGAGGCCACAACACAGCAGAGACAGGCTGGTGACAGCAATAGCGGAAAATAGACATGTAAGAATGAGTCAGGATTATTATTATCAGGATATCCCATGATCAGCCCCAAACCAACAATGAACTGATCCTACAAACAAACATATCTGTGTATCAAAGCCTGATATATCTTATTCTGCTGTGCCATAGAGCTCCAAAGTTTGTGTTAAAAACTATTAAAAACACTTCAGTTAGCCACGCTGTTGCACTGGCTGACATGTTCCTTCACAACAATGAACACAGCCACTGTTGATTTTTAGACACACTCACAGACACTGTCCTGCTGCCATAAAGGCCTGCTAGCACATACAACAGGAAACTGAAACAAATTCCCCAACAAACACACTATTCAATGTTTGATTAATTATTACTTAAAATTGCAGTGCCTGTTTTAGGCTGTTAAATAAGGGTTCAGTAGGAACCAAAGGGCTTGGAAATTCAGAAGACATTTATTCTTTTTAGGGGATTTTTTGATCTCATAGCATAATTAGAGCCTACAACTCAAAAGGCTTGAAAACGTGAAGTAAAACAAATTTTCCTATTTGCAGTTGTTTGCAACCTGACACACCTGAACCATAAACTCAGCTCAGAAAATGAAAACTTGAGGAGGGAACACACCAATCTGACAGTCCAGTTTAACAACCTGGCACAAGACTGTACTGTCTTAGAAAGCAACATCACAAACCTGTCAGCAGAAAACCAGAACCTGACGTCACAAAACACCAAGCTGGAGACAGAGAGGAACAACTTAACAGAACAGATACGAAACATGGAGACAAAGCGGAATGAGTTCAACGTCAGTCGAGCTCAGTGGAGCATTGATGCCTACTGCCCAAAAGAAAACCAAAGTATGTTCAGATCCCATATTTAATTACTTTAATTGAATTAAGATTAAAAAAAACCCAACAATAATAATAACAACAACAATATCACAATGCAGTAGTGTTGTTTATTGGTTTGTCTCTGTTGTTTCAGACAGACAGTGTAAAGCTTGTCAGAAAGGCTGGTTACCTTCCCAGTCCAGCTGCTATGCGATTAATAACGCTGGTGTTTCTGGTCAGAAAACCTGGGAAGAAGCTCGAGAAAACTGCAGAGGAAAGATTTCAGATTTGGTTGTTATAGCTGATCAGACGGAGAAGGTAACAAGAAAACTGAACATTTTTATGAAATGTAAATGTATTTTGTGTAGGTCTGAACACACTGAGTCTGTAGGCCACAGTGTGTTTATTTAAGTACTATGGTGTTTAAATATCTGATAACTGTCTCTCTGTTGTCAGACATTCATCAATGTTTACAGTTGGGGCAGTTCAGGAACCAGGGGATACTGGATTGGCCTGAGAGCTGAAGATGAGAAATGGAAGTGGGTCGATGGAAGTGATCTGACTGAAAGGTAAGAGACACATTCATAAACATTTTGAACCAGAAAATCTATCAGCCTCCATCTAAACATCATGTTCTTCCCTCAGCTCCTGGATACAACAAAATGCTACCAAAGATCACTGTGTGATTTCTGTCCACAACGAAGGATGGAAATCAGTGAGCTGTGGTGTCAGAAACCGATGGATCTGCAAAAAGAAGGCTTTATCTGTTTAAACACTGCAGTCAGACTGGAGAAGCTTACTGGGTACTCTGTAAAGATTCATTACATGGAAGATAATATCAACAGATACTTCACAAAAAAGTAATCATTTTCATGTGTGTGCAAAAAATCAGATACTGTAATACAAGTGTGTTCAGGTGTGTTCAGTTTTCCGCCTCCTTGTCTCATCCAGTTCAGTCCCAAACTGTCCTGTGTCTGTCCATCGGGACACTACCATATCAACAAAGCAAAAATGTATGCCAGTGCACAGCAGAGTACAGGATAGGTAGACTTTTGTTAAAACATGACTCATTAGATTGCACATATTACAACTTTTTCTTTGAATTTTTTTAACTTTATTTTTGCCAGAGAAAAGATAGGCAGGAGAGATTTTGAATGTGCAGAAAGTTTTAACATGAACAGAAAACTTGCTGAAACACAGGAGCTAATAAAGTTCAGGGGTTTATAAATGAATTTAATTAATTAATTAATGTATCGTTGACTTGAATACTGCAACATGCTCTTTTTTTAGAGATAACTTCCCCAAACAAAAGACAGAAAAGAGGAGGGAAGACTAATTTAAAGCTTTTCATGGCCTCTCGCCCTGCTATGTCTCCTTTTAGTCCCATACACACCAGCACGTACCTTGAGATCCTCGGGCAGAGGTCTGCTGTCTGTTCCAGAGTCTCGGCTGAAAACTAAAGGGGACAAAGTGTTCGCTGTCAGGGCCCCGAGGCTCTGGAACAGCCTGAAATCAGGGCCTGTATTCATAAAGATTCTAAGAGTCCTCTCAGAAAACTCTTAACTTAGCTAAAAAACTTTTATGTAGGAGTCTTTGCTTAAGAGCGATCAAGGACTTATCTGAGAGCAACTCTGAGCAAGGAAAAGACAAAAACTTTCATCCTAGTGAGGAGGCGGGGTTGACCCCGTTGCTATATATGACACAATCTTTTAAAGACTGTGATTGGTTGGTTGTCCAAGAAGGTAAAAAAAGAGTGATTTTAAGTACAGGTTCTATTTTAAGCTTCACTTTGGAAATTAAATGTGTAATATTTCCTATTTGACCGTTCTCTGCTCACACACACAAACACACATTATGTGTATATAAATCCTGTTTTTTATTTACCATGCTGTTAATTTCCTATAAGGTATTTGATTGGCTTGGAATGATAAAAATTGTTTCACTCTTTCCAATAACACTGATTGCTGGCATTTCTATTAAAGTGGTTGTTTGAATGTTGGTTTTAATGGATCAAACACTGAATCAAAACCAAGAAGGGCGAGGAAGCCCAACTGGACCAGTTAGTGGATGAGCCTTAAGATTCTTTATGAATACGGTCCCTGGTCTGCTGAGTCAGTGAACTCTTTTAGGTCCCTTCTTAAAACATACTTTTATAGGAGAGCCTTTTCTCATTTTATTTGACTTTATTTTATTCTATTTTAAATATATTTTGTATTTTTCTTAAAACATGTGTTTTCTCTTAAGAGT
>JALXJV020000015.1:5470856-5569130 GCA_024633595.2 Lepomis macrochirus | reverse complement strand
TAAATTATACACTGTTTTATATGTGTACATGTACTGTATGTACATGTGTGTGTATTTTCTGAGTAAAAGATAGAAAAGGGATGGAGATCATGTGAATTTGTTTGCTGAATTAGAGGGTTTAGAAAAGAAGCTGTATTAAATCATAAACAGTGAAATGGATGTCAGTACAGGGCTTAAACTGATACTTTGTAATAGTAGCTGGGACAGTTATGGCTCTTGGACTGGAGAGTTGAAGCTGGAAATTTGAAGTGGGTAACATTTCCAACTTACTTTTTTTCCTGTTTGTTTGAAAAGCCTGGTCTGTATTATCTCTCCTAGACCAATTACCTTTTATATCAAAGACTTTAGGAAAAAAAATAGTATCCAAACAACAGCTCTGCACACTGGAAAATAACATATTTAAAAAGGTTCAATCTGGTTTCAGTCTGATAGAGCCACCTCCTGGTGGAGCTCATTGTGCAACTGGAGATCAATAAGGCCTCCACAGTTATATTATACTGGAATCCTCACATTGCTACTGGTGTCACATCATATAAAGGGGCTCAAGCTGGGTGGGAACATAAAATATAAACTGGTGTAAATAACTTCTATTAACAGATCGTATTAATCAAACGTGTATAAACATAGGCCACTAGAATCTGCAGATTTCTGACTTGGCTCCTCTAATGGGAGCATCATAAGAGACACAGCACAGGCAGCAATGCCCAACATCAGACTTCCCTTCACAACAACATATTATCCTCCTAAGTTGAAGCGACACTTTGCTTGAGGCGTTCCCATAATTTAATTTTTCTTTATCTGTTGTAAAGATATATGTGTGATCAACATTGTTGTTGTCTTGTACAGTGTTTTTGAGTAAGCCTACCTATAAAACAAATAAATATGACAAACACAAATAACAAATAAAGTGTATTATTACTGTGGGGAGTGATACAACAATTTGCTTTACACCAAAACAGCAAGAGAAAAGTACTTCATGCAAAATATAACAGGCAGATCTGATACCTGCTGAGGTGATTACAGCCAGCGGCCTGCTTACTTCAGTTAAACAAACCCTCTATGTAGACTTGATAAAAATGTAGCCTACATAAATGAAACAAAGTCCATATAAATAAATAATCAGCTTTACTCCACATCAGGAAGCACACAGCCGTTAGTTGCTGGAGGCTCGGGCGCTGCACAGACACCATTACCACATTTTAGCCACTAAACCCCAATGTCCCAGCAGATCAAGCATTCGTTCATAAAACTTAAGTTGTTTGATTCAAATGTCCTCCTCATTAGAAAAACAAAACAAAATATACCAAGCATGGCGAGACGCCAGAGTCAATAATATTCCACAGTTAACTTACGTAACCTCGCCACAGTCTGTTTAGCCGATGGGATGATGCAGTAGTCCGGAAGAGTCCCAACATATAATCCACCAAAAAGCGTTTTTCCTTAGTTGAGTTCGTCTGGCAAGACTGTAACACAGAGTACTCTGTAAAGATTCATTACATAGAAGATAATATCAGCTGGCTTTATAAATAAGTATGAAAACTACTTCATAATTTTACTTTTCTTGTTTTTCAAAAACAAATTTTATTTAAGTTTTACATTTTTATAGAAAAAGGAAAATAGTCAAATTGGATTATTTTATAAACCTGTTTGTCCATGTGCTGTGTGAATGTCACTGAAAGAAAACAGATACTCAGATCTAATATGTGCAGTTAGAACTTAGATTATGATGCTACAGTGAGTCTGACTACTGACAGCAGCATTTAGGAAAATACAGTCACTGAGCTAAAGAAGAAATAAACTGTTACATTTAAATTATTAATTTATTAATAAAATGATTAATAACTTTGACTGTGCTTTTCTTCTGCTTTGTCAGATATATAGTGCTTACAATTTGTGTACCAGCAGATTGATGAAAGGGACCAACAAGACTCAGTTTTCTGTGACAGTTTACATTGTTACTACTGATTGTCCAACAGGGGGCGCTGCAGTACTTGTTATCAAGAGAATCTTCCAGGGTCTGGTTACTATTTGTATTCTGAGATACACAGATCAGCCATAACATGATGACCACTGACAGGTGAAGTGAACTGCACTCATTACCTCGTTACCATGGTGCCTGTCAGTGGGTGGGATATATTAGGCAGCAAGTTTAACAGCAGGGTCAGAGGATCTCTGAAACTGCAGCTCTTGAGGGCTGTTCCCAGTCTGCAGTGGTCAGTACCTCCCGAAAGACGTCCATCCTGTAATGTTGATGATCCTGGTCTGCTGTGTGGGGGTGTGATTGGAGGAGGTAATACCCTTAAAGTCATGTCGAGGACTAGGGTTGTCATTAGGGTTAACATTACCTTTGCGTTTTTTACCATCAATCTGAATTCAGGGGGCATTCAGTGAAAATATAAGACATTTTATAGGGCTTTAATTTTGTAACACTACATCAGATTGCTCTGATATTGACAGAGGACCACACTGGGGTGGTCTACTATCACTGTGAAGTAAAATGAATTAGTGGAAACAGAAGGTTTTCTTGTCACATGACTTTGAAATCAGCAAATTCGGTGAGAATATTAGACATTTTTAAGGGCTGTTGTTTTCAAACTGAACATCAGATTTCTTTGATCTTGACAGAGGGTCACCCTGAGGTGGTCTACTATCATTGGGAAGTGAAATGAGTCAGTGGAAACAGGAAATTTTCTTTTTACATCAATTTGAAATCACCAAATTCAGTGAAAATATTAGACATTTCTAAGGGCTGTAACTATTAAAACCTACATTATATTGCTCTGATATTGACAGAGGGTCACCCTGAGGTGGTCTGCTATCACTGTGAAGTGAAATGAGTCAGTGGAAACAGAAGGTTTTCTTGTTACATGAGTTTGAAATCAGGAAATTCGGTGAAAGTATCAGACATTTTTGTGTTAGGTTTTCTTTTTTCATGAGTTCGCATCTTGGGCAAATTTAGTAATATTCCTGTGAAAATGTAATATTTTCTTAAGCATCTATTTATTTATTCAATCGTTTCTGCCACAGCAATTGCATTATGTTCAGCAGAAGCTCATACATACAAGAAACATACGCTACCGGGATGCGTCTCATACACACGTACCTAGGGGTTATGGGCAGTGTTGGGCAGTAGCGTCGCTACAAGTAGCGCCGTTACTAGTTTAACTACATTTCTCAGTAGCTTGGTGGTAGCGTCGCTATTTTCTGAATCAAATAGCTTTTCAGTAACGAAGCTCTTTTATTGGCCGAGTAGCGCGGTAGCTTCCACACACGCTACATTTTCCCAAGCATTTCTGATGGATCAGTAAGTGACACCGCCGCCACACACGGACCTGTATGTGCAGCCGGCAGAAGCGCTTCCCTGTGATGGTGATTTCACGTACCGATCCTTGGGCTGATGTTTGCGACTTTGCTGCAGGGGAAGACACGTGCGACGGAGTGTCTCTCTCTCTCTCTCTCTCTCGCTCTTTCTCAGCCGTGAATGTTTAGGTTGCAATGTTGCCAGAGCACAAAGTCACATATAAACTATAAAAAATATAGAATTAATTAATAATCAATTAATTGAATTTATTAATAATATGATAATTAAGTTGCTTTATACAAACAACAATGGTTCTCAGTTTGTTGCATGAGGAAGTACATTAAGCAGCAATGATATGGCAGTAAGTAGGAGAGTTTCTGTGTCTGATTTAGCTCTCTCACACATTGGAGCAGGTTTTTAGTCTTTCTTCTATTGCTACTGTGGAATGAAGTTGGTTCAATATAAACTAGGCCTATGTTGTGTGTGTGTGTATATAAATATTTATATAAATGACCTAACTATAAACTATTAAAAAATTTAAAGTAGCTTAGATGTAACTAAGCTACTTTTGCACATTGCTGTAGCTTAGCTTGCTACATTTCACTGGGGGGTAGCTTCTGTGTAGTGAAGCTTCATTTAATGTAGAGTAGCTAGTAGCTTAGCTCACTACATTTTCCAAGTAGCTTGCCCAACACTGGTTATGGGACGTCAACTATACACGCAAAATCGCCGTTTTGCGTACTTTTAGGTGCGTTCGAGATGACGGCGGCTGACTTTCGCCGACTTCATAGTCTAACGTGAGCTATAGGTGACTGCAGGGGCGGGGTATAAAAACGACGCCGTCAAGTCGGACACATTCTACCTGCGTGAGCTTACTGTAAACTGAGATCAATGACTGATCTCGCGGCAATTGCAAAGAAAAATGCCGCGAGACTAGGCAAAAGTGTGGTTCCAACTTTGTGCAGCCTGAGAAAAGCAACTGCGGCCGCCGGACTCGGCGCCTGCAGCCGCCTTGCTCCCGCGAGGTTTTAATGTCATGTGACATGGTGACGTTTTGCAACGCCGGCGAAAGTCGGACACAATTTCTAACCAGCATGCCTTATTTTACGTCCAGCATGCATCACGTTAAGTCAGCCCTGCGCAGCGCCGCATGAAGTCAAACGCACCTATAGACACGGCTTTTCCAAAGCGTGTATATGTGACGCACGAGAACAGGCTGTTTTTAGGAGCGCCACATATTTTCCTCTTCAGTTAGGCCGTATATTATGTCTATGGGCCCAGGTCCTCTTTCTCTGCCTCCAGGCCCTTCACGTGCTTTTGGCAAAAGCGGAAGTGAAAAAGTAAAAGGCAGTGGTTAAAAAAAAGGTATGAAAAAACAATCTAACAATGAAGTAAATGTCTCATTCTGACAGTGAAGTAATGCATCTTTTTGCTTTTTGTTAGTCATTCTTTGGGTTGATCAAATGTTGAGACGAACATCATTATTATTATTATATTTTACTGAAAAACAATTATACAGTCATAGAATAACAAGTTATTTCTATAACTAATGAACTTACATGATTAAAATACATCTTTAAGACATTGCATGTTTCATTCAGAAACTCCAGAGAAAAAGCCTAAACCTGTGGTTCTTGTTTTGGTTTTTACGTCAAGGACCCCTAAACTGACACAAATTAGACCATGGACCCCCATTTTACAATATTATGTCCCAGAATTCCCCATCTGATAGGATTTTGGCGTTTAGATATTTTATTACAGAAAGAGTATAAAAACCCACGACCAAAATATTTATTCCTTCACGTTGTGACTGTGTAGATGAAATAATAGTGAAAATAAATGATTTAAATGATAATAAATGAAACCCTGTCTTTCCACAGCTGCGCGAGCGGTGATAGGAGACAACTTTATCAGCACTGAACTTTCTTTGTCCTGAATGCAGCGAGCAACTGTTTGCTTCTTTTGTTTTTTCTATTAATTTAATTTATTAACTATTAATTTTCTTGGTGTTAAAAACGCAATTTTGGATCCCTAAAGAAACTTTCACAGAAGATAACGCTTCTTTCCTGCAGAAGAAGATGGATAAAACTCTGCTTAGATCACGTCTGTGCTCTACCTTCTCAACTTAGTCGACCTCACTGATTCCTGTTGCTTCTACCAAAGAATCAGCTGTGCCGTTGAAACTACCGGCATCATCAGAACAGAGCCGAGAGCAAACTCCACTGGATTTCCTAAATGGACTCACGCATCTACTTGCTATCAAGGCATCACGTAAGTGGCTTCAGTATGTCTGGGCAGCAGATAGTTCTATAACTGTTATGGTTTGTGGTGTGGAGAAGGTTGGTGGACCCAAATGCATATCGCATAGCGGAGGAGGTACAGTTTAAAGGGTTTATTAAACAAACAAAACAAAGGCGAGCACACTTACAAAGAGTCCAGAGAATCCAAACTCATACAGGAACAAACAAAGCAGGTGATCCAACAGAGAAAATCTAAAATCCAACGAACACACAGGGAATAGGCAGGCAACAGGATGAAACAGCTCGAACTACAACCACAGACAGAGCGTCAACATGACAGAGCGCTACAATGACCAGACAAGAATCTAATCTTCAGACAACAACAGAAACCCATATAAACAGACAAACGCCAACTATACCACAGGGATACAGAGCAGATTATACTAAAATGATGCAGACAAGGAACTAGAAGTAAATACTAAAACATGAACTGATGGCACAGGACTGGGAATTAAGGCAAAGAACTAAAACACAGGACTAAGAGCTAAGATAAAATACAAGACATAAACGGGCGGGCGGCTGTGGCTCAGAAGGTAGAGCGGGTTGGCCGTTAATCGGAAGGTCGGCGGTTTAATCCCCGGCTCCCCCAGGCTGCGTGTCGAAGTGTCCTTGGGCAAGACACTGAACCCCGAATTGCCCCAGGCGGCTGTTCCGCCAGTGTGTGAATGTGTGTGAATGTTAGTTACGTTTGAGCGGTTAGGCTCAGTGAGTGAATGTGTGTGTGAAAGGTGAATGCAGTAAAAGCGCTTTGAGTAGTCGAAAAGACTAGAAAGGCGCTATACAAGTACGGAGCATTTACATTTAAACTACTAAGGACAAGGAACGAGAGAAACAGAGGCAAATAGACAAAACATGGCAAAACATATACATGCAGGGAAAAAATACATCTCAACATAAACCAAAGCCAACTTATGACAATAACTGGGTTATTGTAGCTTGTACAAGCTTCATGTTGTGAGTTTCTGTTAAGAAACCACAAGCGATATTTAAAGAGCGATGTGTCATATTTTATTGCTGTGTGTTTGTGTCTGGTACCACTTGCTGGGCTACAAATGCTTTGTTCCTATTACTGTGTGAAAACGTGACAGTATTTTTATCAAACACCACGTGATCTCTGAAGCTAACCAGACCTGTCACCCACAGCAGGCTAGCATCAGAAGTTTCCATTGTTTTTAGTTCAGGGGAGAATAATTTTCCACCATCTTGCCTTTGAAATCACATGGTTTGAACCACCATCTTGATTCCAAAATCAGCTGGCCTCAAGCCCGATTCTGAACAGTTAAAGAGGTGGTATTATGCTCATTTTCAGGTTCAACATCTTAATTAGGGGTTGTACCAGAACAGGTTTACATGGTTTAATTTTCAAAAAACACCATATTTTCCTCATACTGCACATTGCTGCAGCTCCTCTTTTCAGCCTGTCTGTTGTACGCTCCGCTCTTGAGACACAAAGTGATGCATCTTACTTCTACAAAATCTTTGTTTGGAGCTGCACATGCGCAGTTTCTAGGTAAGGACTACTTGCCAATCAGAAGCAAAGAAGGGCGGGCCGTAAGAAACAAGGCAGTGTGATCCAAATCAAAGTCGCTTTTGCAGTAACCTAGCAGATGGTAGAAGTTATTACCAGTCCACAACATCATTGTTCCACATCTTACCATCAGGACTGAACGTTGAACTGTTGCCGGTGTTCTGACGATCTATGCTGCCTTGCCGAAAAAAGCTTCCATAGCGCAAATCGATAGACTCGACTCTACTCGGCCCTGCTCTGTTTTCCATTGCAGATAGAACCCAGAGATAGTACATAGCTGGTCATCACATTTTTGTTCCGCCATCACTGATTTCTCACCTATAAACTTCTCAGAAGTGGATTAAGTGATGAAATTCCAGACGAAAACTGTAAAATAAACTTTCTGTTGCTTGCCTCTGTCCGGTGCAATGGTGATGCAGTGAATAGTGAATATTCTCTCTGACCAATCACTCTGTTGTGTTTTCACGTTACATTTTAGTATTGCTCAGCTCGCTTGGAACCTCGGCAGAAGTGAGGTGATACGGAAAAAAGTACCTGGAAGCAGGTACAGGTCCAACATTCCTACAATGGAATCCCAAACAAAGGCGACTTGAGCCAAAGGGCCTCCGCTCAGACTAGCTTGGTTTGAGGGCGTGCCTGACCCCGCCAGCTGCTTGGCGAGCTTTATGACGCGTTTTCATTGTGATGTCACAAGTCAAGGAAGTGAAGGGCTGGACTGCAAACGAGCTGTTTTCAAGTGGTTCTGAGCACAGTTTTCTGTGGGAGATGGGAACTACCTGTGGGCTTTTTCACTTTGCAAACCTGTTACATGCACAGAAAAGATATACAACTCAATAAAGGAGAGGGGAAAGGCCAAAAAGCAGAATACCACCTCTTTAAAGACATGATAAACTGATATTTCCGTGAATATCGGAAATATGTTGATTTTTACTGGGGCGAATTAGGCTACTGGATTGGCCTGAGAGTTGAAGCTGGAAATTGGACGTGGATCAATGTAACTTCCCTCCAGACTCAAGAGTAAGATGATTTTCTAAATACCATGAATAATAAAATCTGTCAGCTTGGGATCTAACCATCACGTTCTTTCCTCAGCTACTGGACAGAATCACCTTCTTGTGAAGCTCATTGTCTGATTTCTATCAGAGGGACACCTAATCGAGATGGAAAGCTGTGATGTGTGATGACATCACTATTTTAAAAATATTCATTGATGAGTACACGGGTCCTCCCCCAATAGATTTTGAGCATTAAACATTTAATTCCCTGCATTCTGGAGACATTTTCTGCACCAATTTATGGTGGAAATGTCTAATGTTTAGTGTTAATCACCATCTAACTCAGCTACATTCAGCCTTAGATGTTATATGAATCTGGTTTTATCATCTGGCAATTTTCAGTGCACATTTCACAGTGCAAGTTGCAACTATTATTAACAAAAATGGAAAACTGAGGCTTTTCAGTAGCAGTAATAACAATGAACACAGGCCTATGTGCAGTTCTGTCACCAAAACTCATTCATCACAGAATATTAACTCTGAGGACACCAAAACGGGTCCACATCTTCTCAAGCCACTTATTTTCCAAAAACAATTGTCAAACGTAGGTTATGTACTTTATCAGCTTAAATGCATGAGCAAACATCCAGGAACAGATACTGCTGTACACACACACACACACACACACACACACACAGTATCCCGCATTCACTGATCCACCACATTAACGTTAGTTAACTAGTTCTAGATTCAATTCAAATAGACCAATGATGCTTTTACAGTTCTGTTACTGATAGTGTTAATGATAACAGGCATATATATGCTATTTTCACTCAGATTTATTTATCAACTCTAATGTTACAAATGTGATGAAGGTTCAAAATGTGAATATTAAATTGTTCCATTTTAAAAGTATTAGAAGCACTTTTGACTGTTAATCCTGATGCTGAGGTGCTTCAACTGAATTGTTATTTTTGAATTGTCATTTTTCTGTTGTAGTGGTTGCTTGGAGTCATATATACATGTGTTAGTACTCCAGGAAATCACACAGTCAAAACCTCAAAGCAGAAGTACACTGAAGACTAAGCAGCAGAGACCCCATCTAACATCAGCGACACTTTGCAGCTTGAGAGCCCTCACACAGGACTGCAGCAGGAATTTAAACATTTGGTCAAGATGAACAAAAAAACACGGAAAGCAACTGGTACTTTAAATGTTTCTTCTGTTTATATGTCTGCAGGTAAGACCTTGTCTACTACTGGACATCTTTTAATGTCTAGGTATTCTTCTGTGAATTCAAAATGTTTCATAGACACAGTAATGGCCTTCATTAAAATCCTGCCACCTTCTGGTAGAAAGGGGAAACAGCTTGGTTCATTACGGTGGATAACACATTAAATATGAATTTAACATTAAAAATATAGCGCTGACAGAACAACTCTGCACACACAGTGACTTCTTAGGTTAACCTATATAACCGACCAATGGTCCGTGTACATCAGATCATTCAATTATTCCATTTAATCTGGCAAACCAAAAAAAAAAAAAAAATTTTCGTTTTTCTGTATGAACCAAATATGAAAATTGACGTGTGTTTCCTTGCTTTCATCTCGAAATTGGAAATATAATAAACAAGGAAACCAAAACGAAATAATAGGTCGAATTTACTTTTCTTTTTCTTTAATTGTTCTCCCATTTCGCACGGTGCCGTCAATTCTGTGTGTAACAGTCTGTGAGTTGGATAATCTCCGACTCACAAACTGCATCCAATTGCCTGCAAGCCTACGAAGCAGTGATCCTCAGTGACAAACCTGTGGCTGCAGCCTGGAGCTTGTCGTCTCTTGCCCTCCCGCAAGCTTCTACGTTGCAAATTAAAACCTCGACTTTAGTGTTTTTTAACTGAATTGTAACGGAAATTATGCGAATGAAAAAAAAATCTTGTCAATAAAATAAATGCAGATTATCATGCTGAATAAAAATGGCCTACTTGAAATTATGTCTGTCTATAAGATAAAGCCTGAATACAGACGGTAGACAGACTAAAAACCCATTCCGAGATCATTGTTGTTTTGGCAGTGGCGCAAAATGTAACTCAATAACAACATCAAAAATGTTTTCCGTATTAATATAGCCTAATGATACTGATGCAGATTGGCTGCCAACGGAGGCTGCTCGCAAAAATATTTCTACATTTTGTTTGATGTTGTGACCCCTCACACAGACACCTGTGACTCTGTGTCTCTATCCTCATCGCTCAGAGACACCTTTGCTCTGTTTGACCGTCTCTCTGCCAATATAAACGTTTAATCCAGTGGTGTAGTCAAGTTTTTTCTAGTGAGTATACTGTGGTTTTTCCCTCCCCCGTCCCAGCGGGACGTCCCATAAGCGCCACTACCCTCACTAATATGTATGTACATGTAGGCTAATAGAGAGCATGCTGAAGGACTGCTTAGCCTGTGTGTTATCTACGCCAAGACTTCAACATCCAATGACAGTCACAGGTGGGCAAGGCGTCACTTTGAGTTCAAACGTTCAAACGTGGTGGGGACGTGTTTAGGGCGCAGATTAGAGTTGTAACACTTAGCATATGAGATGTGCTAATCCAGGATATTGGGGTCACGAGATCAAGACTAGAAGATATTTTACTAGTATTTTAAAAATATTAAAATATTCATTGATGAGTACACGATTGGGGGGTCCGGGGGTCCTCCATCAGAAGATTTTGAGCATTAAACATTTAATTTCCTGCATTCTGGAGACATTTTTTGCACCAATTTATGATGAAAATGTCTCATGTTTAGTGTTAATCACCATCTAACTCAGCTACTTTTAGCCTTAGATGTTATATGAATCTGGTTTTATCGTCTGTCAATTTTCAATGCACATTTCACAGTGCAAGTTGCAACTATTATCACAACCCGATCGCATCAACATGCGTCACATATACACACTTTGGAAAAGTCGTGTCTATAGTACGCTAAACGGCGATTTTGCGTGTATATGATACGCTTCAGTTTACAATAGCGTTGCAGCACAAAGGAGGCTAACCCTACCTGCTAGCACATCGGCCTCACGGCCGATGTGCACAGCTGTAGAGTTAGCCGGTCGACATGCATATATTTACTTTAGGCACTAACTAATGTCATGGTTGAGGTTAGGGAAAATGCCTCGGGAGGCTGTCAACTCCTTAAATAAACATATCGCTAGCTAACTAGCTAGTTAGCGACCGGAAGCACTACTACAAGCATCCGGTCACCCGAGTGTGACATACGCACGCTGCCGGATGCGTCTCATACACACGCATACCTGGAGGCCAACTATACACGCTAAAATCGCCGTTTGCGTACTATAGACACGACTTTTCCAAAGCGTGTATATGTGACGCAAAAGCATGAGAACAGGCTGATTATCAATAATGGAAAACTGAGGCTTTTCAGTAGCAGTAATAACAATGAACACAGGCCTATGTGCAGTTCTGTCACCAAAACTCATTCATCACAGAATATTAGGACTGAGGACACCAAAAGGGGTCCACATCCTCTCAAGCCACTTATTTTCCAAAAAACATTGTCAAACTTAGGTTATGTATTTTATCAGCTTAAATGCATGAGCAAACATCCAGGAACTATAGTTAACTATTTCTAGATTCAAACCAATAGACCAACGATGCTGTTACAGTTCTGTTACTGATAGCGTTAATGATAATATAGGTCTTTATAATATTTTCACTCACCAGGTAACGTTACGGTAACATCAGCCTCACCTGGCTCGTTTTCTGTGTCTCAGTAACTTTAGCGTTCGTGTCATCTGCTGCAGCTGCAGTGTCACCCGGAGCAGCAGCCGCAAATGTCAGTTCAGAGCTTCACCACACAAACGGGGTGAATTTATGCATGAACGTGTGAAAGTTCTGTCACAAAACGATGATGGTATCTTCTCGCTATTTTAAGTGGTTATACGGAAATCTTTGACTATCCCTAGTGGGTACAGCGTAGGCCTATACGTGCGTATCACGTAGACTACACCACGGGTTTAATGTAACAAGCCACAGTCCCTCAGACCTGTATAAACTTTTGTGTTTGATCTTCATCTGTTTCAGAGGAAATTGAGGAAGACGCTGTTTATGCTAATACAGAAGTGAGACTTGAGGCTCCAGGATGCCGCCATACAGTTGGCACTAAACTGCTATGGGACAAAATGGATAAAATGGCAGTCACACCAGGTGCATTATGAACATCATACTTTTCACAAATGTAATATTGTTGAGATTTATTTATCAACCATGATGGTGAAAAATTTGTTTAAATACACTGACTTGATGTCATGTTATTGGCTGATTAGCTATTTATATTAACAAGCAATTGAACAGGTGTACCTAATAAAGTGACCAGTGAGTGTTGGTCTGCTGTTGACCTTTATGCTTTTATCAGAATAAGCAGAAAAACTGCCTTTTAAAAATGTAACGTTTCTTTATCTGCCAGTAAGATACTTTTTAACACTCTCTAACTTTGAGATTCTCAGCTTCCTCTGATTCGTTGCATGACTGCCAGAAATTTGATTAACATTGTCGAAATTGATAATAAAATCCATCTTTTGAGTTCTCCAGTGTGCGCAACATATTAGTTTAATTATTTGATGCAGAATTAATATTTTTTGTGGTATTCCTGTCGTCTGTAACCTTTTTATGCTGCTGTCTTGGCCAGGTCGCCTTTATACAAGATAGGTCTTACCTATTATTATTATTATTATTATTATTAGTAGTATTATTATTACTACTAGTACTATTTTTGGTGTGACTGCAGTTATTCATTTTAAGCATATAAACTTTTGTGTTTGATCTTCATCTGTTTCAGAGGAAATTGAGGAAGACGCTGTCTATGCTAATACAGAAGTGAGACTGGAGGCTCCAGGATGCAGCCATACAGTTGGCACTAAACTGCCACGGGACAAAATGGATAAAATGGCAGTCACATCAGGTGCATTATGAACATCATACTTTTCACAAATGTAATATTGTTAAGGATGAGATTTATTTATCAACCATGATGGTGAAAAATGTAATATGGTGAATGTTTTTATTTTTCTGTCAGATCAGAAGTGTCTCTCCTTCAAATCGTGTTTTCCACCAATGGCAGTGTCCTGGGTGATTCTGTTAGTGATCATTGCCCTTCTTATCTACTGTGAGTATCTTCTATCCTTCTATTACAATGTCAGTTCAACTCAAATTTGTTGTTTCTTCTTAGCTCTTTGCTGAGCTGCAGAGGAGCAATAATAACACAATATTTTGAACTAAAAAGACAGTGACTTTGGAAGATAAACACTTGATCTGACAAAGTCAGACTGCTGAAACGTCATTAACTTAAAGTATGAGGTTTGTGGATGTTAAGAAGGGATCTCTTATTTGCCAGTATGAACAGGAGGAATGATTACAGCAGGAAAACACAGTTTCAATGTTCATGGGGCACCATAATAATAATAATAATAATAATAATAATAATAATAATCATAATCATCTTAGGGCAGTATTGTGTGCAGTGGTTAGCATTGTCAAAAATAGACATAATAATAAAATACAACTTTATCTACATAGGATATAAGAGGAGATACAATGAGAATAAAATCAGTAAAATAAGATTTGATAAAATCAGGAAATTCTTTCCAATAAAAGTGCGTTTTTAAAAGAGACTTAAAAGAAGACACTGACTCACACAGCCTCATTTCTTTGGACAGCTCGTTCCAGAGCCTCTGGGACACAGGAAGAGACGGGAGACCCCTGTCTGAGGATCTCAGGCTCATCAGGAGTTAAAAGATCCAAAATATAATCTAGATAAATAAATTGAATTGACAACTTATTTTTGTGTAGCTACTGTATCAAAGAGGAAGAAAAATTCTTTGTTAGTAATAATGAAAAACAAGGCAATGTGCTGAAATCACTTTGTTTGGATTTTAAAAAAACAACAAAACGAAACATTGTAATGTACAGTTCAGCATCTCGGAAACATCAGGCCAAACACTAGAGCAGCCTGCTCTAGGGTTTGTGAACATCATAGACAAATTTGAAAAACAAGTTGAGTCGATTAGATTTATCTTTCATACACAAACAGAGGCCACAACACAGCAGAGACAGGCTGGTGACAGCAATAGTGGAAAATAGACATGTATGCATAAAAAGGATTAAAGAATGAGTCAAATAATATTCTATATTTTTCTTATTTTCAGGATCTCTCATGATCAGCCCCAAACCAACAATGAATTGATCCTACAAACAAACATGTCTGTGTATCAAAGCCTGATATATCTTATTCTGCTGTGCCATAGAGCTCCAAAGTTTGTGTAAACTATCAAAAACACTTCAGTTAGCCATGCTGTTGCACCGGCTGACATGTTCCTTCACAACAATGAACACAGCCACTGTTGATTTTCAGTCAGACCCACAGACACCGTCCTGCTGCCATAAAGGCCTGCTAGCACATACAACAGGAAACTGAAACAAATTCCCCAACAAATACACAATTCAATGTTTGATTAATTATTACTTAAAATCGCAGTGCCTGTTTTAGGCTGTTAAATAAGGGTTCAGTAGGAACCAAAGGGCTTGGAAATTCAGAAGACATTTATTCTTTTAAGGGGATTTTTTGATCTCATAGCATAATAAGAGCCTACAACTCAAAAGGCTAGAAAACGTGAAGTAAAACAAGTTTTTCCTGTTTCCTATTTGCAGTTGTTTGCAACCTGACACAGCTGAACCATAAACTCAGCTCAGAAAATGAAAAGTTGAGGAGGGAACACACCAATCTGACAGTCCAGTTTAACAACCTGACACAAGACTGTACTGACTTAGAAAGCAAGATCACAAACCTGACTGCAGAAAACCAGAACCTGACGTCACAAAAACTGAAGCTGGAGACAGAGAGGAACAACTTAACAGAACAGATACGAAACATGGAGACAAAGAGGAATGAGTTCAACGTCAGTCGAGCTCAGTGGAGCATTGATGCCTACTGCCCAAAACCACAAAACCAAAGTATGTTAAGATCCCATATTTAATTACATTAATTGAATGACGATTAAAAAACCCAACAATAATAATAACAACAACAACAATTTCACAATGCAGTAATGTTGTTTATTGGTTGGTCTCTGTTGTTTCAGACAGAACGTGTAAAGCTTGTCAGAAAGGCTGGTTACCCTCCCAGTCCAGCTGCTATGCGATTAATAATGCTGGTGTTTCTGATCAGAAAACCTGGGAAGAAGCTCGGGAAAACTGCAGAGGAAAGATTTCAGATTTGGTTGTTATACTTGATGAAACGGAGAAGGTAACAAGAAAACTGAACATTTTTATGAAATGTAAATGTATTTTGTGTAGGTCTGAACACACTGAGTCTGTAGGCCACAGTGTGTTTATTTAAGTACTATGGTGTTTAAATATCTGATAACTGTCTCTCTGTTGTCAGACATTCATCAATGATCACAGTTGGGGCAGTTCAGGAACCAAGGGATACTGGATTGGCCTGAAGGCTGAAAATGAGAAATGGAAGTGGGTCGATGGAAGTGATCTGACTGAAAGGTAAGAGACACATTCATAAACATTTTGAACCATAAAATCTATCAGCCTCCATCTAAACATCATGTTCTTCCCTCAGCTCCTGGATACAACAACCTGCTACCAACGGTCAGTGTGTGATTTCTGTCAAGAACAAAGGATGGAAATCAGTGAGCTGTGGTGTCAGAAACCAATGGATCTGCAAAAAGAAGGCTTTATCTGTTTAAACACTGCAGTCAGACTGGAGAAGGTTACTGGGTACTCTGTAAAGATTCATTACATAGAAGATAATATCAACAGATACTTGACAAAAAAGTGAATCATGTTCATGTGTGTGCAAAAAAACAGATACTCTAATACAAGTGTGTTCAGGTTGTTTCAGTTTTCCGCTTCCTTGTCTCATCCAGTTCAGTCCCAAACTGTCCTGTGTCTGTCCATCGGGACACTACCATATTAACAAAGCAAAAATGTATGCCAGTGCACAGCAGAGTACAGGATAGGTAGACTTTTGTTAAAACATGGCTCATTAGATTGCACATATTACAACTTTTTCTTTGAATTTTTTTAACTTTATTTTTGCCAGAGAAAAGATAGGCAGGAGAGATTTTGAATGTGCAGAAAGTTTTAAACACGAACAGAAAACTTGCTGAAACACAGGAGCTAATAAAGTTCAGGGCCCGTATTCACAAAGAATCTTAAGGCTAAGAGTAGCTCCTAGTGACGTAATTCTAAGAAAATTCTTAGAAAAGTGGGCGTGTACCCTTAAAATTAAAGAAAAAATCCTAGTAAAGAAAAAAGTAATTCACAAAGCATCTTAAGCCTTAAAAGAGCTCTTAAGCTCAGAATTGTTAGGAGCAGGGACGAGGACTTTTAAGAGGCTTAAGAGTTTCTTTAGTCGAGGAGAAAATGGCAGAAAGACGAAGAGGGAGAAGAAATGTGTTGCAGGATGACAGTGAGTTAATCAGACGCTATAGATTAGATCGTGCAGGGATCGTGTTTGTGACTGATCTTATTAGATACACGCTAACATCTCCGACACAGCGCAGGAATGAAAGTAATCACTACATTAGGATATTTGGCAATGCAGCGGTGATGATTTGGGTCTGTCACAACCTTCTGTAAGCGTGATCACACAAACAATTAAAGCTGATGATACACGGGGCAACTTTTTGAGCAATGTTGCTGGGCAATCTTGCTAGAGGCAAGTCCGACTATGTTTTAAATGGATAGTGGCGGGCCGGGGCGGGTGGCGGAGTGCCGGGGGAAGGGGATTACGGTAGTAATCTTTACTCATTATTACTGACGACAGCGTTGCCCTGCACGATTGCTCTAAAAGTTGCTCTGTGTATCATCAGCCTTACAGCACTTTCAGAACCTCTTATTGTGTCGCAGTTCATTTCGTTTCCACTGGACATTCCCACCTTGCAGGCTCAAAAAACTGCATTTATGAATATAGCAGCTTCCCTCTTGCACACAACGAGAATGAACCGTTAATAGTTTGCACTACACGCTCCCTCGTCTGCTTCTTGTTGTGACACCCGGCCCGAATTTTCCTTTTAGAATTGCCTTGTGTTCATCCACTATACTGGTCCAGTTGGGCTTTCTCGCCCTGCTTGGTTTTGATTCCATGTTTAATCCATTAAAACCAACATTCAAACCACCACTTAAATAGAAACGCCAGCAATCAGTGTAATTGGAAAAAGTGGAACAATTTTTATAATTCCAAGCCAATCAAATACCTTATAGGAAATTGACAGCATGGTAAATAATAAACAGGATTTATATACACATATATGTGTGTGTGTGTGTGAGGAGAGAACGGTCAAATAGGAAATATTACGCATGTAATTTCCAAAGTGAAGGCTTAGAATATAACCTACACTTAGAATCATTCTTTTTTTCCTTCTTGGACAACCAACCAATCACAGTCTTCAAAAGATTGTGTCATACATAGCAACGGGGTCAACCCGCCTCCTCACTAAGATAAAAGTTTTTGTCTTTTCCTTGCTCAGAGTTGCTCTCAGATCAGTCCTGAATAGCTCTTAAGCTAAGACTCCTAGGTAAAAGTTTTTAAGCTAAGATAAGAGTTTTCTGAGAGGACTCTTAGATTCTTTGTGAATACGGGCCCAGGGGTTTATAAATTAATTTAATTAATTAATTAATGTATCGTTGACTTGAATACTGCAACATGCTCTTTTTTTAGAGATAACTTCCCCAAACAAAAGACAGAAAAGAGGAGGGAAGACTAATTTAAAGCTTTTCATGGCCTCTCGCCCTGCTATATCTCCTTTTAGTCCCATACACACCAGTACATACCTTGAGATCCTCGGGCAGAGGTCTGCTGTCTGTTCCAGAGTCTCGGCTGAAAACTAAAGGGGACAAAGTGTTCGCTGTCAGGGCCCCGAGGCTCTGGAACAGCCTGAAATCAGGGCCTGTATTCATAAAGATTCTAAGAGTCCTCTCAGAAAACTCTTAACTTAGCTAAAAAACTTTTATGTAGGAGTCTTTGCTTAAGAGCGATCAAGGACTTATCTGAGAGCAACTCTGAGCAAGGAAAAGACTTTCATCCTAGTGAGGAGGGGGGGTTGACCCCGTTGCTATATATGACACAATCTTTTAAAGACTGTGATTGGTTGGTTGTCCAAGAAGGTAAAAAAAGAGTGATTTTAAGTACAGGTTCTATTTTAAGCTTCACTTTGGAAATTAAATGTGTAATATTTCCTATTTGACCGTTCTCTCCTCACACACACAAACACACATTGTGTGTATATAAATCCTGTTTTTTATTTACCATGCTGTTAATTTCCTATAAGATATTTGATTGGCTTAGAATGATAAAAATAGTTTCACTCTTTCCAATTACACTGATTGCTGGCATTTCTATTAAAGTGGTTGTTTGAATGTTGGTTTTAATGGATCAAACACTGAATCAAAACCAAGAAGGGCGAGAAAGCCCAACTGGACCAGTTAGTGGATGAGCCTTAAGATTCTTTATGAATACGGTCCCTGGTCTGCTGAGTCAGTGAACTCTTTTAGGTCCCTTCTTAAAACATACTTTTATAGGAGAGCCTTTTCTCATTTTATTTGACTTTATTTTATTCTATTTTAAATATATTTTGTATTTTTCTAAAACATGTGTTTTCTCTTAAGAGTTTTCTTGCTTTTATCATGTATTTTATGGATTTTATTGTATTTGCACTTTGTAACTTGTTTATGAAAAGTGCACAGATTATTATTAATTATTATTATTATTCCTAGATGACTGAGCAGGGATGATATCAAATGCGACAAGTTGATCCACATACACAGAATGTCTGAGAGCCTTACTGCATTGTATTCCATTATATTTTTATATTTTGAATTGTTACCCGCTGGCTGAATTTGTTTGTGTTTCCCTTTACATTAATGACGACATTGACACAACAAATGGGTGCAGAAAATAGGAGATGAGCAATGGGTGAATTTTTGTTCCCAGAATGATGAACAATTGTTGATTTGCCCCAAATGTGGTGGTTGACTGTGGGGTCTAAAGAGCTTGGTAGAGCTATAAAAATAAACATAAAAAGACTACTTTTGTTAACAAGGTTGACATATTGTTCCTGGGCAGAAAAGAGGTTCTGGGATCTTCAATTTCCTTCCACAGTCCAAACACACACAGGTCAGGTGACCTAGAAAACATGACTTGCCCATAGGTTAAATATGTTTGTGTGCTTGTGTTTTATCCTGACATCAATCCATCTATGTGAACTGTATTGATCCAGACCTTTGTGAGATATTTGTGCAGGAGAACCTCAGACAAACCTTGATGAGACTTATATAAAATACTGAAAAATGAATATTTTGGTGTGGTTTTGTGATGATTCTGTATTTTGACAGATTTCCCATGGTTTTCACTATATACTAATTATACACTGTTGTACATGTACTGCATGTCAAATTTATGTTCTGAGAAAATGATAGAAAAATGGACGGAGATCAATGTCTGGATTTGTTTTGCTGACTTATTTGCTTAGTCCACGAAGGAGGCGAAAGAGAAAAGGCATTTCACAAGAATGTAGAGATTTTTACATGTACATTTCTCCCACGGGCCGTTCAGAACCAGAATATCTGAGATCTCCAATCTGAGCCGTCAGGACAAACTAGAGCTCAGGTTTCTCACTGAACAAGAGAAAGTAGGAAAGAGGTTTATAAGAAGGAATGAAAGAGAAAAGGAGGCGTTACAGCTGTTCATTTGATGTGTGTGACTTTATCACTTCAAGCCACACTTTTTTATTTATTTTTTTCTAAAGACAAATTAGGCACTTTATTTTAGTTTACGAATTTCTTATTAGCGTATTTATTATTTATTATCCATCCAGTGTGATGTGAAAACTGAATATTGTTGAAATATTGCCAGTTGTTGACTAAAAACATATATGATGATAGAACTATGTGTTATGGTACTGAATGATAACACAGGTTAGTCGTTATGATGTTCTGGACCTTTGCTTCGGGAAATTTTCTCTAACTGGACCTCTTTGAATTCTAATTGAATACCCCTGGCACAGCAGGTTGATGACATCCATCTCAAAGTTCTGCACTAAACCCATAATGTTTTCAGGATGTTACATTTTGAAACTTATTAGTAGAGTAATTACTCGCCATGAAACAGGAAGATGTTTTTTAAGAGCTGTACCTTTTAAACCTACGGAAAGAGAGCCATGTTGAATTAAAGTAGTACCTGGCACATCAACAACACATGTCAGATATTTTCCACACATCACCTTCTTGATATGTGCAGTGTCAACTTATAGCACGACCCATTATTCAACGCCAGTGCTTCACTCCCTTGTGGAACAAACAGAACACAGCAGATATACGGATGCAGCACACGACAAGGAAGTCGTACAACGCGACAGCTACGCGGGTGTGGCACACCGTGACGAGCGGGAGGTGTTCAGGCTCATCACTGGTTGCAGCTATAACAGTAATAATAATAATAATAATAAATGTATTGACTCAGCAGGGATGATATCAAATGAAAAATGTTTATCCACATATACACAGAATGTCTGGGAGCCTTACTGCATTGTATTATATTATATTTTATAATTTGAATTGTTACCTGCTGCCTGAATTTTGGATTTCATTAATGACATTTCCATGTTTCTCACTATATATTGTAAATTATACACTTTTATATGTGAACGTGTACTGTATGTACTGTACATGTGTGTGTTTTCTGAGTAAAAGATAGAAAAAAGGGATGGAGATTGTGAATTTGTTTGCTGACTTAGAGGGTTTAGTAAAGAAGCTGTATTAAATCATAAACAGTGAAATGGATGTCAGTACAGTGCTTAAACTGATACTCTGTAATAGTAGCTGGGGCAGTTATGGCTCCTGGACTGGAGAGTTGAAGCTGGAAATTTGAAGTGGGTAACATTTCTTACTTTCTGTTTGTTTAAAAAGCCTGGTCTGGATCCTCCCTCCCTCAAAATATTTAGACCAATTACCTTTTTATATCAAAGACTTTAGGAAAAAAATAGTATCAAAACAACAGCTCTGCACACTGGACATTAAAATATATTTGAAAAGGTTCAATCTGGTTTCAGTCTGATAGAGCCACCTTCTGGTGGAGCTCATTGTGCAACTGGAGATCAAGAAGGCCTCCACAGTTTGACAGAATTTAATTCTTGGCTCCTCTAATGGGAGCATCATAAGAGGCACAGCACAGGCAGCAATGCCCAACACCAGACTTCCCTTCACAACAACATATTATCCTCCTCCTAAGTTGAAGCGACACTTTGCTTGAGACGTTCTCGCAATTTAATGTTTCTTTATCTGCTGGAAAGATACTTTCTAATACATTGAAAATTAACGACATGTTTATCTTCCTCTGATACTTTGCATGACTGCTAGAATTGATTTTGAATTGCATTGAAATAGATCATAAAAGACATTTTGAATAATTTATCTGGTGTGATCAACATTGTTTGTCTTGTACAGTGCCTTTGAGTAAGCCTACCTATAAAAACAAATATGACAAACACAAATAACAAATAAAGTATATTATTATTACTGTGGGGAGTGATTAACAATTTGCTTTACACCAAAACAGCAAGGGAAAAGTACTTCACGCAAAATATAACAGGCAGATCTGATACCTGCTGAGGTGATTACAGCCAACTGCCTGATTACTTCAGTTAAACAAACCCTCTATGTAGACTTGATAAAAATGTAGCCTACATAAACGAAAATAAGTCCATATAAATAAATAATCAGCTTTTCTCCACGTCAGGAAGCACACAGCCGTTAGTTGCTGGAGGCTCTGACGCTGCACAGACACCATTATCATAGTTTCCCAACCACATTTTAGCCACTAAACCCCAATGTCCCAGCAGATCAAGTGTTCGTTCATAAAACTTAAGTTGTTTGATTCAAATAAATGTCCTCCTCAGTAGAAAAACAAAACAAAACAAAATATACCAAGCATGGCAAGACGCCGGAGTCAATAATATTCCACAGTCAACTTAAGTAACCTCGCCACAGTCTGTTTAGCCGATGGGATGATGCAGTAGTCCGGAAGAGTCCCAACATATAATCCACCAAAAAGCGTTTTTCCTTAGTTGAGTTCGTCTGGCAAGACTGTAACAGAGTACACTGTAAAGATTCATTACATAGAAGATAATATCAGCTGGCTTTATAAATAAGTATGAAAACTACTTCATAATTTTACTTTTCTTGTTTTTCAAAAACAAATTTTATTTAAGTTTTACATTTTTATAGAAAAAAGGAAAATATTCAAATTGAATTATTTTATAAACCTGTTTGTCCATGTGCTGTGTGAATGTCACTGAAAGAAAACAGATACTCAGATCTAATATGTGCAGTTAGAAATTAGATTATGATGCTACTGTGAGTCTGACTACTGACAGCAGCTTTTAGGAAAATACAGTCACTGAGCTAAAGAAGAACTAAAATGTTACATTTAAATTGTTAATTTATTAATAAAATGATTAATAACTTTGACTGTGCTTTTCTTCTGCTTTGTCAGATATACAGTGCTTACAATTTGTGTACCAGCAGATTGATGAAAGGGACCAACAAGACTCAGTTTTCTGTGTGACAGTTTACATTGTTACTACTGATTGTCCAACAGGGGGCGCTGCAGTACTTGTTATCAAGAGAATCTTCCAGGGTCTGGTTACTATTTCTTTTCTTATTTACACAGATCAGCCATAACATGATGACCACTGACAGGTGAAGTGAACTGCACTCATTACCTCGTTACCATGGCGCCTGTCAGTGGGTGGGATATATTAGGCAGCAAGTTTAACATTTTGACCGGGGTCAGAGGATCTCTGAAACTGCAGCTCTTGTGGGGTGTTCCCAGTCTGCAGTGGTCAGTACCTACCGAAAGTCATGCATCCTGTAATGTTGATGTTATTTTGACATGTACCACCTACCAAAGCATTGTTGCAGACCAACACCCTTTCATAGAAAAGATGGCAGTGGCCTCTTTCAGCAGGATAATGTGTCCTGCCATAAAAGGAAAAATGCTTCAGGAAAGGTTTGAGGAACAAAACAAGTTCAAGGTTTTGACTTGGCCTCAAATTCCCCAGATCTCAATCGTAACAACTGTGGGATGTGATGGACAAACAAGTCTGATCCACGGAGGCCCTACCTCACATCTTACAGGACTTAACGGATCTGATGTTAAAGTCTTGGTCTCAGATACCACAGCACACCTTCAGAGGTGTAGTGGAGTCCATGCCTCGACTGGTCAGGACTGTTATGGCTGCAAAAGGGGGACCTACACAATGTTGTTGCTGATCGATGAACAATACTTACAGGTACAGGTGACGGTTATGTGTTATCTGTTTATTTCAAAGCAATCATTAGGTTGGGATAAATAATCAATATCCGTCCATCATACAGGGTCGCGGGGCCAATCCAGGCTGGCATCGGGCGAAATGCGGGGTACACCCTGGACAGGTCGCCAGTCCATCACAGGGCCACACAGAGACGAACAACCACTCACGCTCACACCTAAGGACAATTCAGAGACACCACCTAGCCTACATGTCTTTGGATGGTGGGAGGAAGCTGGAGCACCCGGAGAGAACCCACGCGGACAACATGCAAACTCCACACAAAAGAGTGGAGTATATTGTAATATTACAATATCATATTGTAATATTTTGTTATCAGTTCTCTCACACCAGTATCATAATATGTTCTGTTACTAATGTTTCTGTCAAACGTTGGCCTCTTTATGGCAGTTTGACTATAAAATAATGCTGCATGTGTTAATGTTGCTGAGTGTGTAAAAAAGACAAAGACTGCACTTTGGTACACATTGTTTCTTCTCAGCTGTGCATAAAACTCAAAACTCAGGCTGTTGTAAAGAATAAATGCAACTCATCACTTATTCCTCCTTTGTATAAAATAGCTTTTACGTTTTACAACGGCGATTTTGCGTGTATATACGCTGCAGTTTGCAATAGCGTTGCAACACAAAGGAGGCTAACCCTACTGCAGTCAAGCCAGCCTCCACTTCGAAAACGACAGTCAAGCCAGCCCTCACGCTGTTTTGCGATGTGTTTTTTCTAAATATTACGGTAACATTGCATCGCTGCACATTTCAAAATAAAAGTGAGCTTCTGCTGAACATAATGCAACTGCTGTGGCAGAAACGATTGAATAAATAAGTAGATGCTTAAGAAAATATTACATTTTCACAGAAATATTACTAAATTCGGCCAAGATGTGAACTCATAAAAAGAAAACCTAACACAAAAATGTCTAATACTGTCACCGAATTTCCTGATTTCAAACTCATGTAACAAGAAAACCTTCTGTTTCCACTGACTCATTTCTCTTCACAGTGACAGCAGACCACCTCAGGGTGACCCTCTGTCAATATCAGAGCAATATGATGTACTATTTTGAAATTACCGCCCTTGAAAATGTCTAATATTTTCACCAAATTAGCTGATTTCAAGTTGATGTAAAAAGAAAACCTTGTTTCCACTGACTCGTTTCACTTCATATTGACAGCAGGCTGTCAGGGTGACCCTCTGTCAATATCAGAGCAATCTGATGTAGGTTTTAATAGTTACAGCCCTTGGAAATGTCTAATATTTTCACTGAATTTCCTGATTTCAAAGTCATGTAACAAGAAAACCTTCTGTTTCCACTAATTCATTTTACTTCACAGTGATAGTAGACCACCCCAGTGTGGTCCTCTGTCAATATCAGAGCAATCTGATGTAGTGTTACAAAATTAAAGCCCTATAAAATGTCTTATATTTTCACTGAATGCCCCCTGAATTCAGATTGATGTTAAAAAACGCAAAGGTAATGTTAACCCTAATGACAACCCTAGTCCTCGACTTGACTTTAAGGGTATTACTTCCTCCAATCACACCCCCACTGAAATTTGAATTGTGCATGTAGATGACCATTAGAACGTCGCTCCAGACACCTGAGTACTGTATTACAGCAGTGTCCCTACTGCAGGCTAACCCTTCAGCAGACGGTGGAGTGGCAGGGCCCATCAGTAGAGGACTCTGTCTCTGCAGGTTACCACGCCGCGACCTTCATGCTTTCTCACACAGGCTCAGCCCCCTAATGGATTCTATGGGTACAATTAGAGGGGCCCCATGACTGTCCACCCCAGCAATGATGAGCCACGACAAGCTGATCAGTGCATCCAATGGGGGCTGCACGAGTTAAATGAACCAATTTTCTTTTTACATCAATTTGAAATCAGGAAATTCAGTGAAAATATTAGACATTTTTAAGGGCTGTAATTTCAAAATACTACATCAGATTGCTCTGATATTGACCAACGGTCACCCTGAGGTGGTCTGCTATCACTGTGCAGTGAAACGAGTCAGTGGAAACAGGAGGTTTTTGTTTTATATTAATTTGAAATCAGCAAATTTGGTGAAAATATTAGACATTTTCGATGGCTGTAATTTCAAAATACTACATCAGATTTCTTTGATCGTGACAGAGTGACATCCTGAGGTGGTCTGCTATCACTGTGAAGTGAAATGAGTTAGTGGAAACAGGAAATTTTCTTTTTACATCAATTTGAAATCAGCAAATTCAGTGAAAATATTAGACATTTCTAAGGGCTGTAACTATTAAAACCTACATCATACTGCTCTGATATTGACAATTTAAGGGTCACCCTGAGGTGGTCTGCTATCACTGTGAAGTGAAATGAGTCAGTGGAAACAGGTTTTCTTGTTACATGAGTTTGAAATCAGGAAATTCGGTTTAAGTATCAGACATTTTTCTGTTAGGTTTTCTTTTGGGTCTCAACTATACACGCAAAATCGCCGTTTTGCGATCGAGATGACGGCGGCTGACTTTCGCCGACTTCATAGTCTAACGTGAGCTATAGGTGACTGCAGGGCCGGGGTAAACGGCGCCGTCAAGTCGGACACATTCTACCTGCGTGAGCTTACTGTAAGCTGAGATCAATGACTGATCTCGCGGCAACTGCAAAGAAAAATGCCGCGAGACTAGGCAAAAGTGTGGTTCCAACTTTGTGCAGCCTGAGAAAAGCAACTGCGGCCGCCGGACTCGGCGCCTGCAGCCGCCTTGCTCCCGCGAGGTTTTAATGTCATGTGACATGGTGACGTTTTGCAGCGCCGGCGAAAGTCGGACACAATTTCTAACCAGCCTGCCTTATTTTACGTCCAGCATGCATCACGTTAAGTCAGCCCTGCGCAGCGCCGCATGAAGTCAAACGCACCTATAGACACGGCTTTTCCAAAGCGTGTATATGTGACGCAAAAGCATGAGAACAGGCTGTTTTTAGGAGCGTCACATATTTTCCTCTTCAGTTAGGCCCAGGTCTTCTTTCTCTGCCTCCAGGCCCTTCACGTGCTTTTGGCAAAAGGGGAAGTGAAAAAGGAAAAGGCAGTGGTTAAAAAAAGGTATGAAAAAACATTCTAACAATAAAGTAAATGTCTTATTCTGACAGTGAAGTAGTGTGTCTTTCTGCTTCTGTTAGTCATTCTTTGGGTTGATCAAATGTTGAGATGAACATCTTATTCTATTTTACTGAAAAACAATTATACAGTTATAGAATAACAAGGTATTTCTATAACTAATGAACTTACATGATTAAAATACATCTTTAAGACATTACATGTTTCATTCAGAAACTCCAGAGAAAAAGCCTAAACCTGTGGTTCTTGTTTTGGTTTTCACGTCAAGGACCCCTAAACTGACACAAATTAGACCACGGACCCCCATTTGACAAGATTATGTCCCAGGATTCCCCATCTGATAGGATTTTGGCGTTTAGATGTTTTATTACAGAAAGAGTATAAAAACCCACGACCAAAATATTTATTCCTTCACGGTGTTGAAGGTGTAGATGAAATAATAGTGAAAATAAATGATTTAAATGATAATAAATGAAACCCTGTCTTTCCACAGCTGCACGAGCGATCTAGGTTTCTATGTTTTGGGGAACAGAGATCCTCTCTCAGCCTTGAATGAACATTCCAGGAAAGGAGACAAAAGGGAGAAAACACCAAAACAATCTCACAGCTCTGAGCTAAACCCTAAATGTGGACAGACTAACATAAGGAGTATAAGAGAGGAAAGGTTAAGGATAAAAAACACAATACATATACATCTATACATATCCATATATAATAATAATAATAATAATAATAATAATAATAACAATGAAAGATCATCCATAAAAAGATTAAATGTAAGACGACTCAATTTTCTGCCAAAACACTCGTCACAACATATTATTAGCTGCTAAGATGAACAAACACTAATGTACAAACATATGTACATGTGTTAGTACTTCCTGGCAGTGTACAGTTATTATTGTACACTTTCAGGATATCACACTGTCAAAACCTCAAAGCAGAAGTACACTGAAGACTAAGCAGCAGACACAACATCTAACATCATCGACACTTTGCAGCTGGAAAGCCCTCACACAGGACTGCAGCAGGAATTTAAACATTTGGTCAAGATGAACAAAAAAAAACGGAAGGCAACTGGTACTTTTAATGATTCTTCTGTTTATATGTCTGCAGGTAAGACATTGTCTACTACTGGACATCTTTTAATGTATAGGTAGCCTATTTTGTGAATTCAAAACGTTTCATAGACACAGTACAGGCCTTCATTTAAATCCTGCCACCTGATGGTAGAAAGGGGAAGCAGCTTGGTTCATTAAATATGAATTTAATATTAAAAACATAGCGCTGACAGAACAACTCTGCACACACAGTCACTTCTTAGGTTAACCTATATAGCCGACCAATGGTCCGTGTACATCCGATCATTCAATTATTCCATTTAATCTGGCAAAAAACGGAAAGATTAATAAATTTTTCGTTTTTCTGTATGAACCAAACATGAAAATTGACGTTGTTTTCTTGCTTTCAGCTCGAAATGAGAAATATAACAAACAAGGAAACCAAAACGAAATAATAGGTCGAATTTACGTTTTCTTTATTTTTCTTTAATTCTTCTCTTCACACGGTGCCGTCAATTCTGTGTGGAACAGTCTGTGAGTTGGATAATCTCCGACTCACAGACTGTATCCACCTGCCTGCAAGCCTACGAAGCAGTGATCCTCAGTGACAAAACTGTGGCTGCAGCCTGGAGCTTCTCGTCTCTTGCCCTCCCGCCTGCTGCCATCCGCAAGCTTCTACGTTGCAAATTAAAAGCTCGACTTTAGTGTTTGTTAACTGAATTGTAACGGCAATTATGCGAATGAAAAAATGTCTTGGTAAAATATCTGTCAATAAAATAAATGCAGATCATGCTGAATAAAAATAGCCTACTTAAAATTATGTCTGTCTATAAGATAAAGCCTAAATACAGACGGTAGACAGACTAAAAACCTATTCCGAGATCATTATTATATTGTTTTGACAGTGGCGCCAAATCAATAACATCAAAAATGTTTTCAGTGTTAATATAGCCTAATAATCCGGATGCAGATTGGCTCCCAGGTCTACAAAGAACGGAGGCTGCTCGCAAAAATATTGCTACATTTTGTTTGAAGTTGTTGACACCTGTGACTCTGTGTCTCTGTCCTCATCGCTCAGAGACACCTTTGCTCTGTTTGACCGTCTCTCTGCCAATAAACGTTTAATCTGTAACAAGGCAGCCACAGTCCCTCAGATCTCTGTCGTCACACGCGACTGGTCGCACAAACACACACACACATCAACACAACCTAGACATCTTCATGATTAAAGAACATGCTGGTGTTTGTAAAATAAAACAACATAGACTACTAGCAGGGCTGCCCTTCATATTGTCATATCACTATACTATATTTTAAAACTATAATTTTAATAAAAAGTTGTCATGTATGAAAGCAGAAGATGCGTTTGTAGGGGAATAATCTAGAAAATAAATAGCCAACCTGTATACTCGATTCATATCTCCAGTTACTCAGAGCTACCAGAGCTTCATGATGTTAAACATAAATCCAGTCAGACCTCTGAGGAAATGATGCAAAACCAACACTCCAAAAGTGCACAAAATGATTTAGGCCTATACATAAAAGTTTAATCCTTTTACCTTAATTGTGTGTGATTTCTTTCATCTTTGCTCTTTGTTTCTAATGCAGATAACTTTTCTACTCACAGTATTTATCCTGCTGCTTTTATAAATAGATAGGATTTAGTTTTGTTTTTATCTTTTCAGTTAATCTTTTACACCCATGCAGCACTTTTATTATATAAAATAAGAAGCTGCTCTTTCAATGTATTTATCTTAATTGCCTACATGTATGAATCACATGCTCGAAGTGCCTTGCAGTGGTTCAAGTCATATTTGTCTGGAAGATGTTTTTCAGTAAAGTTTGGGGACTTTGGTTCATCTACTGCCCCCCTTCTTTGCGGTGTCCCACAGGGCTCAATTCTTGGACCACTTCTCTTTTCCTTATACCTCCTTCCCCTAGGAAGTATAATTAGAAAGCATGGCATCTCCTACCATTTTTATGCGGACGATTCCCAAATATATTTGCCCCTCAAAAAAGGTGAACCTCTACTAGAGTGTTTAAAAGATATTAAAGACTGGATGTCTTCAAACTTTTTAAATTTAAATGAAGATAAAACTGAGGTTATTGTGTTTGGCCCTAGTCGGGCCAGTGATAACATTTCTGCTAACCTGGGCATTCTGCAACAATTTGCGAAACCTGTAGTGACAAACTTGGGTGTAAAATAGATAATGGTTTTAAACTTGATAAACAGATAAATAATGTTGTTAAATCCAGTTTTTATTATCTGAGGCTTTTATCTAAAATTAAATCTGTTGTATCTCGTAAGCACTTCGAAGCATGTGATTCATGCATTTATTTCAACTCGGCTCGACTACTGTAATGCGCTTTACATTGGCATTGACCAATCCTCCCTCTCACGCTTACAGTTAGTACAAAACTCGGCACTCGTCTTTTAACCGGGACTCGCAAACATGAACACATTACACCAGTGCTGGCCTCGCTCCACTGGCTACCGGTTCATTTTAGAATACATTTTAAAATTTTATTGTTTGTTTTAAGTCACTAAATGGGTTGGCACCTCAGTATATCTCAGATCTTGTACAAGTCTACACCCCCCACGCATCCCTTAGGTCTCACGGACCAACTTCGGCTGGTCACTCCAAAACCAGGTTAAAACCAGGGTGATCAGCGCTTTTCAGCAGCAGCCCCCAAACTGTGGAATGAGCTACCTTTACAGGTTAGGTCGTCCCCAACCCTTGAGTGTTTTAAATCTCGTCTTAAGACCCACTTGTATGCCCTGGCTTTTAACCCAGCCTGAGAGTTGTGTAGTCTTGTGTTTTGATGTGTTTTATGTGTTTATATGTGTTTTTTCTTTTCCTTGTGCAGCACTTTGTAAAACTTTTGTTTTTTGAAAGGTGCTATATAAATAAAAATGGTATGGTATGGTATGGTACATGTTTCCAAAAACGGAGCTTTACACACAACCTTATCAGAGCTAATGATAATATTAGTACATTTGAGCAGTCCAGTTTAAGCATGCCATTGTCAACTTTACGCATAAAATGTAATTTCCCAACAACAAAAATGTGGCTAGTGAAAATGCTGCGTGGCTAATAACTTTGAAAAACCACTAGCCACATTGGCTAGTGAGTAAAAAAGGTAATGTCAGGCCCTGCGCACAACTGCAGCTCAGTGGATCTATGGAGTTATGTAAACGGAGATTCAGGAATAGGAACATGCCTCTTTCACTCATTCTATTCCTCCAATCAACCACCCGTACTTCACTCATTCCCTCCACCTGTGCTTCTCAATCCAGTCACATCTACTCACGTCTATAAGCCGTCTAACCCGTTTACTCTCCCATTTCTCACATCACTCCCACCCAAACCCTGCTTGTCCACCTCTTCAATGGGCAGCACTGCGGCCTCACAGCAGAAGGTTCTGAGTTTAGACCTCGCTCAGCCCAGGCCTTCTGCACAGAGCTTGCACGTTCTCCCAGCGTTGAGTGGGTATCCCTTGGGCGCTCTGGCTTCCTCCCACCATAAAAGACATGCCCACTAAATCCACATTTCTGCCTAGCAATCATCTTGTCTTCTACAACAGGAACCACAAGGGGGTTCATAAGATCAAGCTTCTTATCGAGACAAGCCCCCACCCTGAATCTTGACCCCTCGGGTTCCTAACTGCTCGGGCCACGAAACCCTAAACCCTCCTTTCGTAAACATTCATCATAATAAACCATTATAAAATCTGGCGTGGTCCTTGTTAGTGAATTTCTCTGTAAACCCCAGAGATGATTGTGTGTGAAAATCCCAGGAGATCAGCAGTTTCTGAAATACTCAGACCAGCTGCTCCCCATGCTCGCCCGGTTTGAACTTCAGCAAGTCGTCTTGACCACATTTACATGTCTAAATGTGGATTAAATGTGTATTAATGTGTATTAATATATTTTTTGTGGGATTGCTGTTGTCTGTAGCCCTTTTTTATGCTGCTGTCTTGGCCAGGTCGCTTTTCTACAAGATAGGTCTTACCTATTATTATTATTATTATTATTATTATTATTATTATTATTATTTCTACTACTTTCGGTGTGACTGCATTATTCATTTCACTTTTGTGTTTGATCTTCATCTGTTTCAGAGGAAATTGAGGAAGACGCTGTCTATGCTAATACAGAAGTGAGACTGGAGGCTCCAGGATGCAGCCATACAGTTGGCACTAAACTGCCACGGGACAAAATGGATAAAATGGCAGTCACATCAGGTGCATTATGAACATCAAACTTTTCACAAATGTAATATTGTTAAGCATGAGATTTATTTATCAACCACGATGGTGAAAAATTTGTCTAAATGCATTGACTTGATATTTATATTAACAATCAATTGAACAGGTGTACCAAATAAAGTGACCAGTGAGTGTTGGTTTCCTGTTGACCTTTATGCTTTTAGCAGAATAAACAGAAAAACAGAGAAACTGACTTTTAAAACTGTAACGTTTCTTTATCTGCCAGTAAGATACTCTTTAACACTCTCTAACTTTGAGATTCTCAGCTTCTCTGATTCGTTGCATGACTGCCAGAAATTTGATTAACATTGTCGAAATTGATAATAAAATCCATCTTTTGAGTTCTCCAGTGTGCGCAACATATTTTGTTTCTATGTTTTGTTTTGTAAAGTGCCTTTAACTAAAGCGCTCTACAAATTAAAGATTTTTGGTCTCTGTTTCTGTCTTACCTTTTAAAGGTCAATTTGTTGGTTGGTACTTGTCACTGTGCAGAATTATTTTAAAGTTAGTTTAATTAATATTTTTTGTGGTATTGCTCTCGTCTGTAACCTTTTTATGCTGCTGTCTTGGCCAGGTCGGCTTTATACAAGATAGGTCTTACCTATTATTATTATTATTATTATTATTATTATTACTACTACTACTACTACTACTTTCGGTGTGACTGCAGTTATTCATTTTAAGCATATAAACTTTTGTGTTTGATCTTCATCTGTTTCAGAGGTAATTGAGGAAGACGCTGTCTATGCTAATACAGAAGTGAGATCGGAGGCTCCAGGATGCAGCCATACAGTTGGCACTAAACTGCCACGGGACAAAATGGATAAAATGGCAGTCACATCAGGTGCATTATGAACATCATACTTTTCACAAATGTAATATTGTTAAGCATGAGATTTATTTATCAACCATGATGGTGAAAAATGTAATATGGTGAATGTTTTTATTTTTCTGTCAGATCAGAAGTGTCTCTCCTTCAAATCGTGTTTTCCACTAGTGGCAGTGTCCTGGGTGATTCTGTTAGTGATCATTGCCCTTCTTATCTACTGTGAGTACCTTTTATCCTTCTATCACAATGTCAGTTCAAATCAAATTTGTTGTTTTTTCTTAGCTCTTTGTGTTTTCACAGAGTATATCTGTGCTGAGCTGCAGAGGAGCAATAATAACACAAAGAGGATATTTTGAACTAAAAAGACAGTGACTTTGGAAGATAAACACTTGATCTGACAAAGTCAGACTGCTGAAACATCATTAACTTAAAGTATGAGGTTTGTGGATGTTAAGAAGGGATCTCTTATTTGCCAGTATGAACAGGAGGAATGATTACAGCAAGAAAACACAGTTTCAATGTTCATGGGGCACCATAATAATAATAATAATAATAATCATCTTAGGGCAGCATTGTGTGCAGTGGTTAGCATTTTCGCCTCACAGTGAGAAGGTCGCGGGTTCAACCCCCGGTTGCCCCGGACTTTCTGTGTGGGTTCTCTCCGGTGTATCCTCTCACCTTCCAAAAGACATGCAGACTGGGTTGATTGGTGACCCTAAATTGTCCTTAGGTGTGAGCGTGAGTGGTTGTTTGTCTATATGTGGCCCTGCGATGGACTGGCGACCTGCACCCTGCCCTTCGCCCGATGTCAGCTGGGATTGGCTGCAGCCCCCCGCAGCCCTGTACGCAGGATTGGATGGATGGATGGATATTAATCTTTATTTATAGAGCACTTATCAAACAAAGTGCTTCACAAAAGACACACAGCCAAATGCCACAGTGAGTGATAAAATACATGAGAGCAAAATAAAATAAAAATAGACATAACAATAAAATACAACTTTATCTAAGAGGAGATACAATGAGAATAAAATCAGTAAAATAAGCTCTGATAAAATCAGGAAATGCTTTCCAATAAAAGTGCGTTTTTAAAAGAGACTTATAAGAAGACACTGACTCACACAGCCTCATTTCTTTGGACAGCTTGTTCCAGAGACTCTGGGACACAGGAAGAGACGGGAGACCCCTGTCTGAGGATCTCAGGCTCATCAGGAGTTAAAAGATCCAAAATATAATCTAGATAAATAAATTGAATTGACAACTTATTTTTGTGTAGCTACTGTATCAAAGAGGAAGAAAAATTCTTTGTTAGTAATAATGAAAAACAAGGCAATGTGCTGAAATCACTTTGTTTGGATTTAAAAAAAACAACAAAACGAAAAATTGTAATGTACAGTTCAGCATCTCGGAAACATCAGACCAAACACTAGAGCAGCCTGCTCTTGGGTTTGTGAACATCATAGACAAATTTGAAAAACAAGTTGAGTCGATTAGATTTATCTTTCATATACAAACAGAGGCCACAACACAGCAGAGACAGGCTGGTGACAGCAATAGTGGAAAATAGACATGTATGCATAAAAAGTATTAAAGAATGAGTCAAATAATATTCTATATTTTCTTATTATCAGGATCTCTCATGATCAGCCCCAAACCAACAATGAACTGATGCTACAAACAAACATATCTGTGTATCAAAGCCTGATATATCTTATTCTGCTGTGCCATAGAGCTCCAAAGTTTGTGTAAACTATTAAAAACACTTCAGTTAGCCACGCTGTTGCACCGGTTGACATGTTCCTCCACAACAATGAACACAGCCACTGTTGATTTTCAGTCAGACCCACAGACACTGTCCTGCTGCCATAAAGGCCTGCTTGCACATACAACAGGAAACAAACAAATTCCCCAACAAACACACTATTCAATGTTTGATTAATTATTACTTAAAATTGCAGTGCCTGTTTTAGGCTGTTAACTAAGGGTTCAGTAGGAACCAAAGGGCTTGGGAATTCAGAAGACATTTATTCTTTTTAGAGGATGTGTTGATCTCATAGCATAATAAGAGCCTACAACTCAGAAGGCTTGAAAACGTGAAGTAAAACAAATTTTTCCTGTTTGCAGTTGTTTGCAACCTGACACAGCTGAACCATAAACTCAGCTCAGAAAATGAAAACTTGAGGAGGGAACACACCAATCTGACAGTCCAGTTTAACAACCTGACACAAGACTGTACTGAACTAGATAAGAACATGGAGACAAACGTGGAATGCAGCTCAACGTCAGTCGAGCTCAGTGGAGCATTGATGCCTACTGCCCAAAACCAGAAAACCAAAGTATGTTCAGATCCCATATTTAATTAAATTAATTGAATTAAGATTTTAAAAACCCAACAATAATAATAAAAACAACAATATCACAATGTAGTTCTGTTTGTTGGTTGTTTCAGACAGAACGTGTAAAGCTTGTCAGAAAGGCTGGTTACCCTCCCAGTCCAGCTGCTATGCGATTAATAATGCTGGTGTTTCTGATCAGAAAACCTGGGAAGAAGCTCGAGAAAACTGCAGAGGAAAGATTTCAGATTTGGTTGTTATAGCTGATGAAAATGAGAAGGTAATGAGAAGTCTGTTAAAATTTTATGGCAGTCTATATTCAAAGAAAGTTTATTTTGTGTAGGTCTGAACACAGTGAGTCTGTAGACCACAGTGTGTTAATTTAAGTATAGTGTTTAAATATCTGATAACTGTCTCTCTGTTGTCAGAAATTCATCAATGATCACAGTTGGGTCAGTTCAGGAACCAAGGGATACTGGACTGGCCTGAAGGCTGAAGATGAGAAATGGAAGTGGGTCGATGGAAGTGATCTGACTAACAGGTAAGAGACACATTCATAAACATTTTGAACCATAAAATCTATCAGCCTCCATCTAAACATCATGTTCTTCCCTCAGCTCCTGGATACAACAAAATGCTACCAACGGTCAGTGTGTGATTTCTGTCCAGAAGGAAGGATGGAAATCAGTGAGCTGTGGTGACAGAAACCGATGGATCTGCAAACAGAAGGCTTTATCTGTTTAAACACTGCAGTCAGACTGGAGAAGGTTACTGGGTACTCTGTAAAGATTCATTACATGGAAGATAATATCAACTAATATACTTGACAAAAAAGTTAATCATTTTTCATGTGTGTGCAAAAAAACAGATACTCTAACACAAGTGTTTTCAGGTTGTTTCAGTATTCCACCTCTTTGTCTCATCCAGTTCAGTCCCAAACTGTTCTGTGTCTGTCTAACGGGGATACTACCATATCAACAAAGCAAAAATGTATGCTCTGCTAAACTGTTACTCTTACGCCTCTTAAAAGTCCTCGTCCGTGCTCCTAACAATTCTGACCTTAAGGGCTCTTTTAAGGGTTAAGATGCTTTATGAATTACTTTTTTCTTTACTAGGATTTTTTCTTTAATTTTAAGAATAAACATCCACATTTCTAAGAATTTTCTTAGAATTTCATCACTAGCTACTCTTTGCCTTAAGATTCTTTATGAATACGGGCCCAGGTCTGCTGAGTCAGTGAACTCTTTTAGGTCCCTTCTTAAAACTTTTAGATTTTATTTTTCTTTATTTTATTCTATTTTAAATATATTTTGTATTTATTTTAAACGTGAGTTTTCTTGCTTTTGTCATGTATTTTATGGATTTTATTTTCTTTGCACTTCTTACAGCACTTTTTAACTTGTTTATGAAAAGTGCTTTATAAATAAAGAAGATTATTATTATTATTATTATTATTATTATTATTATAAAAATAACACAGCAGGGATGATATCAAATGCAACAAGTTGATCCACATACACAGAATGTCTGAGAGCTGTACTGCATTTTATTCCATTATATTTTTATATTTTGAATTGTTACCCGCTGGCTGAATTTGTTTGTGTTTCTCTTTGCATTAATGACGACATTGACACAACAAATGGGTGCAGAAAATAGGAGATGAGCAATGGGTGAATTTTTGTTCCCAGAATGATGAACAATTGTTGATTTGCCCCAAATGTGGTGGTTGACTGTGGGGTCTAAAGAGCTTGGTAGAGCTATAAAAATAAACATAAAAAGACTACTTTTGTTAACAAGGTTGACATATTGTTCCTGGGCAGAAAAGAGGTTCTGGGATCTTCAATTTCCTTCCACAGTCCAAACACACACAGGTCAGGTGACCTAGAAAACATGACTTGCCCATAGGTTAAATATGTTTGTGAGCTTGTGTTTTATCCTGACATCGATCCATCTATGTCAACTGTATTGATCCAGACCTTTGTGGGATATTTGTGCAGGAGAACCTCAGACAAACCTTGATAAGACTTATATAAAATACTGAAAAATAAATATTTTGGTTTTGTGTTGATTCTGTATTCTGACACATTTCCCATGGTTTTCACTATAAATTATACACTGGTTTATATGTGTACATGTTCTGTATGTCAAATGTATGTTCTGAGTAAATGATATAAAAAAGGGATGGAGATCAATGTCTGGATTTGTTTGCTACCTTAGATGGTTTAGAAAAGAAGCTGCATGAAATCATAAACAAACAGTGAAATGGATGTCAGTACAGTGCTTAATCTGATACTTTTTGTAATAGTATCTGGGACAGTTATGGCTCTTGGACTGGCAGGAGAGTTGAAGCTAGAAATTTGAAGTGGGTAACATTTCAAACTTACTTTCTGTTTTTATCAGCTCTTTGTGTCCCTGATTATTTAAAAACTGCTTGTGTGTTTAAAAAGCCTGGTCGGGATCCCTCCTTCAAAGATTTAGAGCAATTACCTTTTATATCAAAAACTTTATAAAAAAAACAGTATTCAAACAACTGCTCTGCACACTGACAATAATATATTTGAAAAGGTTCAATCTGGTTTCAGTCTGATAGAGCCACCTTCTGGTGGAGCTCATTGTGCAACTGGAGATCAAGAAGGCCTCCACAGTTTGACAAAATTGTAATGAAATCGTCACATTGCTACTGGTGTCACATCATGTAAAGGGGCTCACTAAAGACCCACATCAGCAACACTTTGCTTGAGACGTTCCTACAATTTAATGTTTATCTGCTGGAAAGATACTTTCTAATAAACTGAAAATTAACAACATGCTTATCTTCCTCTGATACTTTGCATGACTGCTAGAATTGATTTTATTGCGTTGAAATAGATCATAAAAGACATATTTTGAATGATTTAACCAATGTGATCAACATTGTTATTGTCTTGTACAGTGCCTTTGAGTAGCCTATTAAACAAACAAGTATGACAAACACAAATAACAAATAAAGTGTATTATTATTATACTGTGGGGAGTGACTAACAATTGGCCTTACACCAAAACAGCAAGGGAAAAGTACTTCATGCAAAATATAATGGGCAGATCTGATACCTGCTGAGGTGATTACAGCCAGCGGCCTGATTACTTTACTTAAACAAAACCTCTATGTAGACTTGATAAAAATGTAACCTACATTAACGAAACAAAGTCCATATCAATAATAATTAATGATCAGCTTTACACCCAGTCAGGCAGCACACAGCCAGTCGTTGCTGGAGGCTCGGCCGCACACAGACACATCAAACAAACATTATCATAGTTTCCCAACCACATTTAAACCACAAAACCCCAATGTGCCAGCAGATCAGATCAAGTGTTCACTCATATAACTTAAAATTGTATGATAGCCTACAAATAAATGTCCTCATCAGTAGAAAAACAAAACAAAATATACCAGGTGAAGCTGGCGAGACAATAATATTAATATTAATAATAATATTCCCCAGATAACTTACGTACACCTCGCCACAGTCTGTTTAGCTGATGGGATGATGTAGTAGTCCGGAAGAGTCCCAACATATAATCCATCAAAAAGAGTTTTTCCTTAGTTGAGTTCGTCTGGCAAGCCTGTAACACAGAGCCACTAAACTCTGACAGCTTCACCTGTCCAGAGTTCTCCTAAACGTCACTTCCGCTCTCCTTTTAAAAACTTTCCGGCGGCAAAACAATAATGGAAAAACAATAGCCTACGTAAATGATAGTCCATATAACAATCCGTGATTACGCCACAGAACTCTGACATAACAGTTCCTTTTTTAGATGTGAACGAAGAAACAATACACACAAAGCATGTTTTTGTATGACCTATATTCAATGAAAGTTTATTTTGTGTAGGTCTGAACATACTGAGTCTGTAGGCTTCAGCTCCTGGATACAACCAACGGTCTGTGCTACAGTGAGGATGGAAATCAGTGAGCTGTGGTGTCAGAAACCGATGGATCTGCAAAAAGAAGGCTTTATCTGTTTAAACACTGCAGTCAGACTGGAGAAGGTTACTGGGGACTCTGTAAAGATTCATTACATGGAAGATAATATCTTATAAATAATTGCTTATAAATAAGTATGAAAACTACTTCATGATTTTCATTTTCTTGTTTTCAAAACAAATTTCATTTTAAGTTTTACATTTTTATAGAAAAGGAAAATATTCAAATTGAATTATTTTATAAACCTGTTTGTCTATGTGCTGTGTGAATGTCACTGAAAGAAAACAGATACTCAGATCTACTATGTGCAGTTAGAACTTAGATTATGATGCTACTGTGAGTCTGACCACTGACAGCAGCATTTAGGAAAATACAGTCACTGAGCTAAAGAAGAAATAAACCGTGAGTACAATTTGTGTACCAGCAGATTGAAGAAAGGGACCAACAAGACTGCTCAGTTTCCTGTTTCCTGTGTGACAGTTTATATTGTTACTACTGATTGTGCAACAGGGGGCACTGCAGTACTTGTTAGTTCTGCACTCACTATCTCGTTACCATGTCGCCTGTCAGTAGGTGGGATATATGAGGCAGCAAGTTAAACATTTTGACCAGGGTCAGAGGATCTCTGAAACTGCAGCTCTTGTGGGGTGTTCCCAGTCTGTAGTGGTCAGTACCTACCGAGCGTGGTCCATGAAAGGAAATGCAACAGGGTCATGGACAGTCAAGCCTCACTGAGGCACGTGGGGAGCGAAGGTTGGCCCGTGTGGTCTGATCGAACAGATGAGCTACTGTAGGTCAAATTGCTGAAAAAGTTAATGCTGATAAAAAGGATAAAAAAGACAAGTTCAAGGTGTTCACTTTGCCTCAAATTCCCCAGATCTCAATCGAGCATCTGTGGGATGCGGTTGACAAAGTCTGATCCATGGAAGCCCTACCTCACATCTTAAAGGACTTAAAGGATCTGATGTTAAAGTCTTGGTCTCACCACAGCACACCTTCAGAGGTGTAGTGGAGTCCATGCCTCGACTGGTCCGGGCTGTTATGGCTGCAAAAGGGGACCTACACAATATTATGCAGTTGGTCACTATGTTGTTCCTGATTGGTGTAAACAATACTTACAGGTACAGGTGACTGTTACGTGTTATCTGTTTATTTCAAAGCAGTCATTAGGTTGGGATAAATAATCAGTATCATATTGTAATATTTTGCGATAAGTTATCAGTTCTCTGACACCAGTATCATAATATGTTCTGTTACTGATGTTTCTGTCAAACGTTGGCCTCTGTATGGCAGTTTGACTTTAAAACGATGCTGCATGTGTTAATGTTGCTGAGTGTTTTAAAAAAACAAAGACTGCACTTTGGTACAACTTGTTTCTTCTCAGCTGTGCATAAAACTCTACACACAGGCTGTTGTAGAGAATAAATGCAACTCATCACTGATATCACTGATTCCTCCTTTGTATAAAATAGCATTTACATTTTTAGGAGTGCTGCATATTTTTCTCTTCAGTCAGATATGTTTCCAACATATATATATTTTTCAGGTATATATATAGCAGGTAAATATTGATTTACCTCGGTTTGTCGGTTTGTGGCTCTCATGGCATTGGTGTTATTGATAATTTTAATTTATTCTGGAATCGCTACGCCTTCTTCGCACGAGATGGACTACATCCAAATAGGTTAGGCAGCCGAATGCTGGCAGCTAACCTGCAGCACGGTGTTCTGTTCCCTGTACATGACTGACTAATTACATTACCGGCCCCCTCAATTTCTGGTAGTATAACTGATCCATCATCATGGGTTCCAGCATACCTGAACTCACCACCTGTCAGTGAACGGGCCACCTCTTCTCAACCACAGCCCATAACTGCCACCTACTGTTGCACAAAGCCATCACCTGCCAGCGCTATTTCACAGGCATCTCATATTCCAGTAATTACAACGCACAGGTATGGTAACCGAAATGTGGAAAGGACACACAGGAAGAATAATAACATTAATCTCATACAGATTCAAGCAAATGAACCAACTGTAGTTACCAGTAGTAATGTACTTAAAATGGCGCTTTTTAACGTTAGATCTCTCTCTAATAAGACTTTTATTTTAAATGATTTTATTTTATCTGAACATTTAGATTTTATGTTTTTAACTGAAACGTGGCTTCAAGTGAATGATCGTAGCCAAACTGTTGAACTGTGTCCCCCAAATTATGACTGTTTTAATCAGCCCAGAGTCAGTGGTCGTGGTGGAGGCCTTGTTGGTGTTTTTAAGTACCCTGTGAGAAATTCTTATCTTTTGAAGCCCTGATTTTTAAACTTGGAAACTTAAACCCAACTATATTTGCTATTGTTTATCGTCCTCCAAAACCTCCGGGCAGCTTTTAATAGAACTTCCAGAATTTTTATCTACTCTTGTTTTAAACTATGACAAAGTTGTTATTTGTGGTGATTTTAATATCTATGTGGATGACCCCACCAATAGTTGTGCTTCTGAGTTTTTAAATATCACAAATTCTTTTAATTTTCAACAAAATGTATGTGGAGAAACACATAATCGTGGTCATACGTTAGACCTTGTTTTTCTCTAGGTGTGAGGATCTCTGCTGTGGTTTTACTGGATATGGCTCTATCTGACCACAGATGTATAGTTTTTAACTGAGTCACCCGCTAATCCCAAAGTCATATCCCATGCCATGTGTTCTCGCATCCTAAATGACCATAGTGTGGCACAATTTTGCTCACTTTTTGACATTCAAGGCGTTAACTTGTCTGAGTATTCTAATACAAGTAACCTGCTGGATAACTTCAATGCGATCTGCTTGTCCTTATTAAATACTATAGCACCCCTTAAAGTTAAGTCTAAGGCTAGAGAAAAAAACCAGCCATGGCTCAATAACAGTACCCGCAGCTTAAAAAGGGAATATAGGAAAGCAGAACGTAGGTGGAAGAAATCTGGACTCCAAGTACACTACGTAAGCATGAAGGAGCTGCTGGCACAGTATAATAGCATGGTTAAGGAGGCTAGAACAAAATATCTTTCAGAACTCATCTCTTCACATTACCATAACCCAAGGTTTTTATTTAGGACTGTTGATCTGCTGTTAAATCCGACCCCACCTCGTGTCCCTACTGAAAGTAATGCTGACTGTGAGGTGTTTTTATCGTATTTTATTGAAAAGGTGGAGTTAATTCGAGCTTCTATCACACCTAGTGCCACTTCCTCAGACTTTCCTCATCCACAGCATGATAGTTTTAATAAATTTTATCCAATTACATTTACGGAACTGGTAGAAACGATATCACATATGAAAATATCTTCCTGTCCTCTTGATGTGATACCGACAAAGTTTTTATTAAGAGTCATGGATTCTGTAGGGCCTTGCTTGCTCTCAATTTTTAATAGTTCCTTGTCTAGCGGCTGTGTCCCAGATTATTTTAAAACTGCGTGTGTTAACCCATTGTTAAAAAAACCTGGACTGGACATCTCCCTCCCCGAAAATTATAGACCAATCTCCAAGTTGCCCTTTATTGCTAAAATTTTAGAAAAAATTGTGGCCAAGCAACTTCTACATGTATTAGAAACAAATAACATCTTTGAGAAGTTTCAATCAGGCTTCAGGAAATACCATAGCACTGAAACAACATTGCTCAAAGTTACCAATGATCTTTTGATGGCGGCAGATAGTGGAATGTGCTCTGTGCTGATACTTTTGGATCTTAGTGCTGCGTTTGACACCGTTGACCATAGTATCCTCTTGGAAAGAATGAGGCGCTGGGTGGGGATTTCTGGCACTGTTAGATTGGTTTATCTCTTACTTGTCGGAAAGGAGTTTCTGTGTGTCTTTGAATAATTATACGTCCTCATACACTACTGTTAAGTATGGGGTGCCGCAGGGGTCAGTCTTGGGACCAATTTTATTTTCATTGTATATGCTTCCTTTAGGGCACATTATTCAAAGACATGGTATCTCTTTCCATTTTTATGCAGATGATACACAATTGTACCTGCCTATTAAACACACTGACCCTGAAATGTTGACTTCATTGAAGGACTGCCTTAGTGAGTTAAAAAGCTGGATGTCCAATAATTTCCTTCAATTAAACTCCGATAAAACAGAGATCCTCATCACTGGCCCCAAGCATCTAACAAAACATATTGTGCCGTTCATAGATTGCCTTGGTTTATCGGATCAAATTAAGCCAGTGGCAAAGAATCTTGGTGTCTGGTTTGACAGTGATTTGTGTTTTGAGCAGCACACCACAAAGCTGGTGCAGTCATGTTTCTATCATCTTAGAAACATTTCTAAAATCCGACCTTTTTTAACTGTTAAAGACACTGAGACCATTCTACACGCTTTTATTTCTTCACGTTTGGACTATTGCAACAGTCTCTTTTCCTGCCTAAATCGGAAATCTGTTGTTCGGCTACAGTATGTCCAAAATTCAGCTGCTAGGCTTTTAACTAGAACCAAGAAACGTGATCATATCACTCCTGTTTTGGCCTCATTACACTGGCTCCCAGTATGTTTTAGAATTGATTTTAAGATTTTACTGATTACATTTAAGACTTTACATGGTCTCGCCCCTTGCTATATTGCTGACCTATTAGTACCTTATACACCAGCTCGTAAGTTGAGATCCTCAAGTAAGGGGCTCTTAGTGGTCCCAGAGACCCGGCTGGAACTGAGGGGGGACAGAGCCTTTGCAGTTAGGGCACCGAGGCTCTGGAACAATCTACCTGAAGAAATTAGGTCGGCTGAATCAGTAAACTCTTTTAAATCCCTTGTTAAAACATACTTGTATCGTAGAGCATTCGCTGATTTTATCTGATTTTATTTCATATTTTGAAGTGATTTTTGTTACTTCTATTGTTTTTATATATGTTTTTATGACTATATATGTATTCATGACTGCTTTATGTAAAGCACTTTGTAACATCGGTTTTAAAAGTGCTCTATAAATAAAGATTATTATTATTATTATTATTATAATTATTATTATTATTATTATTATTATAATAACACATATCCACCCCTCAAAAATTGATGTTTTACATTTCTGAAAATCGACCTGCTGGCCCAGGTCCTCTTTCTCTGCTTTTGGCAAAAGGGGAAGTGAAAAAGGAAAAGGCAGTGGTTAAAAAAAAGAGAAACCATTCTAACAATGAAGTAAGCATCTTCTTCTTCTTCTTCTTCTTCTTCTTCTTCTGCTTCTGTTAATCATTCTGTGAGTTGCACAAATGTTGAGACGAACATCTTATTCTATTTTGCTGAAAAACAATGTTATTATGCAGTTGCTCAAGTTATTTCTTTAACTAATGATCTTGTTAAAATACATCATACACTGTAAGACATTGCATGTTTCATTCAAAAACTCCAGAGAAAAAGCCTAAACCTGCGGTTCTTGTTTTGGTTTTCACATCAAGGACCCCTAAACTGACACAAATTAGACCACGGACCCCCATTTGACAAGATTATGTCCCAGGATTCCCCATCTGATAGGATTTTGGCGTTTAGATGTGTTATTACAGAAAGAGTATAAAAACCCATGACCAAAATATTTATTCCTTCACGGTGTTACTGTGTAGATGAAATAATAGTGAAAATAAATTATTTCCCTTTTTGCTGGGGACCCCCTGGAAACCCTTCAAGGACCCCTAGAGGTCCTCGGACCCCGTTGGCCTAAACCAATCACAACACATACAATTACCTAATCGTTGTTGCTCCTAACCCGGTGCCACTGCTTGCCTCAAGCCTTTTGCCACATCTCTGTTCCCTGTTTCCCCTACTAACCCTGCCTGCCTGTCTTGCCCCAGGTCCACTCACCTCCGTCCTTCGTCTAGTCAGCTGGGCTTGCTTGCCTGCCTGCCCTATCCCCCTCTCAGCTCCCCCTCGTGCCTCACAGTCAGCCTGCCACCACATTCCTCCACCAACCCCCCTCTCATGCCTCCTCTCTTCCTTGGCCCCCGGTGCCTCCCAGTTCCCTCCTCACAGCCTCCTTGGCCCAACCTGCTCCTCGACTCCTCTGCCTCAGCCCCCTCTGTCCTACTTGCTCTTCAGTCTCCCGTGCCTGTGTTCCCCCAGCATCCACCTCTCCCTCACCTCCACAACCCCTTTCCCCCCCGTCAATAAATCCTTTCTTTCTGAGCGTTGCCTTTGGATCCTCACTGTCCAGCAACCATAACACCTATGATACAAAAGTCCAAAAGCACTCTGTCGTGGAAATTATATTCCTGGTGCGAAATAGTGACTCAGACCTAAAAGCAGAGCCACTATTGTCTGTGCTTGTAATCTTGCAGGTCGCCCTGATCAGTTAATTCACACCTACCTGTGAGCTCTTAACTCTTAAAACCAAACCGAAGGTTTGTATTGGCGAAAGCTTTCAGAAGGCAGAGTCATCCCAGGAAGTACAGTCATTTTGTCAACAGAGGTATAAAACCGAACACCTCCGAACCCTCATCGCCATTCCCAGTTTTTCACCGGACTGTAAGAGGTAAATCAAACCCTGTCTTTCCACAGCTGCGCGAGCGGTGATAGGGGACAACTTTCTCAGCACTGAACTTTCTTTGTCCTGAATACAGACTTCACTCGCTGGACGAGCAACTGTTTGCTTCTTTTTTTCTAACTATTAATTTTCTTGGTGTTACAAACACAATTTTGGATCCCTAAAGAAAGAAGATAACGATTCCTTCCTGCAGAAGAAGACTGATAAAACTCTGCTTAACTGAGAAGATCACGTCTGTGTTCTACCTTCTCAACTTAGTCGACCTCACAGATTCCTGTTGCTTCCGCCAAATAATCAGCTGTGCCGTTAAAACTACCGGCATCATCAGAACCGAGTCGAGAGCAAACTCCACTGGATTTCCTAAATGGACTCACGCATCTACTTGCTATCAAAGCAACACGTAAGTGCCTTCAGGATGTCTGGGCAGCAGATAGTTCTATAACTGTTTGTGGTGTGGAGAAGCTTGGTGGACCCAAATGCACAACGCATAGCGGAGGAGGTACAGTTTAAAGGGTTTATTAAAACAAATCAAAGGCGAGCACACTTACAAAGAGTGGCTGAGTCCAGGGAATCCAAACTCATACAGGAACAAACAAAGCAGGTGATCCAACAGAGAAAATCTAAAATCCAATGAACACACAGGGAATAGGCAGGCAACAGGATGAGACAGCGTGAACTACAACCACAGACTGACAGAGCGTCAACATGCTACAATGACCAGACAAGGAATGAACAGGAACGCCAAACATTTATGCACAGGGGGCTAACGAGCAGGGCGGGAGCAACACAGGTGACCGGGATCAGGCTAACGAGGCAGAGAGACAGCAAAGGGGGACAGAGAGGCAGGCAGGCAGAGTGATAACTGGGGGAACACTAGACAGGCAGACATGGGGAAATATAAATAGCCAACACAGACAGAACACAGTTACAAAATACCAGACAAGAATCTAACAGAAACCCATATAAACAGACAAACACCAACTATACCACAGGGATACAGAGCAGATTAAACTAAAATGATGCAGACAAGGAACTAGAAGTAAATACTAAAACATGAACTGATGGCACAGGACTGGGAATTAAGGCAAAGAACTAAAACACAGGACTAAGAGCTAAGATAAAAGACAAACTACTAAGGACAAGGAACGAGAGAAACAGAGGCAAATAGACAAAACATGGCAAAACAGATACACGCAGGGAAAAAATACAACTCAACATAACCTAAAACTAACTTACAATAACAATAACTTGGTTATTGTAGCTTGTACAAGCTTCATGTTGTGAGTTTCTGTTAAGAAACCACAAGGGATATTTAAAGAGTGATGTGTCATGTTTTATTGCTGTGTGTTTTCCTGTGTTGTTTGTGTCCGGTAACACTTGCTGGGCTACGACTGCTTTGTTCCTATTACTGTGTGACAAAGTATCAGTATTTTTAGCATGATCTCTGAACGTGATCTCTGAAGCTAACCAGACCTGTTACCCACAGCAGGCTAGCATCAGAGGTTTCCATGGTTTTTAGTTCAGGGGAGAATAATTTTCCACCATCTCACTTTTGAAATCATAAGGTTTGAACCACCATCTTGATTCCAAAATCAGCTGGACTCGAGCCCGATTCTGAACAGTTAAAGACAAGTGTTTTTGACAGTACAGTGGTTAAACATGATAAACTGATAGTCGTTCCGTGAATATCGGAAATAAGTTGATTTTTACTGGGACTAATTAGGCTACTGGATTGGCCTGAGAGTTGAAGCTGGAAATTGGACGTGGATCAATGGAACTTTGCTCAAGACTCAAGAGTAAGATGATTTTCTAAACACAATGAATAATAAAATCTGTCAGCTGGGATCTAACCATCACGTTCTTTCCTCAGCTACTGGACAGAATCACCTTCTGGTGAAGCTCATTGTGTGATTTCTATCAGAGGGACACCTTCCAAGAGATGGAAAGCTGTGAAGTGTGATGAGAAACATCAATGGATCTGTGAGAAGAAAGCTTTATCTGTTTAAGAACTGTAATCAGAACTGAAGAGATTACTGGATAGTCTGCACAGCTGAATGACACGTACAATAACATCAGCTGGCTTGTAAAAAGAAAACACAAAATTCTACTTCAGTTTGCTGTGTTTAATTTAAAATTTTGTGTATAAGGGATTTTATTTTCCGAGATGCTTGTGTATTTTGTGTGTGCATGTGCGTGTATCACAAAAAGGCACACACACAGATCCATGTGTGTATATGTGTAATACAGTTTTGGATTATTGATACTGTGAGTCTGACTATTGACCAGTATTTAGACCAACACAATGACAACTCTACAGGGGGAGCTTAAGTGTTAATAACGTCAAATATGGATTTCTTCTATTGTGATAGAGCCACAATAATTAAATGTTGAATATCAGGATATGATGAGATCCATGAGAGGAGGATTCAAATTGTTCAGCGTCTACATAAAGCCTGTCTTTTGTCATTGTAACATTTGAATTGTTAATACTGAGTCATGTGAAATTCTACGAAATGTTTCCAGGTCTGTTTTCAAACTCATCTGTATTTTGATGCAAACAATAAATGTGTTTATAATAGAGTTTGATGTTATTCATCTATCTATGTAGTTCAGTTAGTGTGACTGCAGATATTTGGTTTCATCATTTTTGGTCACAAATAAATTATCTTCACAATTTCAAGTACATTTGGAGGAAAAACCAAACTCTGAATTTTACATTTAAACAAACAAAAGACTCAGTTGATGAGACGTGGAAGAAACAGTGGAGATCGATAGAGGCTCCACAGTTTGACAGTAGACTGTAATTGAATCCTTACTTTGCCACCACATGTAAGCTGGGTGAGGATATTAAATATAAGCTGCTGTAAATAACTTTCCATTAACAGATTGCATTAATCAAACATATGTGTATTAACATGTATTTTAGTCCACTGGAACTTGCAAATTTCTGACTTTGCTCCCCCAGAGGTAATGTCATAAAAGACACTCTGCAGACAGCAATGCTTCTACGAAGCAGTGATCCTCAGTGACAAAACTGTGGCTGCAGCCTGGAGCTTCTCGTCTCTTGCCCTCCCGCCTGCTGCCATCCACAAGCTTCTACGTTGCAAATTAAAAGCTAGAACTTTAGTGTTTTTTAACTGAATTGTAACGGCAAGACACCAGACTTCTCTGTGTCGTGGAAATTATGTTCCTGGTGAGGGGTTGGGCAAAGAATTGAGTTATAACCAACTGTTGTCTTTGAAGAATTTACTTAACAAAAGAGAATAAACAGGGAATTACTACAACACATCTACAGCTGGTCCAGAGACCTGTCACCTAGGGCGGCTTCGAGCAGCTGGCCCTGAGCAAAGGGATGCATCATCATTTACACAGTCTAGGTTTCTATGTTTTGGGGAACAGAGATCCTTTCTCTAATAATAAAAGATCATACATAAAAGATTAAATGTAAGTGGACTCAATTTTCTGCCAAAACACTCTTCACACATATTATTAGCTGCTAAGATGAACAAACACTAATGTACAAAGCTGAAAGCAGAAGTATACTAAAGACCAACACAGCTGACACAGCATCTATCTATTATTATGATAAAAAGTAAATGTTGAAAAGCTGCAGACAAACAGGGTGACTTAAAACCTCTGAGGAGAAAGCTTCCTTGTAAAATTCCTTAAGAACCTTGAAAATGTTCAATGTATTAGAAAGAATACCCTTCAGATAAATAAACATTACATTTTTAACAGTACAGGCAGATAGTTTCTGGTTTATCTTTTGTGTCATGGCCCAACATATTTTGAGAGAATCTGTAAAAACATTCAGTTTAAGCATAAAAACATTTGTGTTTCATCTGTATATCTTTCAGATGTAATCGAGGAAGAAGCTGACTATGTTAATGCAGCAGTAGGTACCGTCAGTGGTGTAGTCTAGTTTTTTCTAGTGAGTATACTGTGACCTCACGTCCCAGCGTGACGTCCCATAAGCATAACTATCCTCTACTAACAGTATGCATGTACATGTAATAGAAAGCATTCTGAAGGACTGCTTAGGCTACAACAGCCAAGACTTTAACAGCCAATGAGAGTCACAGGTGGGAAATAGCGTCAGTTTGTGTTCAAACGTGGTGGGGACATTTTAGGGCTCAGATTAGAGTTGTGACAAAACTCAAAACTCAACATATGAGATGTGACAATCCAGAATGTTGGGGTCACGAGATCAAGACTAGAAGATATTTTAATAGTATTTTTAAAAATATTCTTTGATGGTCCTCCCCCTAGAAGATTTTGAGCATTAAACATTTAATTTCCTGCATTCTGGAGACATTTTCTGCACCAATTTATGGTGGAAATGTCTAATGTTTAGTGTTAATCACCATCTAACTCAGCTACATTCAGCCTTAGATGTTATATGAATCTGGTTTTATCATCTGGCAATTTTCAGTGCACATTTCACAGTGCAAGCTGCAACTATTATTAACAATAGTGGAAAACTGAGGCTTTTCAGTAGCAGTAATAATGTTGAACACAGGCCTATGTGCAGTTCTGTCACCAAAACTCATTCATCACAGAATATTAACACTGAGGACACCAAAACGGGTCCACATCCTCTCAAGCCACTTATTTTCCAAAAACCATTGTCAATCTTAGGTTATGTATTTTATCAGCTTAAATGCATGAGCAAACATCCAGGAACGGATACTGTACACACACACACACACACACACACACAGTATCCTGCATTTACTGATCCACCACATTAACGTTAGTTAACTATTTCTAGATTCAATTCAATAGACCAACGATGCTGTTACAGTTCTGTTACTGATAGCGTTAATGATTACAGGCCTATAAGCTATTTTCACTCACCAGGTAACGTTACGGTAACATCAGCCTCACCTGCTCGTTTTCTGATTGTCAGTAACTTCAACGTTCATGTCATCTGCTGCAGCTGCAGTGTCACCCGGAGCAGCAGCAGCTTCAGCTGCAGGCTTACGAAAACACTGAAAGAGTTTGTCAGTGTTTCACATCTCCTTCAGTGATTCACATTAGTTAATTTCAAACGTACGCAGAGTGACCGCCAGACAGCGGTGTGGTTGTTTGGTAGCTGACGAAAGATCCCGGTCACAGGCCACGGAGGCAGCAAAGGTCAGTTCAGAGCTTCACAATTTATGAATGAACGTGTGAAAGTTCTGCCACAAAACGATGTTGTTACGTATCATCTCGCTATTTTAAATAGGTATACGGAAACCTTTGACTAAGTATACGGCGTGTACCTGCGTATCCGGTTGGCGTATCACAGCACCGTGGATAGACAGGTGTATTGTGTTCCAGGTGAAACACAATACATTTCACAAACATTATATTCTAAAGCATCAGATTTATTTATCAACTATGATGTTAAAAAATGTGATGAAGGTTCAAAATGTGAATATTTAACGGTTCCAGTTTAAATGTATTAGAAGCACTTTTGACTGTTTAATCCTGATGCTGAGGTGCTTCAACTGAATTGTTATTTTTGAATTGTTATTTTTCTGTTGTAATAGGTTGCTTGGAGACATATGTACATGTGTTAGTACTTCCTGGCAGTGTACAGTTTATTACTGTACACTTCCAGGATATCACACTGTCAAAACCTCAAAGCAGAAGTACACTGAAGACTAAGCAGCAGAGACCCCATCTAACATCAGCAACACTTTGCAGCTTGAGAGCCCTCACACAGGACTGCAGCAGGAATTTAAACATTTGGTCAAGATGAACAAAAAGCCACAGAAGGCAACTGGTACTTTAAATGATTCTGTTTATATGTCTGCAGGTAAGACCTTGTCTACTACTGGACATCTTTTAATGTATAGGTATTCTGTGAATTTAAAACGTTTCGTAGACACAGTACAGGCCTTCGTTTAAATCCTGCCACCTGCTGGTAGAAAGGGGAATCAGCTTTGTTCAATACGGTGGATACCACATTAAATATGAATTTAACATTAAAAATATAGTGCTGACAGAACAACTCTGTACACACAGTGACTTCTTAGGTTAACCTATATAACCGACCAATGGTCCGTGTACATCGATCATTCAATTATTCCATTTAATCTGGCAAACCAAAAAAAAAAAAAATCAATTTATCGTTTTTCTGTTTTTCTGTATGAACCAAATATGAAAATTGACGTTTGTTTTCTTGCTTTCATCTCAAAATGGGAAACATAACAAACAAGGAAACCAAAACAAAATAATAGGTGGAGTTTACGTTTTCTTTATTTTTCTTTAATTGTTCTCCCATTTCACACGGTGCCGTCAATTCTGTGTGTAACAGTCTGTGAGTTGGATAATCTCCGACTCACAGACTGTATCTACCTGCCTGCAAGCCTACGAAGCAGTGATCCTCAGTGACAAAACTGTGGCTGCAGCCTGGAGCTTCTCGTGTCTCTTGCCCTCCCGCCTGGTGCCATCCACAAGCTTCTACGTTGCAAATTACATTTACATTTATTCATTTAGCTGACGCTTTTATCCAAAGCGACTTACAATTGCTATACATGTCAGAGGTCGCACGCCTCTGGAGCAAGTAGGGGTTAAGTGTCTTGCTCAGGGACACAGTGGGGATTGAACCCGGGTCTCTCGCACCAAAGGCGGGCGTCTTAACCATTGCGCCATCCCACCCCAAATTAAAAGCTAGACTTTAGTGTTTTTTAACTGAATTGTAACGGCAATTATGCGAATGAAAAAAAATCTTAGTAAAATATCTGGCAATAAAATAAATGCAGATTATCATGCTGAATAAAAATAGCCTACTTAAATTATGTCACAGACACCTGTGACATAATTAACGCTCAGAGACACCTTTGCTCTGTTTGACCGTCTCTCTGCCAATATAAACGTTTAATCTGTAACAAGGCAGCCACAGTCCCTCAGACCTGCAGACCGTCAGCCTCCCGGTAGCTTTTAACCTGTTGGTATGATCTCTGTCGTCACACGCGAATGGTCGCATGCGGACACACATCAACAAAAAACCTAGATATCTTCATGATTAAAGAACATGCTGGTGTTTATAAAAGAAAACAACATAGACTACTAGCAGGGCTGCCCTTCATATTGTTATATCACAACTACCTTTCCAGAGCTGATTCTTTTAATAAAAAGTTGTCATGTATGAAAGCAGAAGATGCGTTTGTAGGGGAATAATCTAGAAAATAAATAGCCTACCTGTTGATTCATATCTCCAGTTACTCAGAGCTACCAGAGCTTCATGATGTTAAACATAAATCCAGTCAGACCTCTGAGGAAATGATGCAAAACCAACACTCCAAAAGTGCACAAAATAATATAGGCCTATACATAAAAGTTTAATCCTTTTACCTTGTGTGATTTCTTTCATCTTCGCTCACTGTTTCTAATGCAGATAACTTTTCTACTCACAGTATTTAGCCCACAGTATGTAAAGTTTTATGCAGGCTATTGCCTTCCTGGCTCTGGCGATTTCAAAGCTGGGTCATAGGAGGCGGTTTACTAAGAGACCTGTCAATCACACACTCCACATCAGTCGCGGACAAAATGTGGACTATTTAAATGTTGAGGGAGGGAAAAATGTTGCTCGGAAAAATTGCAGGTTGAGCAAAGTGCCTCAATATTACAGACTTTTATCTATGTCAGATACTCACTGCATTGACTGAGATGTAAAAAGTTAAAAGTTGTTAAAAGATGTTAAAAGTGTCCCGTTGTTGAACAGAGCATCGCTTTGGACATCAGCCTGTTTCTTTTCTTTAATACACATCGGTTACTATTTGTTTTATAGCGATGTCCGACGCTGAGTCCATAAACCAACCCGATCGCATCTCATATACACGCTTTGGAAAAGTCGTGTCCATAGTACGCAAAACGGCGATTTTGCGTGTATATGATACGCAGCAATTTACTATAGCGTTGCAACACAGAAGAGGCTAACCCCACCTGCTAGCGTGCACATATTTACTGACTTAGGTTTAGGCACTAACTAATGTCATGGTTGAGGTTAGGGAAATTGCCTCGGGGTGGCTGTCAACTCCTTAAATAAAAACATCGCTAGCTACGTAGTTAGCGACCGGAAGCACTGCTCGCGCATCCTTTCACCCGGGGGCGTCACATACACACGCTGCCGGGAAGCGTCTCATACACACGTACCTGGGGGCGTAAACTATACACGCAAAATCGCTGTTTTGCGTATAGACACGGCTTTTCCAAAGCGTGTATATGTGACGCAAAAGCATGAGAACAGAATGTCGCCGGTGAAACTAATCTAGAGAGAGAGAGAGAGAGAGAGGCTGCACAACAAAACATCCCCACACTACCATGGATAGTAGAGGTGCAACGGGTTGCAGAGTCCGTGGTATGGATCCCGTCCACACAGTGCGGCATGCAGGTGGACCGCAGATTGATTGCAAAGTCTATGATGATTTATCCTGTTTGACCTCTCAAAATATTCCTTTATTCTGGAAATGTCACAGAACCCAGTTAGATTCTGAATGTGCAGAACTTTGAACATGGGCAGAAAACCTGCTGAAACACAGGAGCTATTAAAGTCCAGGAGTTTCTAACTGAATTAAAATTATTCAATTTATTATTGATGAAGTGTAAAGATGCCACATGCGCATTTAAAGAGGTTACCTCAGTCAGTCACACCTGCCTGTGTGTTGATTCAGCAGTGATGATAGTAACCCGTAAACAAAGGTACAGGTAGTATCCCCCCCCGTGCCTGCTCCCCTGTCGTCTGATATGTCTAATCTGTTTTCCCTCTTCCCCTCATCCACGTCTCAGCAGGCTGCACTCCCTACCCTTACACGCACATCCTCTCATCCCGACATCCTTTCCCCTTCACCTCCTTCGGCTGCTACCTACATAGCCATCCTTCCCCAACAGGCGGCTCATTCTCTTACTTATGCAGCTACTGCCATTCTTTGGGCATGAGGTCCAGCGAGCACAGAAATTCTTCGAACCAATTTCTGTTAAATCCGCCATTCTTTTGGAGGTTCATAAGATCAAGCTGCTTATCGAGACAAGCCCCCACCCTGAATCTCGACCTCTCGGGTTCCTATCCGCTCAGGTCAAGAAACACTAAACAACCTCCTCTCGACCCCTCCTTTCGTAACCATTCATCGTAATAAACCACTATAAAATCTAACACTGGCGTGGTCCTTGTTAGTGAATTTCTCTGTAAACCCCAGAGATGATTGTGTGTGAAAATCCCAGGAGATCAGCAGTTTCTGAAATACTCAGACCAGCTGCTCCCCATGCTCGCCCGGTTTGAACTTCAGCAAGTCGTCTTGACCACATCTACATGTCTAAATGTGGATTAATATATTTTTTGTGGTATTGCTGTCGTCTGTAGCCCTTTTCATGCTGCTGTCTTGGCCAGGTTGGCTTTTTACAATATAGGTCTTACCTATTATTATTATTATTACTACTACTACTTTCGATGTGACTGCATTTATTCATTTTAAGCATATAAACGTTTGTGTTTGATCTTCATCTGTTTTAGAGGAAATTGAGGAAGAAGCTGTCTATGCTAATGCAGAAGTGAGACTGGAGGCTCCAGGATGCAGCCATACAGTTGGCACTAAACTGCCACGGGACAAAATGGATAAAATGGCAGTCACATCAGGTGCATTATGAACATCAAACTTTTCACAAATGTAATATTGTTAAGCATGAGATTTACTTAGTAACCATGGTGGTGAAAAATTTAATATGGTGAAGGTTGTAAATGTGAATGTTTTAATGTTTTTATTTTTCTGTCAGATCAGAAGTGTCTCTCCTTCAAATCGTGTTTTCCACCAATGGCAGTGTCCTTGGTGATTCTGTTAGTGATCATTGCCCTTCTTATCTACTGTGAGTACCTTCTATCCTTCTATCACAATGTCAGTTCAACTCAAATTTGTTGTTTCTTCTTCGCTCTTTGTGTTTTCACAGAGTATATCTGTGCTGAGCTGCAGAGGAGCAATAATAACACAAAGAGGATATTTTGAACTAAAAAGACAGTGACTTTGGAAGATAAACACTTGATCTGACAAAGTCAGACTGCTGAAACATCATTAACTTAAAGTATGAGGTTTGTGGATGTTAAGAAGGGATCTCTTATTTGCCAGTATGAACAGGAGGAATGATTACAGCAAGAAAACACAGTTTCAATGTTCATGGGGCACAATAATAATAATAATAACAATAATAATAATAATAATAATAATCATCATCTTAGGGCAGCACTGTGAGCAGTGGTTAGCATTGTCACCTCACAGTGAGAAGGTCGCGGGTTCAACCCCCGGTTGCCCCGGCTTTTCTGTGTAGCGTTTCCATGTTCTCCCCTTGTCTGTGTGGGTTCTCTCCGGTGTATCCTCTCACCTTCCAAAAGACATGCAGACTGGGTTGATTGGTGACCCTAAATTGTCCTTAGGTGTGAGTGTGAGCGTGAGTGGTTGTTTGTCTATATGTGGCCCTGCGATGGACTGGCGACCTGCACCCCGCCCTTCGCCCGATGTCAGCTGGGATTGGCTGCAGCCCCCCGCGGCCCTGTACGCAGGGATGGATGGATGGATGGATGGATAATAATCTTAATTTATAGAGCACTTATCAAACAAAGTGCAACGTGCGTCACAAAAGACACACAGACATGACATCAAACACCACAGTGAGTGATAAAATACATGAGAGCAAAATAAGATAAAAATAGACATAACAATAAAATACAACTTTATCTAAGAGGAGATACAATGAGAATAAAATCAGTAAAAAAAGCTCCGATAAAATCAGGAAATACTTTCCAATAAAAGAGCGTTTTTAAAAGAGACTTAAAAGAAGACACTGACTCACACAGCCTCATTTCTTTGGACAGCTCGTTCCAGAGACTCTGGGACACAGGAAGAGACAGGAGACCCCTGTCTGAGGATCTCAGGCTCATCAGGAGTTAAAAGATCCAAAATATAATCTAGATAAATAAATTGAATTGACAACTTATTTTTGTGTAGCTACTGTATCGTCTTAACGCAAAGAGGAAGAAAATTTCTTTGTTAGTAATAATGAAAAACAAGGCAATGTGCTGAAATCACTTTGTTTGGAAAAAAAACACTAGAGCAGCCTGCTCTTGGGTTTGTCAACATCATCGACAAATTTGAAAAACAAGTTGAGTCGATTAGATTTATCTTTCATACACAAACAGAGGCCACAACACAGCAGAGACAGGCTGGTGACAGCAATAGTGGAAAATAGACATGTGTGCATAAATAAGGATTAAAGAATGAGTCAAATAATATTCTATATTTTTCTTATTATCTGGATCTCTCATGATCAGCCCCAAACCAACAATGAACTGATCCTACAAACAAACAAACATGTCTGTGTATCAAAGCCTGATATATCTTATTCCGCTGTGCCATAGAGCTCCAAGGTTTGTGTAAACTATTAAAAACACTTCAGTTAGCCACGCTGTTGCACCGGCTGACATGTAACTTCACAACAATGAACACGACCACGGTTGATTTTTAGTCAGACCCACAGACACTGTCCTGCTGCCATAAAGGCCTGCTAGCACATACAACAGGAAACTGAAAAAAAATTCCCAACAATCACACTATTCAATGTTTGATTAATTATTACTTAAAATTGCAGTGCCTGTTTTAGGCTGTTAAATAAGGGTTCAGTAGGAACCAAAGGGCTTGGGAATTCAGAAGACATTTATTCTTTTAAGGGGATTTTTTGATCTCATAGCATAATAAGAGCCTATAACTCAAAAGGCTAGAAAACGTGTGAAGTAAAACAAATTTTTCCTGTTTGCAGTTGTTTGCAACCTGACACACCTGAACCATAAACTCGGCTCAGAAAATGAAAACTTGAGGAGGGAACACACCAATCTGACAGTCCAGTTTAACAACCTGACACAAGACTGTACTGACTTAGAAAGCAAGATCGCAATCCTGACTGCAGAAAACCAGATCTTGACATCTGAAAACACCAAGCTGTCTGCAAAAAAACAAAGTATGTTCAGATTCCACGTTTATTTAGATTAATTAAATTAAGATTAAAAACCCCCAAAATAATAACAATATCACAATATAATTATGTTTGTTGGTTTGTCTCTGTTGTTTCAGACAGACAGTGTAAAGCTTGTCAGAAAGGCTGGTTACCCTCCCAGTCCAGCTGCTATGTGATTATTAACCCTGATGGTGTTTCTGATCAGAAAACCTGGGAAGAAGCTCGAGAAAACTGCAGAGGAAAGATTTCTGATTTGGTTGTTATAGCTGATCAGATGGAGAAGGTAACGAGAAGACTGAACATTTTTAACAGGCTATGAAATCAATATGTATTTTGTGTAGGTCTGAACACACTGAGTCTGTAGGCCACAGTGTTTTTAATTAAGTATAGTGTTTAAATATCTAATAAATGTCTCTCTGTTGTCAGACATTCATCAATGATCACAGTTGGGACAGTTCAGGAACCAGGGGATACTGGATTGGCCTGAAAGCTGAAGATGGGAAATGGAAGTGGGTCGATGGAAGTGTTCTGACTGAAAGGTAAGAGACACATTCATGAACATTTTGAACCATAAAATCTATCAGCCTCCATCTAAACATCATGTTCTTCCCTCAGCTCCTGGATACAACAACCTGCTACCAACGGTCAGTGTGTGATTTCTGTCCACAACAAAGGATGGAAATCAGTGAGCTGTGGTAACAGAAACCGATGGATCTGCAAAAAGAAGGCTTTATCTGTTTAAACACTGCAGTCAGACTGGAGAAGGTCACTGGGTACTCTGTAAAGATTCATTACATGGAAGATAATATCAACTGATACTTCACAAAAAAGTGAATAATTTTCATGTGTTTGCCAAAAAGACAGATAATCTAATACAAGTGTGTTCAGGTTGTTTCAGTTTTCCGCCTCCTTGTCTCATCCAGTTCAGTCCCAAACTGTCCTGTGTCTGTCTAACGGGGACGCTACCATATCAACAAAGCAAAAATGTATGCAAGTGCACAGCAGAGTACAGGATAGGTGGACTTTTGTTAAAACATGACTCATTAGATTGCGAATATTATAACTTTTTCTTTGAAATTTTTTAACTTTATTTTTCCCAGAGAAAAGATAGGTAGGAGAGATTTTGAATGTGCAGAAAGTTTTGAACATGAACAGAAAACTTGCTGAAACACAGGAGCTCATAAAGTTCAGGGGTTTATAAATGAATTTAATTAATTAATGTATCGTTGACTTGAATACGTGGCACATGCTCGTTTTTATAGAGATTACTTCCCAAAACAAAAGACAGAAAATAGGAGGTAAGAATAATTTAAAGCTTTCATGGCCTCTCGCCCTGCTATGTCTCCTTTTAGTCCCATACACACCAGCACGTACCTTGAGATCCTCCGGCAGAGGTCTGCTGTCTGTTCCAGAGTCTTGGCTGAAAACTAAAGGGGACAAAGCGTTCGCAGTCAGGACCCCGAGGCTCTGGAACAGCCTGAAATCAGGTCTGCTGAGTCAGTGAACTCTTTTAGGTCCCTTCTTAAAACATACTTTTATAGGAGAGCCTTTCCTGATTTTATTTGACTTTATTTTATTCTATTTTAAATATATTTTATATTTACTTAAAATAAGTGTTTTCTTGCTTTTGTCATATATTTGTTTTTATGGATTTTATTGTCTTTGCACTTGCACTTTGTAACTTGTTTATGAAAAGTGCTTTATAAATAGAGATTATTATTATTATTATTAGTAGTAGTAGTATAATTATTATTCCTAGATGACTCAGCAGGGATGATATCAACTGAGAAAAATTGATCCATATACACAGAATGTCTGAGAACCTTACTGCATTGTATTCCATTATATTTTTATATTTTGAATTGTTACCCGCTGGCTGAATTTGTTTGTGTTTCCCTTTACATTAATGACGACATTGACACAACAAATGGGTGCAGAAAATAGGAGATGAGCTTGGTAGAGGGCAATAGGACGTTTTTCCCCACATAAAAAGACTACTTTTGTTAACAAGGTTGACATTTTGTTCCTGGGCAGAAAAGAGGTTCTGGGAGCTTCAATTTCATTCCACAATCCAAACACACAGGTCAGGTGACCTAGAAAACATGACTTACCCATAGGTTAAATGTGTTTGTGTGCTTGTGTTTTATCCTGACATCGATCCATCTATGTGAACTGTATTGATCCAGACCTTTGTGGGATATTTGTGCAGGAGAACCTCAGACAAACCTTGATGAGACTTCTGAATTCTGTATTTTGACACATTTTCCATGGTTTTTCACTATATATTGTAAATTATACACTGGTTTATATACTGTATTTTCAAATGTATGTAAATGGATGTCCGTACAGCGCTTAAACTGTTACTTTTTGTAATAGTAGCTGGGACAGTTATGGCTCTTGGACTGGCAGGAGAGTTGAAGTTAGAAATTTGAAGTGGGTAACATTTCTAACTTATTTTCTGTTTTTAGCAGCTCTTTGTGTCTCTAATTATTTTAAAACTGCTTGTGTGTTTAAAAAGCCTGGTCTGGTTCCCTCCCTCCCTCAAAAATTTAGACCAATTACCTTTTATATCAAAAACTTTACAAAAAAATTGTATCTAAATAACTGCTCTGCACACTGGAAAATAAAATATTTAAAAAGGTTCAATCTGGTTTCAGTCTGATAGAGCCACCTTCTGGTGGAAATCAACTGGAGATCAATAAGGCCTCCACAGTTTGACAAAATTAAACTGGAATCCTCACATTGCCACTAGTGTCACATCATGTAAAGGGGCTCAAGCTGGGTGGGAACATTAAATATAAACTGGTGGAGATAACTTCTATTAACAGATCGTATTAATCAAACATATGTGTATTAACATAGGCCACTAGAATCTGCAGATTTCTGACTTCAGATTTCAGCTGGCTTATAAATACGTTTGAAAACTACTTCATAATTTTCATTTTCTTGCTTTTGAAAAACAAATTAGTTTTACATTGTTATAGAAAAAGGAAAATATTCAAATTGAATTATTTTTATAAACGTGTTTGTCTATGTGCTGTGTGAATGTCATTGAAAGAAAACAGACACTCAGATCTAATATATAAGTGCAGTTAGAAATTAGATTATGATGGTACTGTGAGTCTGACTACTCTGCCCTACAAAGTCTAAGTGCAGTAACTGTGCAAACACTGAAACTGAGGAAAAATGCCTTTAAAGTTTTGAGACTAGCCAGTAAAACATGTTCGGTGGTAGATCGGTGGTAAGGCATTCATGTAATACCATCATAGGACGACATTTTTTTATAGATAAAAACCGGGACCGCTGATGTGCCCTTTGACCCTCAAAAAGTAGATACTGCACTCTGCCTTTGGATGAACAATAAATGTTGATGTGTTAGTTTCCATTAGAATTTTCATTGTAATTAAAAATTACTTTATAACAAACCAAGGTTATTTTTAAACAGTAGTAAAGCGGAAGAACTACAAGTAAGGAGTGCGTGTGTGTGCGTGTGTGTGTGTGTATGTGTGTGTGTGTGTGTGTGTGCGTGAGTGAATGCCAGAGCTGTCGGGTGCACTGGTCCACTTTCCTGAGGAGGCACAGCCAACTTTAGCTGTGCAGGCAGGCTAAAATGTTTGTCTGATTTGCAAGTGGCTGGGAAGCCAACTTAGTTAGCTAATCTTAACTAAAGCTGTCATTTGCCTTGCTGCGTTTTAATTCAAGTTCAAAAATTATTTTACTACAGGATTGTGCTATGGTGTTTCTCTATGGTCTGCTAATATTAGCTGGTTGGCTTGTTGGTTCTCGGGGCAAACAGTAATACAGTTCCCTTCGGGATTAGGCTACCAAGGCAGACCGCAGTATCTGCGGTGTCCAAGCCGGGAAAACAAAGCCAGCCAGAGCACAGTAACGTCACTTACTGCGGTTTGCCTTGGTATTAGCTTGGATTTTGTAGTTACTGCAATTTTGACACTAAATTTAAGTAGGAGACTTTGTCACAAGACAGAACAGATGTCATAAAGCCCATTTCAAGTCTTAACTCAATTTTGACCAAATTTGTAGTTACTGCGCTTTGGCTTTGTAGGGCAGTACTGACACCAGTCACTGAGCTAAAGAAGAAATAAACTGTTACATTTAAATTATTAATTTATTAAAGTGATGATTAATAACTTTGAATGTGCTTTTCTTCTGCTTTGTTAGATATGCAGTGCTTACAATTTGCGTATTGTATTTACCCACAGATTGATGAAAGGGACCAACAAGACTGCTCAGTTTCCTGTTTCCTGTGTGACAGTTTACATTGTTACTACTGATTCCCCAACAGGGGGGCGCTGCAGTACTTTTTATCAAGAGAATCTTCCAGGGTCTGGTTACTATTTGTATTCTGAGATACACAGATCAGCCATAACATGATGACCACTGACAGGTGAAGTGAACTGCACTCATTATCTAGTTGACGCCTGTCAGTGGGTGGGATATATTAGGCTGCAAGTTTAACATTTTGACCAGGGTCAGAGGATCTCTGAAACTGCAGCTCTTGTGGGGTGTTCCCAGTCTGCACTATGCACTATGGGAAGAAGGCAAGCTGGACGGAGGCAGTGTGATGCTTTGGCCAATGTTCAGCTGGGAAACCCTGGGTCTTGCCATCTTATAATGTGGATGTTACTTTGACATGTACCACCTACCAAAGCATTGTTGCAGACCATGTACACCCTTTCATAGAAAAGTTGGCCGTGGCCTCTTTCAGCAGGATAATGTGTCCTGCCATAAAAGGAAAAATGCTTCAGGAAAGGTTTGAGAAACAAAACAAGTTCAAGGTGTTCACTTGGCCTCAAATTCCCCAGATCTCAATCGAACATCTGTGGGATGTGGTTTAACAAACAAGTGTGATCCACGGAGGCCCTACCTCACATCTTACAGGACTTAAAGGATCTGATGTTAAAGTCTTGGTCTCAGATACCACAGCAGCACTCCTTCAGAGGTGTAGTGGAGTCCATGTAGTGGACCTACACAATGTTGTTGCTGATTGGTGAATACCATACTTACAGGTACAGGTGACGGTTATGTGTTATCTATTTATTTCAAAGCAATCATTAGGTTGGGATAAATAATCAATATCCATCCATCATCAACAGCTTATCCTGCATACAGAGTCACTGGAGCCAATCCCAGTATCGGGCAAGGCGGGGTACACCCTGGACGAGGTCAGCCAGTCCATCACAGGGCCACACACAACCACTCACGCTCACACCTAAGGACAATTTAGAGACACCAATTAACCTAGCCTACATGTCTTTGGATGGTGGGAGAGAACCACGCAGACACGGGGAGAACATGCAAACTCTACACAGAAAGGCCGGGGCAACCAGGGTTTGAACCCATGACCTTCTTGCTGTGAGGCTGACAGTGCTAACCACTGCACCACCATGCCACTCAATATCATATTGTAATATTTTGTGATAAGTTATCAGTTCTCTCACACCAGTATCATAATATGTTCTGTTACTGATGTTTCTGTCAAACGTTGGCCTCTTTATGGCAGTTTGACTTTAAAACGATGCTGCATGTGTTAATGTTGCTGAGTGTGTTAAACAGACAAAGACTGCACTTTGGTACAACATTGCTTCTTCTCAGCTGTGCATAAAACTCTAAACTCAGGCTGCTGTTAGAGAATAAATGCAACTCATCACTGATTCCTCCTTTGTATAAAATAGCTTTTACAATTTTAGGACTGCCGCATATTTTCCTCTCCAGTTAGGCCCAGGTCCTCTTTCTCTGCCTCCAGGCCCTTCACGTGCTTTTGGCAAAAGGGGAAGTGAAAAAGTAAAAGGCAGTGGTTAAAAAAAAAATGAAAAAACATTCTATCAATGAAGTAAATGTCTTATTCTGACAGTGGAGTAATGTGTCTTTGTGCTTCTGTTAGTCATTCTTTGGGTTGATCAAATGTTAAGAGACGAACATCTTATTCTATTTTACTGAAAAACAATTCATTATATGTTGTTCAAGTTATTTCTTTAACAAATGATCTTATTAAAATACATCATACACTGTAAGACATTGCATGTTTCATTCAAAAACTCCAGAGAAAAAGCCTAAACCTGGGGCTCTTGTTTTGGTTTTCATGTCAAGGACCCCTAAACTGACAAATTAGACCACGGACCCCCATTTTACAAGATTATGTCCAAGGATTCCCCATCTGATAGGATTTTGGCATTTAGATGTTTAATTACAGAAAGAGTATAAAAACCCATGACCAAAATATTTATTCCCTCACATTGTGACTGTGTAGATGAAATAATAGTGAAAATAAATGATTTAAATGATAATAAATGAAACCCTGTCTTTCCACAGCTGCGCGAGCGGTGATAGGAGACAACTTTCTCAGCACTGAACTTTCTTTGTCCTGAATACAGACTTCACTCGCTGGATGAGCAACTGTTTGCTTCTTTTGTTTTTTCTAACTATTAATTTTCTTGGTGTTACAAACACAATTTTGGATGCCTAAAGAAACTGTAACAGAAGATAACGATTCCTTCCTGCAGAAGAAGCCGACGGATAAAACTCTGCTTAGATCGCGTCTGTGCTCTACCTTCCCAACTTAGTCGACCTCACTGATTCCTGTTGCTTCCACCAAAGAATCAGCTGTGCCGTCAAAACTACCGGCATCATCAGAACCGAGCCGAGAGCAAACTCCACTGGATTTCCTAAAAGGACTGACGCATCTACTCGCTATCAAAGCAACACGTAAGTGCCTTCAGTATGTCTGGGCAGCAGATAGTTCTATAACTGTTTGTGGTGTGGAGAAGGTTGGTGGACCCAAATGCAGAACGCATAGCGGAGGAGGTACAGTTTAAAGGGTTTATTAAACAAACAAACCAAAGGCGAGCACACTTACAAAGAGTGGCTGAGTCCAGGGAATCCAAACTCATACAGGAACAAACAAAGCAGGTGATCCAACAGAGAAAATCTAAAATCCAATGAACACACAGGGAATAGGCAGGCAACAGGATGAGACAGCGTGAACTACAACCACAGACTGACAGAGCGTCAACATGCTACAATGACCAGACAAGGAATGAACAGGAACGCCAAACATTTATGCACAGGGGCTAACGAGCAGGGCGGGAGCAACACAGGTGACCGGGATCAGGCTAACGAGGCAGAGAGACAGCAAAGGGGGACAGAGAGGCAGGCAGGCAGAGTGATAACTGGGGGAACACTAGACAGGCAGACATGGGGAAATATAAATAGCCAACACAGACAGAACACAGTTACAAAATACCAGACAAGAATCTAACAGAAACCCATATAAACAGACAAACACCAACTATACCACAGGGATACAGAGCAGATTAAACTGAAATGATGCAGACAAGGAACTAGAAGTAAATACTAAAACATGAACTGATGGCACAGGACTGGGAATTAAGGCAAAGAACTAAAACACAGGACTAAGAGCAAAGATAAAAGAAATAAACTACTAAGGACAAGGAACGAGAGAAACAGTGGCAAATAGATAAACATATAAAACATGGCAAAACAGATACAGGCAGGGAAAAAATACAACTCAACATAACCTAAAACTAACTTACAATAACAACTTGATTATTGTAGCTTGTACAAGCTTCATGTTGTGAGTTTCTGTTAAGAAACCACAAGGGATATCTAAAGAGTGATGTGTCATGTTTTATTGCTGTGTGTTTTCCTGTGTTGTTTGTGTCCGGTAACACTGGCTGGGCTACGACTGCTTTGTTCCTATTACTGTGTGAAAAAGTATCAGTATTTTTTTCAAACACCACGTGATCTCTGAAGCTAACCAGACCTGTGACCCACAGCAGGCTAGCATCAGAAGTTTCCATGGTTTTTAGTTCAGGGGAGAATAATTTTCCACCATCTCGCCTTTGAAATCACATGGTTTGAACCGCCATCTTGATTCCAAAATCAGCTGGACTCGAGCCCGATTCTGAACAGTTAAAGACAAGTGTTTTTGACAGTACAGTGGTTAAACATGATAAACTGATCGGAAATAAGTTGATTTTTACTGGGACTAATTAGGCTCCTGGATTGGCCTGAGAGTTGAAGCTGGAAATTGGACGTGGATCAATGGAACTTCTCTCCAGACTCAAGAGTAAGATGATTTTCTAAACACCATGAATAATAAAATCTGTCAGCTGTGATCTAACCATCACGTTCTTTCCTCAGCTACTGGACAGAATCACCTTCTGCTGAAGCTCATTGTGTGATTTCTATCAGAGGGACACCTTCCAAGAGATGGAAAGCTGGATGGATGGATCTGTGAGAAGAAAGCTTTATCTGTTTAAGAACTGTAATCAGAACTGAGGAGATTACTGGATAGTCTGCACAGCTGAATGACACGTACAATAACATCAGCTGGCTTGTAAAAAGAAAACATGAAATTCTACATCAGTTTGCTGTGTTTAATTTAAAATATTGTGTGTAATGGATTTTATTTTCCAAGATGCTTTTGTATTTTGTGTGTGCATGTGTGTGTATCACAAAAAAAAGGCACACACACAGATCATGTGTGTATATGTGTAATACAGTTTTGGATTATTGATACTGTGGGTCTGACTATTGCCCAGTATTTAGACCAGTGTTTCTCAACGGGGGCGGTACCGCCCCCCAGGGGGCGTTCCGAGGACGATGGGGGCGTTGGAAGCAATAGAAAGGGGGGCGCTGAGCTGCTTTTGGGGGGCGTTTGTTAGATGGAAATTCTAAGGTGAGTTTACACTTAAGATTCACAACAATACAAGTTTACACTTTGAACTACTTCCAAAAATTGTGGTCTGCAAAATTAAAACCTGCCAGTTTCTTCCACTGCAACTGGACGAGACTGTGCATTTTTTTTCTCCATCGGCTACTTGGGGTGCAGCTTCGTGCTGCCTTCATGGGAATGGGAAGTCAGAGTATAATCTCTAAAATTTTACCCACATTGCGTTTACTGTGTAAACTCTAGAAAAACGACGCTCTCTTTCTAGGTGAGAAAGTGTTTATTTCTCTGAGGAATACACCGTGAAAGTCTTGTTATCGCAGTGGTTACCCATTTACAAGAGGGATATCCTGCTGTCGGACTCACTCTGAAAGCAACTTCGCTGTGACACCAGCAACTGACCCTCCGTGCGCTGTAAGTCGCAAACAGTTTGGCCAAAGCGGACATATAGGTAGTTTCATTCGGCTATAAAAATGTAAGGTTAAAAACTGAAGCCCTGTCTCGCTCTGTTGGGGACTGTTAGCAGCACTTTATCAGAGGTGCTGAAATTAAAGTGTGTGGAATTATTCGTGAGCTTCCTGTGTGATCACAGGTGTTGCCGGTTAGTTTCGTTCTCATTCAGTTTTGTCTGTCAGACGGCGAGGGGGTACTTCGAGCGAATCATAATGCATCACAGGGCATGTTGTAAAATATTATGAATTCTCTTTAAATAGGCTAATGACGTTAGTCTCCTATAACGTTTTTTTTTCTTCACGACAGAGAACACAGATCTGTGGCATAAATTCTGAATGTGCAGAAAGTTTTGAACATGAGCAGATAAGTTTTTCCATACGTTCATTTATCTGTGGCGGCCCGCCACAATCTCCACTATCCAGATCCCTTACTGCCCCCCATCAAAAAAGATGTTGACTATTTGCCCTGAATATATTATATAGATTTTTTTATTGTTACTATTGTTATTAAAAACATGGAAAACTACCTATATGTCCGCTTTAGTTAGTGATCAGTCTGTGGATCTGAACCTCCACTCCAATTGTGGGTTCGAATCCTGCAGCTGGCACCAGTGTTAACTGGTTTCAGCTTTCAACACCTGCAGCCTATTGTGTTTGAATTTAATGATAAACTAAATATGGTGACCATTCATCCTTCGCACCGACAGCGGTAGCAATCGCAAAAAAAAAGCTCACAGCTCTCCCACGCATTTTCCTAAGGAAATGCACATTCTAGTTTTGAATTGTTATTTTTCTGTTGTAATAGGTTGCTTGGAGTCATATGTACATGTGTTAGTACTCCAGGAAATCACACAGTCAAAACCTCAAAGCAGAAGTACACTGAAGACTAAGCAGCAGAGACCCCATCTAACATCAGCAACACTTTGCAGCTTGAGAGCCCTCACACAGGACTGCAGCAGGAATTTAAACATTTGGTCAAGATGAACAAAAAACCACGGAAGGCAACTGGTACTTTAAATGTTTCTTCTGTTTATATGTCTGCAGGTAAGACATTGTCTACTACATCTTTTAATGTCTAGGTATTTTGTGGATTCAAAACATTTAATAGACACAGCAGGCCTTCATTTAAATCCTGCCACCTGCTGGTAGAAAGAGGAAACAACTTGGTTCATTACAGTGGATTCCACATTAAATATGAATTTACCATTAAAAACATAGCGCTGACAGAACAACTCTGCACACACAGTCACTTCTTAGGTTAAACTATATAACCGACCAATGGTCCGTGTACATTGATCATTCAATTATTCCATTTAATGGCAAACCAAAAAAAAATAATCAATTTTTAATTTTTCTGTATGAACCAAATATGAAAAGTGACGTTTGTTTTCTTGCTTTCATCTCGAAATGGGAAACATAAACAAGGAAACCAAAACGAAATAATAGGTGGAGTTTACGTTTTCTTTATTTTTCTTTAAATGTTCTCCCATTTCGCACTGTGCCGTCAATTCTGTGTAGAACCAACTGCCTGCAAGCCTACGAAGCAGTACATTTTTGGTCCGTGTATCATCCGATCATTCAATTATTCCATTTAATCTGGCAAACCAAAAACGAATCAATATTTCCTTTTTCTGTTTTTCCTGAATTAACCAAATATTAAAACAGACGTTTGTTTTCTTGCTTTCTGCACCAAACGGGAAATATAATAAACCAGGAAACCATAACGAAATAATAGATCGATTTTACGTTGTCTTTATTTTTCTTTTTTCTCATTTCCCATTTCTGGTTTGCACATGCGCAGTGGATAATCTGTGGCTAAAGCGTGGAACAAGCCTACGCAGCAGTGTCCCTCAGTGGAAAGACTGTATGGCTGCAGCTTGGACCCTCTCGTCTCTTGCTCTCCCGCCTGGTGCCATCCGCGAGCTTCTATGTTGCATAACAGCTCGCGTCAGGTTCGATCTTCCTCGTAGGAAACTTTAGTGTTTTGAACTGAACTGTAACGGCAATCATGCGAATGAATAAAATACTTATATCCCCACAAAAATATTTGTCAATAAGATAAATGCAGATTATCTGAATAAAAATAGCTGCTTAAAACATGTCCGTCTAAAAGATCACCCTAAGACCCATTCTGAGATCATTACTGTTCTGACAATAGTCCCAAATGTAACCCAACACCATGTTACCCACTCAGCGTTAGAGAGAGAGAGAGAGAGAACTGCTCACAGCTTCAGGGCTCGTACTTGTTCAAGTGTCCCTCGCAAAACTGTAATCAGAACATTTACAATATAAAGTTGATATGTCGCTCGGTGTCAAGTCTGTGTATCTATGCTGATCACAAGTACGGTTAACAGCCTCCGCCGTAAAGTGGCGAGAGCAGCTATCAAATGACACACCTGCTTTGGATAAAGCGTCTGCCAGAACCTGACCGCCACACAGACACCTGTCCTCTGTGTCTCTGTCCTCATCGCTCAGAGACACTCTGCTCTGTTTGACCGTCTCGCTGCTCCTTAATTCCCTCTGAAGCCCCTGTGAAATAATCATGACTTAATTCTGATAAGATTACGATTTTATTCTCATAATAGCCTCTTATATCTCCAAATATTATTCTGCTAATGTCAGAGGATGTACATAGTTTCTAAGTTTCAAAATAAATGCTCTCATCTGGTTCAGTATTTCTACCTCGCAGGCTGCTTTGGTGTTTTTGAACTGAATAGTCCGATGGCAACGTCAATCATGCGCTTGAATAAAGCTATTAATCAAGAAAGTTCAGTTTGTTGCAATTAATTGAAACGTAAACTTTTCTTTTAAAGGGTGAAATAGAATGAATCTGTGTTCCCAAAGACGCTGTGCGCATTTACGCACGAGGTCCAGAGGCATAACGTCATTGATTACATTTATTTCCCGACATTCCGACAGGATCAGTCATGATGGATCGACAGCAGCCGCTCTGATCATGAAATAGTTAAAGCACAAACACAAAGCCTATATAAATCTATTTACGCGTGATCCATCGGTCCTGTTAAGAGGGGCCGAGCTCCCCTGTTGTTTGCACCCTGCCTACAATCTCGACCACCGGATTCCAGCAACAGGAAATAACGTTACTTATTTACTCATGGATTTGTTTTTTTTATAAAAACATCACTTAATTTCTGGTTAAAATTAGTTGAAATGTGCGTTACTGAGATTGTAAAGGGTAAAATATTGCCGATTTATTTTAATGCGTTATATAACTGTGTTACAGCAAAAAGTAATACATTACAGTAATAGTGTTACTTTTGTAGCGCACGCATTTCTTCTCCGCAGCACCCCTAAGCCAAAACGTCTTCCCACGCGCCTGGCTACAGTTCAAAAACACTAAAGTAAGATCAAACCAGACAGAGTTTTTATTTTCCTACGTAGAAGGTTGTGGGTGGCACCAGAGGAGCATGAGACGGGAGGCTCCAGGATACAACCATACAGTTGGCTCTATGCTACTGGACACTGCTTCGTAAGCTTGTCCCAGGTGGTTGATTATCCACTGCACATGCGCAAAAACAGAATGGACGGCACCGTGGGAAATGAGAAAACAAATAAAGAAAAATAAAGAAAAGGTAAATTTGACCTATTATTTCGTTTTGGTTTCCTTGTTTATTATATTTCCCATTTCGAGCTGAAAGCAGGAAAAACAAACGTTAATTTTCATATTTGGTTCCGAAAGAAAAACAGAAAAAGGAAACATTGATTTTTGGTTTGCCAGATTAAATGGAATAATTGAATGATCGGATGATAGGACCCCTACACGGACCGATTCTCAGCCCCTCCAACCGGGATCCGTTACGACGATCCGCCCGGTCTTTAAATTCTTTCGTTCATAGTTATTTTCACTCGCAATGCGGTCAGCCACTGGTCCACCGCGACAACGGTCCATCACCGATGTTCTGGACACCGCATCATCCAATATTCTTCATCCAGTAGCACAGCGGCATCGTTAGCCCCGGCTCTCTGAAGGATTGAAAACAAACAGACCGAAAATTGAACTGTACTCGCTTAACTACCGTTATTATTTATTCTCCTGCAAATTAGCGGGGACTAAGATGATCCAGCTGTAGATCTGTGTCTGTCCTCTCTGCTCCACCTGCAGCTGTGAGCTGCACTTTATCAGAGGTGCTGAAATTAAGTGTGTGGATTTGTGGTGAGGTTAATCACCTGGTCATAAGAGGCGGTTTACTAAGAGACTAGCAATCATCTTGTCTTCTATAAACAGGAACCACAGGGGGGTTCATAAGATCAAGCTGCTTTCGGGCCAAGAAACGCTAAACAACCTCCTCGACCCCTTCAACCCTCTCCTCGGGACCCCTCCTTTCGTAACCATTCTTCATAATAAACCACTATAAAATCTAACACTGGCGTGGTCCTTGTTAGTGAATTTCTCTGTAAACCCCAGAGATGATTGTGCATGAAAATCCCAGGAGATCAGCAGTTTCTGAAATACTCAGACCAGCTGCTCCCCATGCTCGCCCGGTTTGAACTTCAGCAAGTCGTCTTGACCACATCTACATGTCTAAATGTGGATTAAATGTGTATTAATATATTTTTTGTGGTATTGCTGTCATCTGTAGCCCTTTTTTATGCTGCTGTCTTGGCCAGGTCAGCTTTGTAGGTCTTACCTGATATTATTATTATTATTACTACTACTTTCAGTGTGACTGCATTTATTCATTTCAAGCATATAAACTTTTGTGTTTGATCTTCATCTGTTTCAGAGGAAATTGAGGAAGAAGCTGTCTATGCTAATGCACGAAGTGAGACTGGAGGCTCCAGGATGCAGCCATACAGTTGGCACTAAACTGCCACAGGACAAAATGGATAAAATGGCAGTCACATCAGGTGCATTATGAACATCATACTTTTCACAAATGTAATATTGTTAAACATGAGATTTATTTATCAATTATGATGTTTGAAAATGTAATATGGTGAATGTTTTTATTTTTCTGTCAGATCAGAAGTGTCTCTCCTTCAAATCGTGTTTTCCACCAATGGCAGTGTCCTTGGTGATTCTGTTAGTGATCATTGCCCTTCTTATCTACTGTGAGTACCTTCTATCCTTCTATTACAATGTCAGTTCAACTCAAATTTGTTGTTTTGTCTTAGCTCTTTGTGTTTTCACAGAGTATATCTGTGCTGAGCTGCAGAGGAGCAATAATAACACAAAGAGGATATTTTGAATTAAAAAGACAGTGACTTTGGAAGATAAACACTTGATCTGACAAAGTCAGACTGCTGAAACATCATTAAGTTAAAGTATGAGGTTTGTGGATGTTAGGAAGGGATCTCTTATTTGCCAGTATGAACAGGAGGAATGATTACAGCAGGAAAACACAATTTCACATATATACATATATGTTCATGGGGCACCATAATAATAATAATAATAATCATAATAATCATCATAATCATCATCATCTTAGGGCAGCATTGTGTGCAGTGGTTAGCATTGTCGCCTCACAGCAAGAAGGTCGCGGGTTCAAACCCCGGTTGCCCCGGCCTTTCTATGTAGAGTTTGCATGTTCTCCCCTTGTCTGCGTGGGTTCTCTACGGTGTATCCTCTCACCTTCCAAAAGACATGCAGACTAGGTTGATTGGTGACCCTATATTGTCCTTAGTTGTGAGCGTGAGTGGTTGTTTGTCTTTGGGTGGCCCTGTGATGGACTGGCGACCTGCACCCCGCCCTCTGCCCGATGTCAGCTGGGATTGGCTGCAGCCCCCCGCGGCCCTGTACGCCGGATTTGATGGATGGATGGATAATAATCTTAATTTATAGAGCACTTATCAAACAAAGTGCTTCACAAAAGACACACAGACATGACATCAAATGCCACAGTGAGTGATAAAATACATGAGCAAAATAAAATAAAAATAGACATAACAATAAAATACAACTTTATCTAAGAGGAGATACAATGAGAATAAAATCAGTAAAAAAAGCTCCGATAAAATCAGGAAATACTTTCCAATAAAAGAGCGTTTTTAAAAGAGACTTAAAAGAAGACACTGACTCACACAGCCTCATTTCTTTGGACAGCTCGTTCCAGAGCCTCTGGGACACAGGAAGAGACGGGAGACCCCTGTCTGAGGATCTCAGGCTCATCAGGAGTTAAAAGATCCAAAATATAATCTAGATAAATAAATTGAATTGACAACTTATTTTTGTGTAGCTACTGTATCGTCTTAACGCAAAGAGGAAGAAAATTTCTTTGTTAGTAATAATGAAAAACAAGGCAATGTGCTGAAATCAGTTTGTTTGGAAAAAAACAACAAAACGAAAAATTGTAATGTACAGTTCAGCATCTCGGAAACATCAGGCCAAACACTAGAGCAGCCTGCTCTTGGGTTTGTGAACATCATAGACAAATTTGAAAAACAAGTTGATTCGATTAGATTTATCTTTCATATACAAACAGAGGCCACAACACAGCAGAGACAGGCTGGTGACAGCAATAGTGGAAAATAGACATGTGTGCATAAAAAGGATTAAAGAATGAGTCAGGATTATTATTATCAGGATATCCCATGATCAGCCCCAAACCAACAATGAATTGATCCGACAAACAAACATATCTATGTATCAAAGCCTGATATATCTTATTCTGCTGTGCCATAGAGCTCCAAAGTTTGTGTAAACTATTAAAAACACTTCAGTTAGCCACGCTGTTGCACCGGCTGACATGTAACTTCACAACAATGAACACGACCACGGTTGATTTTTAGTCAGACCCACAGACACTGTCCTGCTGCCATAAAGGCCTGCTAGCACATACAAAAGGAAACAAACAAATTCCCCAACAAATACACTATAGTGGCGATCGTACCACAAAATAGCCACTTGAGGGAATTTGAAGTCGTCTCCAACGCGTAATGGTGCAAAAAAATCACATCTGCCATGGTATATAATTAATACTTCATTTTTATGCAGATTAAAAGTACTTACAGAAGGCTGCTTACATTAAGGATGTAAACAGAGCTCTTACGTATGCAAGCAAAAAACTGTAAACACGATCTAACGCTGGGATATAATAAAATCCATCACGAACACACACATGCACGCAAACACGGTTGAAAAACTGTGTGGCTTCCCCTGATCATAATTCCCTCTCGCTATTCACCTGTGACTTCCTCATATAGCCTCTTTTACCACCGTGATTCCCTCTCTATGCCCCCTGGTGTGCAGGTGGAAGAGTGTCACCCCCATTCAGCTTACCACTAACACAGGACATATAACACACATAATTGGCTACAACACACCGGCCCCTAATTGTTACTCTAAAATAGCATAACAATTAAATACCATACAAACAATGGAGCCAATAAATATCCATCATGCACAGGTGTGCTTTCAGTTCATAATGTTCATGTATATATAGACATATGTCCAATACATCAGTCTTTATCCAGCTTCTTGCAGAAGACAAATCTTTGTGACTGGTCTTTCCAAAATGTTGTATTTGGTCTGAACTTTAACAGACCGCACAAGTCCTTGTGAGTCAGGAAAGGTCTGCAGTACCTTCCCTAACAACCAGGATCCGCGAGGGGCAGTAGAGTCAGCCACAATGACTATGTCTCCAGTGATGAAACTTCTCTTGTCCTTGGACCACCGTTGTCGTTCTTGTAACAGAGGCAAGTATTCCCGAATCCATCTGTGCCAAAAGAGATCCGATAAGAACTGAACTTGCCTCCAACGTCGTTTTGTGTACAAATCACTCTTCTCAAAAAGCCCAGGTGGTAGTGCAGGTTTGCCTTTCAACAGGAGGATGTGATTTGGGGTCAAAGGTTCCAGATCATTAGGATCATTTGATACTTTGGTGATGGGACGGTCATTTAATATGGCTTCCACCTCACACAGAAGAGTTTGTAACCCCTCATCATCCACACTTTGCTGATGAAGGACTGAGTTCAGCACCTGTCTGACCATGCGAATGATTCGTTCCCATGATCCGCCATGATGTGATGCAGCAGGAGTGTTGAAGCTCCATTTCACTCCTGTCTGAAGTAATGCATTTTGAATTTTTTGGTGTTTAAGAGCAGACAGAGCATCTCTCAGCTCACGTTCTGTTCCCACGAAGTTAGTTCCATTGTCTGATCTGATGTGCGATACCTGGCCTCTTCTAGATATAAATCTGCGCAGTGCATTGATGCAAGAACTGGTATCTAATGAATATGCCATTTCCAAATGCACTGCCCTGCTGGCCATGCAGGTGAAGATAACACCATAGCGTTTTATTAAGCTGCGGCCTCTCTTCACCTCAAAAGGCCCAAAGTAGTCAACGCCCACATTTGTGAATGGTGGGAGGTCAGGTTGGAGTCTTTCTTTTGGCAAATCTGCCATTTTTTGTTCACCCAGCTTTCCCCTAAAACGTCTACAGATAACACAGGACGAGAGAATCTTTCCAGCAGCGGCATTTGCGCTGGTGATCCAATACCGCTGACGAAGTCTAGAAAGCAGGTGATTTCTTCCACAGTGTCCTAACTGCTCATGAATGTGGCGAAGAATCAGAGTGGAGATATGCTGGTCTTTAGCCAAAATGACTGGATGTTTCATGCCTTCAGGCATTGCTGCTTTACTGAGCCTGCCACCCACTCTCAAAAGCCCTTTTTCCAACACTGGATCAAGTTTGTAAATGTGGCTGCTTTTCTTCACTCCAGATGTTCCCCCTTTCAAAGCTGTTATTTCATCATTGAACTTGTCCAGTTGACAGTATTGAATGATGGCACTTTCAGCGTTTTCAAAATCTTCAAGGGACATTGTTTGACCAGCCAGTGTGGTTCTGAATCTTTGCATCTCCTTTTCCACTTTATTCGTTTGTTGAGTTATGTCAAGTCCACTGCTGGACACAGAAGCTTGTACTTCTTTTCTCTTCTGACTCAACAGCAGCAACAGCTTTCTCACCTGTAGAAAGCAAGCGACTGAGGTCTTTAGTCTTTTCCATGAAGAGAAATAAGTTATCAACTGGTTTGTTGCATTCTGTATATCTGTGTTATCTTTAATGACTACAGCATTAACTGTAGCCTCTCCTTTGACCTCTGGGTCATCACTGCTGATAGAGACAGAATCCACAATGTTAACAGGCCATTCAGCTTCATTCTTGAGAAGAAAATCTGGGCCATGAATCCATCTGCTGCTTGTGAGAAGGTACTCAAGTTTTACTCCACGTGAAGCCTCATCAGCAGGGTTCTGCTTTGTATCGACGTACCTCCATTGAGAGACAGCAGTGGGTTCTCTAATTGTAGAGATCCTATTTGCCACAAAGGTGTGAAAACGTTTGGTTTCATTCCTTATGTACTTTAGCACAGTTGTGCTGTCACTCCAGAAAGTTGACTTTTTTAACTCAAGCTGCAGCTCTTCTTTCAACATCCTATCAACTCGAACTGCAAGCACAGCCGCTGTAAGTTCCATCCTTGGGATTGTCACCTTCTTTAAAGGAGCAACTCTTGCTTTTCCCAGAATGAAGGCAAGATGAATTTTCTTCTTGTCATTCTGCAACCTCAGGTAAGATACTGTACCATAACCATCCTCGCTGGCATCAGAGAAATGATGAAGTTGGGCACTTGTGAGTGGTCCAAAATCTTTGGGCTTGATGCATCTTGGCACGCTAAATGTGCTGAGCTTTTTTAGATCTTCTAGCCACCCCATCCACTGTAGTTGGTAGTTTGGGGAAATGTGATCATCCCAACCACAGCTCAATCTACAGAGATTCTGCAGCATCAACTTGGCAGGTAGCGTAAAAGGTGCTAAAAATCCAATGGGGTCGTACACTGAGCTTATTACAGACAAGATACCTCGTCTTGTCAGTGGTCTTTCCTGTACTGCCATTTTGAACCTGAAGGTGTCAGTTTCTGCACACCATTGCAGTCCAAGTGTTCTCTCGACAGGGAGATTATCTCTGTCGAGGTCGAGTTGTTTCACTTCCTTGGCTCTTTTTTCCACGTCAATAGATTCCAACACTGACCTGCTGTTGCTAATCCATTTCACCAGCTGAAACCCCCCCAACTGGCACAAAGTTGTCAGGTCTCTCACCAGGGCCATGGCCTCTGCCTCTGAAGGCAGGGACTTCAAGCAGTCATCCACGTAGAAATTGTGCTTGATTGTTTCCGTCACGTATACTGGAAACTTTGCCCTGTTGTCCTTAGCAGTTTTTCTTAGGGCGAAACTGGCACAGCTGGGTGATGATATTGCACCGAATAGATGAACAATCATTCTGTATTCAGTGAGATGTTGTGTTAGTTCACCTGTTGGCCACCACAGGAAGCGAAGAAAATCTACATCCTGTTTTGCCACTTTGACTTGATGATACATCGCCTGGATGTCAGCCATCACTGCTACAGCTTCTTGACGAAACCGTGTCAGAACTCCAAGCAATGAATTCGTCAAGTCAGGTCCCTGAAGTAGCTGACTATTGAGCGACGTCCCCTTGAAGCTTGCACCACAGTCAAATACTACCCTCAAGGTTCCCTTTTTTGGATGGTACACGCCATGATGCGGGATGTACCAAACTTTTCCTTTCAGTTGATTTTCTGGCACCCTTTCTGCATATCCTTTATTTATGACATCGCTGAGAAAGTGAATGTATTCGTCTTTAAAGGTAGCATTTTTCTTAAATTTTCTTTTCAGACAGAGGGCCCTTTGTTCAGCGACATGATGGTTGTTAGGCATGGTGACATTTTCCTCCCTGAAAGGTAATCTCATGCAGTAATGGCCGTTGCTGAGTTCAGCTGAACTGTTCATGATTTCCATAAACTTGAGATCTTCTCTGGACATTTCTGGCTTTTCCTCTGATTTCTCATTAAAGTCGTGGGTGTATTGCTTCACCAACAGTTCCTCTATGTTAGCAATAGATATTCGGTTGACTGTAACAGTAGGATAGCTGTTTCCAGTCTCATTGCCTCCTCTCAGTGGTCCATTGATAACCCATCCCAATAGGGTTCTAACAGCATAGGGTCCTCCATCCTTGCTGTTTACCACTTCCCATGGTTCCATTACTCTTGAAACATTAGTTCCAATCAACAGTTCCACATCTGCATCGATAACAGGAATTTCCACTGAACGTAAATGTGGCCAGGCACTTAACTCTTCTTGTCGTGGAATGTTATCGCGAGTCACAGGCATCTCATATTGTGTAAATACATCAGGCAATTCAAAGAAGGTGTTACTATTTAGTGCAGATACCTCCAATCCTGAGATAACATGACTATCAACAAACTTTTCTTGGCTCATGGTTTTTAACAGAATCTTGGCGTTTCTTCCTCTCACCTTTGGTTCCCTCATTAGTCGCTCAGAGCAGAAAGTAGCTGTACTGCCGGGATCTAAAAATGCATAAGTTTTAAGCATCTTACTGCCTTTCATAGCCTTGATTTGTACAGGCACAATTGGCAAAACACAGTCTTGCGCACTGGCCCCTATATGGCCACAAGTTTTGGGAGAAACAGCAGGAAGTGTTTCTTGGTGAGTGTCCTCTGATTTGATTTCCTTTTCCTTTGAATGGATGTGGAGGCAGGTAGGATGTTTCAGGTTACACAAATTACAAGACAGACGTCTGTGACAATCTTTGCTCATGTGTCCAACAGTCAAACACCCAAAACAAACACCTTTCATCTTCAGAAAGTCAATTTTCTCTCTGTGCAGCTTCTTCTCCATTCTGGGGCACAACTCCAATTTGTGTCCCTCCTCACACAGCAGACACGACACCTTTGTTGACTTATCAGTTACATTTTTCTCCTTTTGCACTTGAGGTATGTTTCCAGTATTAACAGCTTCGACGGAGGTAGCAAAACTGCTTCCTCTTCTTTTGAAGCGAACCTGTGAGACTTTATGTCCAACGTTATATTTTGGTGGTAAGATGGATGTGTCCTGAATGTTTCCAAAGAGTGGATCAGAAGCAATAGATACTTGCCTCTCAATGAAACTGACAATGTCACTGAAACCTGCTTGATGACAGCGCCTCTCCTGCAACTCATAAGCAGTATGTCTCCACTTTTCCCTCAGTTTATATGGTAGCTTTAAGACTATAGCACGCATGTTGGATGGCATATTCATCACGGTCATGTAGCTAATGTCCTCCATTGCATTACAACAGACCCGTAGAAACAAAGCAAAGGCTTGCAAGCCCTTGACATCTTCTGCTTTCAGTGGTGTCCATCCCAGTGCTTTTTCCATGTAAGCAGCGGCTATTCTTTGTTCATTTCCAAAGTGTTCTTGAAGAAGTGTCTTAGCTCTTTGATACCCCCTTTCAGGTGGCATGTGTTGACAGCTCTTAACCAGCTCCTTAGGTTGTCCTTTGGTGTACTGCTCTAAAAAGTACAAACAATCTATACTGTTAGCAGCCTTTCCTTCCACTCCATTTTCAAATGCTCTGATGAATGTGCTGTACTCAAGAGGGTCTCCATCAAAAGTTGGAATATCCCTTGGGGGTAATGATAATGAAGACTGCTGTTGCACCAGTAAAGCAGTTATGTCGTTTTGCCTTTGCATAATAGTGAGAAGATTTTCTTGTTCCACATTGGTTTGCACTAAACCATCACGCTTTGTGGACTCCTGCGTGGAAAGCATGGCAGTTTCCTGTGTGTGATGTGTGGTATGATTGGTTTGCTGAGATTGTTGAGGCATGCTTGGTTTGTGATCCAAAGCATGAGCTTTTGTTCCACCTTGTTGTGAACCAGTTTCCTTAGGTCGTGCCCCCATTGACACTGTGGCTTTGCTGCCTCCCTTTGGCAGATGATTGAACTGATGGCTTGAATCCTTGGGACATGTCTCCATTGACACAGTGGCTTTGCTGCCTCCTTTTGGCAGATGACTGAACTGATGGTTTGAGCTTTGTGGGACGAATTCCATAGCAGAGGATCTGAGAGAGGATTTGTATTTTGACCTTTTCAGATATGAATTCATTCCATCTGAATGTGCACTGGAGCTCTGCACATCAGAACCTCTGTACTTAAGCACCGTAACCTTTGCTGTATGAGCAGCAATTTGACTTTGCAATTCAAGCACCTCCTTCTTTCGTCTAATTTCTTCCTCCTGTACCTCCAGTTCATGCTTTTCTTTTAGGGTAGCTGCCATAGCAAGAAGAGCAGCCCTTTCAGCCTCTGCTTTGAGGCATGCAGAGGAGGTTGATGACTTTAAAGACATGTGGCTGGAGCAGGAAGCTGATGTGCACCTTTTATCACCGACATTAGAAACACTGTCATTTGGACCAATATCATCAGTGTTCACCATCATGTGTTGCGCAGCATTGTCAACTTCATCATCATGAGCATCATCACCATTATTATCATCATCATCATCATCGTCAACATCATCACGTTTGCATTGTTCCTTAGTGTCAAGCAACCACTCTTTAATCCTTTTAATTATTTCTGCATTGCTGTTCATTTGGGTTTCAAACCATTCATTTTGTTTTGATACTTCCTCCTTTGGTAGCAATGATTTCAATGATTCATGCAACTCTGTTTCCACACTCATTTTTAGAAAAGTATCATATGTGATCTGTACCTCAGACACATTCTTGTTTGACAGCATAAGTTGCTCAACTTCCTTTTTCAGTTTGTAGAGTTTCTTTATCCTAAGATTCCTTTCCTTTTGATGTGATAATATTTTTTCTTCCAAAGCTTTAACCGTGAGTTTAACTGGTCTTTTACCAAGTGCATTCTCCGTTTCACTTAGATTGATAGGTGCATTCAAATCCACGTTACTCATTTTGATAATGATTTAAACAAGCTGCCGAAGGCTTTATTTTAGAATTGAAGCAGGATTTACCTGTATCCTTATTGTGAGAAGTCTAATCTCTTCCACAAAGCTTAAAACAATTCTAAAACAATCCTACCGTTTAATCTTCGATGTCCTGCTTTCATTTATCGGCGTCCAATTTCTCCTGTCACATTCACTGAGTGGAATCAGCTGGGAGCGCTGTGCGTCTGCCTTCCCACAATCAGCGCGATCCGTCCATTGAAGCGGAGTTTTTCAACTTGTATAGTGGCGATTGTACCACAAAATAGCCACTTGAGGGAATTTGAAGTCGTCTCCAACGCGTAATGGTGCAAAAAAATCACATCTGCCATGGTATATAATTAATACTTCATTTTTATGCAGATTAAAAGTACTTACAGAAGGCTGCTTACATTAAGGATGTAAACAGAGCTCTTACATATGCAAGCAAAAAACTGTAAACACGATCTAACGCTGGGATATAATAAAATCCATCACGAACACACACATGCACGCAAACACGGTTGAAAAACTGTGTGGCTTCCCCTGATCATAATTCCCTCTCGCTATTCACCTGTGACTTCCTCATATAGCCTCTTTTACCACCGTGATTCCCTCTCTATGCCCCCTGGTGTGCAGGTGGAAGAGTGTCACCCCCCATTCAGCTTACCACTAACACAGGACATATAACACACATAATTGGCTACAACATACACTATTCAATGTTTGATTAATTATTACTTACAATTGCAGTGCCTGTTTTAGGCTGTTAAATAAGGGTTCAGTAGGAACCAAAGGGCTTGGGAATTCAGAAGACATTTATTCTTTTTAGGGGATTTTTTGATCTCATAGCATAATAAGAGCCTACAACTCAGAAGGCTTGAAAACGTGAAGTAAAACAAATTTTTCCTGTTTGCAGTTGTTTGCAACCTGACACAGCTGAACCATAAACTCAGCTCAGAAAATGAAAACTTGAGGAGGGAACACACCAATCTGACAGTCCAGTTTAACAACCTGACACAAGACTGTACTGAACAGATACGGAACATGGAGACAAAGTGGAATGAGCTCAACATCAGTCGAGCTCAGTGGAGCATTGATGCCTACTGCCCAAAACCACAAAACCAAAGTATGTTCAGATCCCATATTTAATTACATTAATTGAATGACGATTAAAAAACCCAACAATAATAATAACAACAACAACAATTTCACAATGCAGTAATGTTGTTTATTGGTTGGTCTCTGTTGTTTCAGACAGAACGTGTAAAGCTTGTCAGAAAGGCTGGTTACCCTCTCAGTCCAGCTGCTATGCGATTAATAATGCTGGTGTTTCTGATCAGAAAACCTGGGAAGAAGCTCGGGAAAACTGCAGAGGAAAGATTTCAGATTTGGTTGTTATAGCTTGATGAAGCGGAGAAGGTAACAAGAAAACTGAACATTTTACGTATGAAATGTAATATGTATTTTGTGTAGATCTGAACACACTGAGTCTGTAGGCCACAGTGTGTTTATTTAAGTACTATGGTGTTTAAATATCTGATAACTGTCTCTCTGTTGTCAGACATTCATCAATGTTTACAGTTGGGGCAGTTCAGGAACCAGGGGATACTGGATTGGCCTGAGAGCTGAAGATGGGAAATGGAAGTGGGTCGATGGAAGTGATCTGACTGACAAGTAAGAGACACATTCATAAACATTTTGAACCAGAAAATCTATCAGCCTCCATCTAAACATCATGTTCTTCCCTCAGCTCCTGGATACAAGAACCTCCTACCAACGGTCAGTGTGTGATTTCTGTCAAGAACAAAGGATGGAAATCAGTGAGCTGTGGTGTCAGAAACCGATGGATCTGCAAAAAGAAGGCTTTATCTGTTTAAACACTGCAGTCAGACTGGAGAAGGTTACTGGGTACTCTGTAAAGATTCATTACATGGAAGATAATATCAACTAATATACTTGACAAAAAAGTGAATCATGTTCATGTGTGGGCAAAAAAACAGATAATCTAATACAAGTGTGTTCAGGTTGTTTCTGTATTCCGCTTCCTTGTCTCATCCAGTTCAGTCCCAAACTGTCCTGTGTCTAACGGGGACGCTACCATATTAACAAAGCAAAAATGTATGCCAGTGCTCAGCAGAGTACAGGATAGGTAGATTTTTGTCAAAACATGACTCATTAGATTGCGAATATTACAACTTTTTCTTTATTTTTTTTTCTTTTCTTTAACTTTATTTTTGCCAGAGAAAAGATAGGTAGGAGAGATTTTAAATGTGCAGAAAGTTTTGAACATGAACAGAAAACTTGCTGAAACACAGGAGCTAATAAAGTTCAGGGGTTTATAAATGAATTTAATTTATTAAAGTATCGTTGACTTGAATATGTGGCACATGCTCGTGTTTTTGGAGATTACTTCCCAAAACAAAACACAGAAAATAGGAGGCCCTTCATGGCCATCTCCTTTTAGTCCCATACACACCAGCACGTACCTTGAGATCCTCGGCCAGAGGTCTGCTGTCTGTTCCAGAGTCTCTGCTGAAAACTAAAGGGGACAAAGCGTTCGCAGTCAGGGCCCCGAGGCTCTGGAACAGCCTGAAATCAGGTCTGCTGAGTCAGTGAACTCTTTTAGGTCCCTTCTTAAAACATACTTTTATAGGAGAGCCTTTCTGATTTTATTTGACTTTATTTTATTCTATTTTAAATATATTTTGTAATTATTTTAAACATGTGTTTTCTCTTAAGAGTTTTCTTGCTTTTATCATGTATTTTATGGATTTTATTTTCTTTGCACTTCTTACAGTGCTTTGTAACTTGTTTTTGAAAAGTGCTTTATAAAGATTATTATTATTATTATTATTATTATTATTATTCCTAGATGACTCAGCAGGGATGATATCAAATGCGACAAGTTGATCGACATACACAGAATGTCTGAGAGCCTTACTGCATTTTATTCAATAATATTTTTATATTTTGAATTGTTACCCGCTGGCTGAATTTGTTTGTGTTTCCCTTTACATTAATGACGACATTGACACAACAAATGGGTGCAGAAAATATGAGATGAGCAATGGGTGATTTTTTGTTCCCAGAATGATGAACAATTGTTGATTTGCCCCATGTGGTGGTTGACTGTGGGGTCTAAAGAGCTTGGTAGAGGACAATAGGACGTTTTTCCCCACATAAAAAGACTACTTTTGTTAACAAGGCTGACATTTTGTTCCTGGGCAGAAAAGAGGTTCTGGGATCTTCAATTTCCTTCCACAGTCCAAACACACACAGGTCAGGTGACCTAGAAAACATGACTTGCCCATAGGTTAAATATTTTTGTGAGCTTGTGTTTTATCCTGATATCGATCCATCTATGTGAACTGTATTGATCCAGACCTTTGTGAGATATTTGTGCAGGAGAACCTCAAACAAACCTTGATGAGACTTCTGAATTCTGTATTTTGACACATTTTCCATGGTTTTCACTATATATTGTAAATTATACACTGGTTTATATACTGTATTTTCAAATGTATGTAAATGGATGTCAGTACAGTGCTTAAACTGTTACTTTTTGTAATAGTAGCTGGGACAGTTATGGCTCTTGGACTGGCAGGAGAGTTGAAGGTGGAAATTTTAAGTGGGTAACATTTCTAACTTACTTTCTGTTTTTATCAGCTCTTTGTGTCCCTGATTATTTTAAAACTGCTTGTGTGTTTAAAAAGCCTGGTCTGGATCCCTCCCTCCCTCAAAAATTTAGACCAATAACCTTTTATATCAAAGACCTTACAAAAAAATAGTATCCAAATAACTGCTCTGCACACTGGAAAATAAAATATTTAAAAAGGTTCAATCTGGTTTCAGTCTGATAGAGCCACCTTCTGGTGGAAATCAACTGGAGATCAATAAGGCCTCCACAGTTTGACAAAATTATACTGGAATCCTCACATTGCCACTGGTGTCACATCATGTAAAGGGGCTCAAGCTGGGTGGGAACATTAAATATAAACTGGTGTAAATAACTTCTATTAACAGATCGTATTAATCAAACATATGTGTATTAACATAGGCCACTAGAATCTGCAGATTTCTGACTTCAGATTTCAGCTAGCTTATAAATAAGTTTGAAAACTACTTCATAATTTTCATTTTCTTGCTTTTGAAAAACAAATTAGTTTTACATTGTTATAGAAAAAGGAAAATATTCAAATTGAATTATTTTTATAAACGTGTTTGTCTATGTGCTGTGTGAATGTCACTGAAAGAAAACAGACACTCAGATCTAATATATAAGTGCAGTTAGAAATTAGATTATGATGGTACTGTGAGTCTGACTACTCTGCCCTACAAAGTCTAAGTGCAGTAACTGTGCAAACACTGAAACTGAGGAAAAATGCCTTTAAAGTTTTGAGACTAGCCAGTAAAACATGTTCGGTGGTAGATCGGTGGTAAGGCATTCATGTAATACCATCATAGGACGACATTTTTTTATAGATAAAACCGGGACCGCTGATGTGCCCTTTGACCCTCAAAAAGTAGATACTGCACTCTGGCCTTTGGATGAACAATAAATGTTGATGTGTTAGTTTCCATTAGAATTTTCATTGTAATTAAAAATTACTTTATAACAAACCAAGGTTATTTTTAAACAGTAGTAAAGCGGAAGAACTACAAGTAAGGAGTGCGTGTGTGTGCGTGTGTGTGTGTGTGTGTGTGTGTGTGTGTGTGTGCGCGAGTGAATGCCAGAGCTGTCGGGTGCACTGGTCCACTTTCCTGAGGAGGCACAGCCAACTTTAGCTGTGCAGGCAGGCTAAAATGTTTGTCTGATTTGCAAGTGGCTGGGAAGCCAACTTAGTTAGCTAATCTTAACTAAAGCTGTCATTTGCCTTGCTGCGTTTTAATTCAAGTTCAAAAATTATTTTACTACAGGATTGTGCTATGGTGTTTCTCTATGGTCTGCTAATATTAGCTGGTTGGCTTGTTGGTTCTCGGGGCAAACAGTAATACAGTTCCCTTCGGGATTAGGCTACCAAGGCAGACCGCAGTATCTGCGGTGTCCATGCCGGGAAAACAAAGCCAGCCAGAGCGCAGTAACGTCACTTACTGCGGTTTGCCTTGGTATTAGCTTGGATTTTGTAGTTATTGCAATTTTGACACTAAATTTAAGTAGGAGACTTTGTCACAAGACAGAACAGATGTCATAAAGCCCATTTCAAGTCTTAACTCAATTTTGACCAAATTTGTAGTTACTGCGCTTTGGCTTTGTAGGGCAGTACTGACACCAGCATTGAGGAAAATACAGTCACTGAGCTAAAGAAGAAATAAACTGTTACATTTAAATTATTAATTTATTAAAGTGATGATTAATAACTTTGAATGTGCTTTTCTTCTGCTTTGTTAGATATGCAGTGCTTACAATTTGCGTATTGTATTTACCCACAGATTGATGAAAGGGACCAACAAGACTGCTCAGTTTCCTGTTTCCTGTGTGACAGTTTACATTGTTACTACTGATTCCCCAACAGGGGGGCGCTGCAGTACTTTTTATCAAGAGAATCTTCCAGGGTCTGGTTACTATTTGTATTCTGAGATACACAGATCAGCCATAACATGATGACCACTGACAGGTGAAGTGAACTGCACTCATTATCTAGTTGGCGCCTGTCAGTGGGTGGGATATATTAGGCTGCAAGTTTAACATTTTGACCAGGGTCAGAGGATCTCTGAAACTGCAGCTCTTGTGGGGTGTTCCCAGTCTGCACTATGCACTATGAGAAGAAGGCAAGCTGACGGAGGCAGTGTGATGCTTTGGCCAATGTTCAGCTGGGAAACCCTGGGTCTTGCCATCTTATAATGTGGATGTTACTTTGACATGTACCACCTACCAAAGCATTGTTGCAGACCATGTACACCCTTTCATCAGAAAAGTTGGCCGTGGCCTCTTTCAGCAGGATAATGTGTCCTGCCATAAAAGGAAAAATGCTTCAGGAAAGGTTTGAGAAACAAAACAAGTTCAAGGTGTTCACTTGGCCTCAAATTCCCCAGATCTCAATCGAACATCAAGCATCTGTGGGATGTGGTTTAACAAACAAGTGTGATCCACGGAGGCCCTACCTCACATCTTACAGGACTTAAGGGATCTGATGTTAAAGTCTTGGTCTCAGATACCACAGCAGCACTCCTTCAGAGGTGTAGTGGAGTCCATGTAGTGGACCTACACAATGTTGTTGCTGATTGGTGAATACCATACTTACAGGTACAGGTGACGGTTATGTGTTATCTATTTATTTCAAAGCAATCATTAGGTTGGGATAAATAATCAATATCCATCCATCATCAACCGCTTATCCTGCATACAGGGTCACTGGAGCCAATCCCAGTATCGGGCGAAAGGCGGGGTACACCCTGGACAGGTCGCCAGTCCATCACAGGGCCACACAACCACTCACGCTCACACCTAAGGACAATTTAGAGACACCAATTAACCTAGCCTACATGTCTTTGGATGGTGGGAGAGAACCACGCAGACACGGGGAGAACATGCAAACTCCACACAGAAAGGCCGGGGGCAACCGGCCCATGACCTTCTTGCCGTGAGGCGACAGTGCTAACCACTCCACCACCGTGCCGCTCAATATAATATTGTAATATTTTGTGATAAGTTATCTGACTCATAATATGTTCTGTTACTGATGTTTCTGTCAAACGTTGGCCTCTTTATGGCAGTTTGATTTTAAAACGATGCTGCATGTGTTAATGTTGCTGAGTGTGTTAAACAGACAAAGACGGCACTTTGGTACAACTTGTTTCTTCTCAGCTGTGCATAAAACTCTAAACTCAGGCTGTTGTAGAGAAAAAATGCAACTCATCACTGATTCCTCCTTTGTATAAAATAGCTTTTACATTTTTAGGACTGCCGCATATTTTCCTCTCCAGTTAGGCCCAGGTCCTCTTTCTCTGCCTCCAGGCCCTTCACGTGCTTTTGGCAAAAGGGGAAGTGAAAAAGTAAAAGGCAGTGGTTAAAAAAAAATAAAATAAAATAAAAAAAATGAGAAAACATTCTAACAATGAAGTAAATATTTATTCTGACAGTGAAGTAATGTGTCTTTGTGCTTCTGTTAGTTATTCTTTGGGTTGATCAAATGTTAACGAGAAGAACATCTTATTCTATTATACTGAAAAAAAATTCATGTTGTTCAAGTTATTTCTTTAACTAATGATCTTATTAAAATACATCATACACTGTAAGACATTGCATGTTTCATTCAGAAACTCCAGAGAAAAAGCCTAAACTTGCGGTTCTTGTTTTGGTTTTCATGTCAAGGACCCCTAAACTGACACAAATTAGACCACGGACCCCCCATTTTACAAGATTATGTCCCAGGATTCCCCATCTGATAGGATTTTGGCATTTAGATGTTTAATTACAGAAAGAGTATAAAAACCCATGACCAAAATATTTATTCCCTCACGTTGTGACTGTGTAGATGAAATAATAGTGAAAATAAATGATTTAAATGATAAATGAAACCCTGTCTTTCCACAGCTGCGCGAGCGGTGATAGGAGACAACTTTCTCAGCACTGAACTTTCTTTGTCCTGAATACAGACTTCACTCGCTGGATGAGCAACTGTTTGCTTCTTTTGTTTTTTCTAACTATTAATTTTCTTGGTGTTACCAACGCAATTTTGGATCCCTATAGAAACTGTAACAGAAGATAACGATTCCTTCCTGCAGAAGAAGACGGATAAAACTCTGCTAAACTGAGAAGATCGCGTCTGTGCTCTACCTTCTCAACTTAGTCGAACTCACTGATTCCTGTTGCTTCCACCAAAGAATCAGCTGTGCCGTCGAAACTACCGGCAACATCAGAACCGAGCCGAGAGCAAACTCCACTAGATTATCTAAAAGGACTGACGCATCTACTCGCTATCAAAGCGACACATAAGTGGCTTCAGTATGTCTGGGCAGAAGATAGTTATATAACTGTCTGTGGTGTGGAGAAGGTTGGTGGACCCAAATGCAGAACGCATAGCGGAGGAGGTACAGTTTAAAGGGTTTATTAAACAAACAAACCAACGGCGAGCACACATACAAAGAGTGGCTGAGTCCAGGGAATCCAAACTCATACAGGAACAAACAAAGCAGGTGATCCAACAGAGAAAATCTAAAATCCAATGAACACACAGGGAATAGGCAGGCAACAGGATGAGACAGCACGAACTAAAACCACAGACAGAGCGACAACATGCTACAATGACCAGATAAGGAATGAACAGGAACGCCAAACATTTATGCACAGGGGCTAACAAGCAGGGCGGGAGCAACACAGGTGACCGGGATCAGGCTAACGGAGGCAGACAGACAGCAAAGGGGGACAGAGAGGCAGGCAGGCAGAGTGATAACTGGGGGAACACTAGACAGGCAGACATGGGGAAATATAAATAGCCAACACAGACAGAACACAGTTACAAAATACCAGACAAGAATCTAACAGAAACCCATATAAACAGACAAACACCAACTATACCACAGGGATACAGAGCAGATTAAACTAAAATGATGCAGACAAGGAACTAGAAGTAAATACTAAAACATGAACTGATGGCACAGGACTGGGAATTAAGGCAAAGAACTAAAACACAGGACTAAGAGCTAAGATAAAAGACAAACTACTAAGGACAACGAACGAGAGAAACAGAGGCAAATAGACAAAACATGGCAAAACAGATACACGCAGGGAAAAAATACAACTCAACATAACCCGAAGCCAACTTATGACAATAACTGGGTTATTGTAGCTTGTACAAGCTTCATGTGGTGAGTTTCTGTTAGGAAACCACAAGGGATATTTAAAGATGTGTCATGTTTTATTGCTGTGTTTTCCTGTGTGGTTTGTGTCTGGCACCACTGGCTGGGCTACATGGTGATCTCTGAAGCTAACCAGACCTGTGACCCACAGCATGCTAGCATCAGAAGTTTCCATTGTTTTTATTTCAGGGGAGAATAATTTTCCACCATCTCGCTTTTGAAATCACATGGTTTGAACCTCCATCTTGATTCCAAAATCAGCTGGCCTCGAGCCCAATTCGGAACAGTTACAGAGGTGGTATTATGCTCATTTTCAGGTTCAAAATCTTAATTAGGGATTGTACCAGAACAGGTTTACATGGTTTAATTTTCAAGTAACACCATATTTTACTCATACTGCACATTGCAGCTCCTCTTTTCAGCCTGTGTTGTACGCTCTGCTCTTGAGTTACAGCAGTGTTTCTCAACAGGGGCGGTACCGCCCCCCAGGGGGCGTTCCGAGGACGATGGGGGGCGTTGGAAGCAATATTTTAGAAAGGGGGGCGCTGAGCTGCTTTTGGGGGGCGTTTGTTAGATGGAAATTCTAAGGTGAGTTTACACTTAAGATTCACTACAAGTTTACACTTTGAACTACTTTCAAAAAATTGTGGTCTGCAAAATTAAAACCTGCCAGTTTAGTCCACTGCGACTGGACGAGACTGTGCATTTTTTTCCTCCATCGGCTACTTGTGGTGCAGCTTCATGCTGCCTTCATGGGAATGGGAAGTCAGAGTATTGTTACGTCCCCGGCTGGTCTAGGGGTGTGGGATGAACAAAAGATAAATAAACCGGGCGGAAAACTAAAGGAGGACTCAAAACGTGTACGAGTTAATATGTATTTATTAAACAAAACAAAATAAAAGCGATTAATGAACAAAAAGCGATCTCTGTTAACACAAGAGACGATGTAAAGTATATGCTAGAAAAGACAACAGAAAACAAGGCCACACAGTCTCCATGGGGAAGCCCATGGAGATGGCCCGCTGCTCACCACACCGGCCGTCCACAGACGCCGAGATAACTCTCGGCGGGGTTGATGGTGAGGTGCTGCCGGTCAAACTCCTGTAACCACACAGCAATACACACACAGTACTCCACACAGTTAACCACACAGTTCTCCACACAGGAATCTAATGTACACACAGAATAGTCCTAAGACGAGCTGGCTGGGGCAAAGAGTGAGACCCAGAGCATTCCCCTTGCCCTGCTTAATTGGCCCACTAATCGCCAATTTGCCACAGCTGCGGGATCAGCCCAGCATCACGCAAGGAACACACCTGCAAAAAGAAAAGAGACACGCCCACAGCAACACAAAAAAACACCCAGACCTCACGGGTCGTAACACCCCCACCCATAAAAACAAACCTATTAAAAGGTTTGCATACCACTGTAAAATTTACACTATCTAAAGTCTTGATAATCAACAACAACCTCACACACGGGACAGGGCGTCAGCCAGGATGTTGTCCGCTCCCCTTTTATGTTTGATGTGGAGGTTGTAGCCTTGAGCCAGGAGGGCCCAGCGCATCAAACGCTGGTTACTGTTATACATGCGAGCTAGAAAAACAAGAGGGTTATGATCTGTGTACACGGTGACTGGCAAGAAACTTGAACCCACGTACACCTCAAAGTGTTGAAGAGCTAGGAGCATGGCCAAGGTCTCCTTCTCTATTGTGGAATAGTTAAGCTGGTGTTTCTTGAACTTCGCAGAGAAGTAACTGTTGTGTATTATTTTGGAGCATTATAGCCTAAATTGTTGTCATTAATTGCTAGAGTAAGGGTGGTCCACATAGTCATTATTTAAAGTGTTATTTTATAGTTTAAAGTTAGGATCACAGTGTTAAAACCCTATAGTTCTGGGTGTGTGTGCTCCTTTCTGTATCTAACTGCCCAGGCTCAACAGTTGCACATGTTTGTGTGAGTGAGCAGGTTCGTGTGCTTTGGGAGCAAAGGGAGGGAGCAGCACAAGATAGCAAAGCAAAGGCAGCATGGGATGGCAAAGGCAGCATGGGATAGCAAAGGCAGCATCAAAACACCTACTGGGGAGTTTTCGAGGGTTGTGTTGCGGAACATGCATCTATATAGTCCATCTCATTTTTGATGCATACTCATGTACTCATATTATTTTATTTTAATCTATCATGTATCATGTACTCATTTTAATCTATCATGTATCATGTACTCATATTATTGGTTATAATATCCTCACATATTATTGGTTGCTGTGTTTGCACGTACTTATTAATTAGTGAAACCACTGGAACTTAAGTTAGGCACCTTATGATCAACTATGATCAATTAGGATGTGTATCAATCACACATGCATTTACTGTAGCCACATATTGTTATCGAATGTGGATATTGTATGGTATTGTATGGTTTCTCATATCTTTTAACATGTGTACTAGAGTGAGCTGGACATGTGAGGATGATATAAAACAGACAGGAGACAAAGGTACCAAGCTCGGCGCGAGCGGCTTACTGCCACGGCTTGCTGCCACGGCCGGCTGCCAAAAGTGTGAAGGGAGGACTGTTAGGTACTTTCCAGATGGTGTAACACCCACTTTATGGGTGGAGCGAAAGGTGAATATAAGGCGATGCACGCTGATCGCTGCTCAGTGTTTCATCCTGACCTGCTAGGATGTCACTCGGGTTTATTCGTCCTTTTTTGGAATAAACTCTTTTGCACCGACTCTTGATCGTCTCCAGTGAAGTTTTTTAACTACGATGAATCAGATAAAGAAGAAAACTAATAGAGTATTATTTGTTAAGTTTATTACGTTGGCGGAGGTAAGGTCCAGGCCTTTACTGGCCCAGTCTGGTCTTATTTCTGACCCGACATTTTGGCGAGGCCAGCCAGGAGGCTGAGTTCTGAGGCTGAGAGCTTCTGACCAGGGACGGACAACCTGTACCTAAGACACGTGTACACATAAATAAGGTAAGCAGAATACCTGTTTAACCGAAATTCTGCAACTTTAATTGTGTCTGAGTACTGGATTTTCCACCCAGGTCTGAATCTTAAAGTCTCCTCAGTTTTTTTTTTTAACCTAGAATATGTTTGTAAGTAATTACTAAAAAGCTCATCAGTAATACTCATTTTTTTTAATTTAGTGGTGAATTAAATAGAGAACTGGAAGTGAGAGTCTGTGCAAAATTAAAAGCAGGCAAAGTGCAATAGCTGCTAATTTGCATGTGTGTGTGCCATCCATGGAGCGGAATTTGTTTGTGTCAGTTGTGTGTGTGATTATATGTGCTTTGTGTGTTTGATTATTGGCTTCTAAGTTTTGCTAAGTTAAAGTTAAGAGTTTTCCAGCTACTAGCACGGATACCGCGGGTTTTATGGGGTCACTGACCTCCAACTGGGTGTTGGAGTTCATTGGCAGTTAGGCCCGGGCTGAATGGGTGTGGTAGGCTGATGATAAGAGATTTTCCAGCTACTGGCGCGGATACCGCGAGTCTTTGGGGTCACTGACCTCCGACTGAGTGTCGGGGCTCATTGCCATTAAGGCTCGGGCTGAATGGGTGTCGTAAGCTGATGTTAAGAAGTGAAAGAGTTAATAGCCCTTGCGAATACCGCCAGAAATTGGGGCATACGGGGTCTCAGCTGGGTGCTGGGGTCCCTTATCTCCGACTGGGATCTGAATAGGCAAGAGGCCAACAGGTCATTTGCAGATTGCCGCTGAGCTCATATCGCAGGATTCCAGCCACTTGCTGGAGCTCTTCGAACGAAGGTCAGGGCGGCGAGAAGGCGAATGTACCAAGATAAGTAATCCGTGGTTACCGCTGAATTTACGTCGCAAAATTCCAGCCGCTTGCTGGAGCTTTTCGAAGTGTAGGTCAGGGCTGCAAAGGCGGATGTACTACAGATAAGAAGTTTTTTGTGTGAAGACTGGTTCTGTGTCGAGGAAGTGTATCAGTTCAGTCCTTTAAAAAAGAAGTTTAAGTTATTTGTGTGTAGACTGGTTCTGTGTTGAGGAAGTGTATCAGTTCAGTCCATTGAAAACCTAGGTAATGTAAACTGAGTCCGAGTTAGGGACTGGCAGGAGTCAGAATATTAGAGAAACGTACGTGCATGTAAATATTGCTTAGAATATTTGTCTTGACAATAGTTGTGTGATAGCAAATCACATGTGTATAAAAGTGTATATAAATGTAATGTAGAAGTCCTAAAATAATAATACTAAGAGTTTGAGTCTTGAAGCTTCATGTATAAGACCATCAGATAAAAAGTATAAAATAGTGATAGTTGCATATTTGATCTAATATTAAACTAATATAAAGCTTAAGGATAATAGATGCATAGAGTTGATATGGTGATATAAATGAGTATAAGAAGTTGAAGAAGAAGACTGAAGGAGTTATAAAGTCATAGATATATGGATACATATTGATGAAATAGCTAATATGAACTAGTATAGTGTAAAAGACGGCTTTGATGCAGTCTCTGATTGAATCTTGATCTATGTGAAAAATTAAGTTCTAAAGTGGCGGTCCACGCCCGAATAATAAAGATGAGAAAAGAGAAAAAAGGAGTTTGCTCACATTAGCAAAGAGTGCAGCGTTTGAGAAGCACAGAGCAGAAGCTGAGGTGCAGCTGTGAGTGGGAGTGTGAGTGTGTGTCCGTGTGGGGGAGGACAGCAGCAGGCTGAGAGAGAGAAAGGAGAGCAGTTCTGCCCAAACCAAAACTTAAATGAGAGTTTTGTGATCTGTTGCACCTTTATAGTATAACAACAGCGCATTATAGCAAGTTACTCATGAGTTAATAGTAACAGAAGTTATAAAAGTTTTTTAACCAATAACAGCCTGACAGTAAGCAGATCAGTTAGAAAATGATAAAAAAAAAAAAAAGAAGAGTGTAGTTGAAACAGCCTACTAAAGTATTATGGTATTAAAGTAAATTTAGTTTAGAATAACAGGCTGATGACACTTTTTGGTCGAAGCAAACTAGAGATAAGGAGAGTGCATAGCATGGGTGAGAGGAGCAGGAGCAAAACTGGAAAAATGATGACATCTGATAAAGTTTGCAAATTTATTGAAACATAACAGTACAGATTGATAGGCAGCAATGTGAGGTATTATCTATGAAGGATTTACGTTAGAGAAGGGACGGAGAGCCATCAATTTTGTACTACATGTGAGAAAATGAATTTATATTTTAATAGTTCTTAGTTTCTCAAGTACGGATTCAGTCACTGAAGTTAGTTATTTTAAGTAAACTCTGCTTTGATGATTTGTCAGGTGAAAAGCTCCTTGATATAAAAAGAAGGGGAGCTACATGAGTTTCAATGAATTGTTTCATTCTAGTTTCTTGGTTGTGTGGCTTGACAATTAACTTTCTTCTTCTTTTTCGAGGCATGAAGGTCGTCAAAATTCCAAAGTTTCCAGAGAGTAAGTGTTCGCTCGCGAGTGAGTGTGCGATGGCTGTCCCAAAAGGCACACAGCAGATGAAATTAAAGGCTAAAGAGCACAAAAAAGAGAAATTAACTGCAAAGGTGGTCAAAGGAGGAAACTATGGCAGCAACATATGTGGTAACAGCACAACTAAGTAGTTAAAGATAATAAAAGACATTAGATAAGAGATAGAGAAAGCTCAGAATAAAGGGAAAATAGGGAGAAACAGTTTGACCAACAGGAAGATATAGTACTGACATATGATGTGACCTTTAGTGAGGGAAAAGTAGTCACAGAAACGGAATAAAGAGAGATCCCATCCTGTTAGATAAGGTCTAAATAGATGCCCCCAGATGAAGGAACATATACAGTAAGTGGAAGAAAGATAGAAGTAAGTGCATTTAAGGGCCAGTACAGGCAGAAGAAGAGGAAAAAGAATTAGGGTCTTTAAGGAGTTAGAATAAAAAGGAGAGATGGAAAAAGAGAGGCTGTATTAGATAGGGAGGAGACGAGAGCTAGATATGAATAGAAAAAGACAACTACTCCCGAACGAAGTGAAAAGTTAAAACAGGTGGCAGAAAGACAAACATCTGCCTACAGACCAAGGCACCTGCAGAGCACAACAAACCATGAGACATGGCGACAGCAAGACAGTACTACACCGGACGCAATAACAGCTCTGAAGTTTCATGCTGAAGGAAGAAGGCGAGAGAGCAGCTTCAAAATGGACGCAGCAGAGTCTGACTTTGAGGAAGAAGGAGGGCCAGAAACGAGCAGTGATACAGAAGGCGTTCCGCAGAGAGGCGTGCCAACCTGATGCATCACAGGCGAAAGCCCACCTCCACTGACGTCAATATCTTCTCAATGCTGAGGACGCAGCCAGTCAGATCACATCTACCATCTACAGACGAATCATAAAATGGACAACACCACCTTAAAGACTGTGAACCTAACAGCACAAAGTTCAAAAGGTCAAGAAGACTTCACAGTGAAAATGAACTTCAGCCAAAATGCTCTCGTGAACAAGTGCTGATAGAAACATCACCAAGGAAGCTTTTTGTCTCAACATGATCAACATTACAAATGGTCAGACTGTCAGAGGCCTTGACAACTGCAACATTTGCTGAAAAAGAACTGTTTGAAGACTGACCTCAAAAGAGTGGGAGTAGTAGTTTTGAAAATTTGTAGAAGAAGAGAAAATAGAAAGATAAGGGAAGAAAACAGAAAATAGGGACGGATATTAAATCCAAAGAAAAGACAGACAGAGAATAAGGTTAGTTCAGGATCTATAAAATAGCAAGATATGTCATTAATAATCAATTTATTAATACAAATGCACTGAGTTTTTTACTTTGGTGTCCTACTCTCCTCCAGCAGCCACCTGTTACTGAACTTCAGCAAAAAGGGATCAGAACATCAAGGATTCCTTGTGTTTTTCAAACAGAGTTTTAGGAAATAGGAATTAAGTGGGATTATTTTAAAGTATAAATGTTTTGAAATTACTGTCTGCTCTGAATTGGTGCAGAGGAACAGCCAGCGCAGAGCTCCTCTGTGTAGCAAATACAATGACATGCAACCTTTCAGGCTTGATTTTAAAGATGCCAAAAGAACAAGTCTCATTGAAGCCTTTGTAAAGCAATTTCAGCTGTGCATTGCTACTGCATGCCTAAATTTGATGATTGTGAGAATCAAATCATGATTGACCTTTGTCATGTACTCCACAGGAACAACCAAGCAACTGTAATGATAACATGAGACACGTGATGTTGAACACCTGTGTTAATTTGTTTTCTTTCTGTTTTTGTAGGTATTATTAGTAAACTAGTTTTAAGTTTGGAAGGATTTCAGTGCACTAATGAACAATGGAGTTTTATTTGAAGATTTGCTAATTGTACGTCCAACAGTAATGTGATTCAATACGCAGATATACAGGAGGTTAGAAGGGTTAAATTACAAGCAAATGGAATATTAAAGGAGAAAAATCATGTTGAAAATATGGATATTTTCCTCAAAGATAGACAATAGTCAAAGTTTCCAAAGTACAAGAAGTAGGATAAAGTTCACTTATTGGTAATAATAAGATATAGTTGCAAGCAAGGTAAATAATCTTCGCAGCCAGTCAAAGACCAGAGGAGGCCACTCTCCTATGGAGCCTCATGAGGTAGATGCAGCAGCAGGCAAGATCAAGGACAACCTGCACTACCACAGAGACAACTTTGACAATCACCAACTATGAGTCCAAGTGAACCAACAAAAAAGAAGAAGAACAAGATGGACACTAGAAATAACTGAGTATCCTCAAATTGGTACCCAGCCTGATCCCAAGAAACCTGAAGTGCCAAAAAGGATTCCACTGTAACAAGGATAAAATTTGAAAATGGACATCATACATGTTTATTGGACATTATGTATCATTCTGAAGTGTCACACAAATGATTGTTCTAACACTGTTATGTCTGGTTACTGTATTGTTACACAGAAAGTTCATTGTGCAACCTGTGATTGTTCTGATATATCTAGACTGCCTTTCAACACATTAGGTGTTGTTAAGATAGCTTGCTAAAGTATATAAGAAAAAACAGCTCACTGCATAAGATATTTGTTTCACGAGTATTAACCATTTACAAGGTGTATCTCACTATATTACAGCATGTATAGGTAGTTTAATATGTTAAGCTCATTTAAAGGGAAACTCATATAAAGGGTAATAAGGATACATGAGTAATGGAAATTCTAACTTGCTAAAATGTGTTAGCAACAGAAACAGCCCACCGCATGATTATTAATTATTTTACAACATATAAACACTAATTTGGGTATTTTCTTAAAGGTTCTTACAAGTCTGAGAAACAGGTTTCATGTGCCAAATACAAAAGGTCGCCCACTTTTAAAGGATCACAGAGTTGATGATTAAGTGTGAGGCTTCACAGCCTCAGAGGAGGGACTGTTGTGTATTATTTTGGAGCATTATAGCCTAAATTGTTGTCATTAATTGCTAGAGTAAGGGTGGTCCACATAGTCATTATTTAAAGTGTTATTTTATAGTTTAAAGTTAGGATCACAGTGTTAAAACCCTATAGTTCTGGGTGTGTGTGCTCCTTTCTGTATCTAACTGCCCAGGCTCAACAGTTGCACATGTTTGTGTGAGTGAGCAGGTTTGTGTGCTTTGGGAGCAAAGGGAGGGAGCAGCACAAGATAGCAAAGCAAAGGTACCAAGCACGGCGCTAGCGGCTTGCTGCCACGGCTTGCTGCCACGGCCGGCTGCCAAAAGTGTGAAGGGAGGACTGTTAGGTACTTTCCAGATGGTGTAACACCCACTTTATGGGTGGAGCGAAAGGTGAATATAAGGCGATGCAGCTGATGCGCTGCTCAGTGTTTCATCCTGACCTGCTAGGATGTCACTTTCGGGTTTATTAAGTCCTTTTGGAATAAACTCTTTTGCACCGACTCTTGATGCGTCTCCAGTGTAGTTTTTAACTACTGATGAATCAGATAAAGAAGAAAACTAATTTTATTACGTTGGCGGAGGTAAGGTCCAGGCCTTTACTGGCCCAGTCTGGCCTTATTTCTGACCCGACA
>JALXJV020000015.1:5375748-5470356 GCA_024633595.2 Lepomis macrochirus | reverse complement strand
TGGTAGAGGACAATAGGACATTTTTCCCCACATAAAAAGACTACTTTTGTTAACAAGGCTGACATTTTGTTCCTGGGCAGAAAAGAGGTTCTGGGATCTTCAATTTCCTTCCACAGTCCAAACACACACAGGTCAGGTGACCTAGAAAACATGACTTGCCCATAGGTTAAATATGTTTGTGAGCTTGTGTTTTATCCTGACATCGATCCATCTATGTGAACTGTATTGATCCAGACCTTTGTGGGATATTTGTGCAGGAGAACCTCAGACAAACCTTGATGAGACTTCTGAATTCTGTATTTTGACACATTTTCCATGGTTTTTCACTATATATTGTAAATTATACACTGGTTTATATACTGTATTTTCAAATGTATGTAAATGGATGTCAGTACAGCGCTTAAACTGTTACTTTTTGTAATAGAAGCTGGGACAGTTATGGCTCCTGGACTGGCAGGAGAGTTGAAGGTGGAAATTTGAAGTGGGTAACATTTCTAACTTATTTTCTGTTTTTATCAGCTCTTTGTGTCTCTAATTATTTTAAAACTGCTTGTGTGTTTAAAAAGCCTGGTCTGGTTCCCTCCCTCCCTCAAAAATTTAGACCAATAACCTTTTGTATCAAAGACTTTAAAAAAATAGTATCCAAACAACCGCTCTGCACACTGGAAAATAACATATTTAAAAAGGTTCAATCTGGTTTCAGTCTGATAGAGCCACCTTCTGGTGGAGCTCATTGTGCAACTGGAGATCAATAAGGCCTCCACAGTTTGACAAAATTATACTGGAATCCTCACATTGCCACTGGTGTCACATCATGTAAAGGGGCTCAAGCTGGGTGGGAACATTAAATATAAACTGGTGTAAATAACTTCTATTAACAGATCGTATTAATCAAACATATGTGTATTAACATAGGCCACTAGAATCTGCAGATTTCTGACTTCAGATTTCAGCTGGCTTATAAATAAGTTTGAAAACTACTTCATAATTTTCATTTTCTTGCTTTTGAAAAACAAATTAGTTTTACATTTTTATAGAAAAAGGAAAATATTCAAATTGAATTATTTTTATAAATGTGTTTGTCTATGTGCTGTGAATGTCACTGAAAGAAAACAGACACTCAGATCTAATATATAAGTGCAGTTAGAAATTAGATTATGATGGTACTGTGAGTCTGACTACTCTGCCCTACAAAGTGCAGTAACTATGCAAACACCGAAACTGAGGAAAAATGCCTTTAAAGTTTTGAGACTAGCCAGTAAAACATGTTCGGTGGTAGATCGGTGGTAAGGCATTCATGTAATACCATCTTAGGAAGACATTTTTTATAGATAAAAACCGGGACCACTGACCACTTTGACCTTGATTTGCAAGTGGCTGGCTAGCCAACTTAGTTAGCTAATCTTAACTAAAGCTGTCATTTGCCTTGCTGCGTTTTAATGCAAGTTCAAAAATTATTTTACTACAGGATTGTGCTATGGTGTTTCTCTATGGTCTGCTAATATTAGCTGGTTGGCTTGTTGGTTCTCGGGGCAAACAGTAATACACTTCCCTTCGGGTTTAGGCTACGAAGGCAGACCGTAGTATCTGCGGTGTACAAGCCGGGAAAACAAAGCCAGCCAGAGCACAGTAACGTCACTTACTGCGGTTTGCCTTGGTATTAGCTTGGATTTTGTAGTTACTGCAATTTTGAAACTAAATTTTAGTAGGAGACTTTGTCACAAGACAGAACAGATGTCATAAAGCCCATTTCAAGTCTTAACTCAATTTTGACCAAATTTGTAGTTACTGCGCTTTGGCTTTGTAGGACAGTACTGACACCATTCACTGAGCTAAAGAAGAAATAAACTGTTACATTTAAATTATTAATTTATTAATGAAATGATTAATAACTTTGAATGTGCTTTTCTTCTGCTTTGTTAGATATACAGTTCTTACAATTTGTGTACCAGCAGATTGATGAAAGGGACCAACAAGACTGCTCAGTTTCCTGTTTCCTGTGTGACAGTTTACACTGTTACTACTGATTGTCCAACAGGGGGCGCTGCAGTACTTGTTATCAAGAGAATCTTCCAGGGTCTGGTTACTATTTGTATTCTGAGATACACAGATCAGCCATAACATGATGACCACTGACAGGTGAAGTGAACTGCACTCATTATCTGGTTGGCGCCTGTCAGTAGGTGGGATATATTAGGCTGCAAGTTTAACATTTTGACCAGGGTCAGAGGATCTCTGAAACTGCAGCTCTTGTGGGGTGTTCCCAGTCTGCACTATGCACTATGGGAAGAAGTCAAGCTGACAGAGGCAGTGTGATGCTTTGGCCAATGTTCTGCTGGGAAACCCTGGGTCTTGCCATCTTGTAATGTGGATGTTACTTTGACATGTACCACCTACCAAAGCATTGTTGCAGACCATGTACACCCTTTCATGGAAAAGATGGCAGTGGCCTCTTTCAGCAGGATCATGTGTCCTGCCATAAAAGGAAAAATGCTTCAGGAAAGGTTTGAGGAACAAAACAAGTTCAAGGTTTTGACTTGGCCTCAAATTCCCCAGATCTCATTCAAGCATCTGTGGGATGTGGTGGACAAAGTCTGATCCACGGAGGCCCTACCTCACATCTTACAGGACTTAACGGATCTGATGTTAAAGTCTTGGTCTCAGATACCACAGCACACCTTCAGAGGTGTAGTGGAGTCCATGCCTCGACAGGTCGGGACTGTTATGGCTGCAAAAGGGGTACATACACAATATTATGCAGGTGGTCACAATGTTGTTGCTGATTGGTGTAAACAATACTTACAGGTACAGGTGATGGTTATGTGTTATCTGGTTATTTCAAAGCAATCATATAATCAATATCATATTGTAATACTTTGTGAGTTATCAATTTTCTTGCACCAGTATAATAATATGTTCTGTTCTGTTACTGAGGTGCTTTATTTCTGTCTTATATAGATATGATGTTTCAGAGATTTTTTTTTTTTTCAATATTGCAGGTATCACAAACCCCTGTGAGGGAGGAGGCCTTGGGTAAGACCAAGGACTAGGTGGAGAGCTTATATTTCCACACTGGCCACTGCCCTCAGGATCGCCCAGTCAGAGCTGGTTATTAATGTGTCTCGGGAAACAGAAGTTTGGGGTCCCGTGTTGCAGCTGCTGCCCCGCGACCCGACCCCGGATAAGCGGATGTGGATGGATGGATGGATCACACAAGCCGTGGTATAACTGATGATCTTGTTGTTATTGTGGGAAAAATATCTCAGTGTTTTCACATCTTCAGTTCTCCTGTGACTGCAAGATATTTGCCAACAACTTCATTCATCAAGAACAGCTCTAACACACAGCTCCTCCTCAAAAATTCCTGCAATCGATCTGCTGGCACAGGTCCTCTTTCTCTGCCTCCAGGCCCTTCAAGTGCTCTTGGCAAGAGGGGAAGTGAAAAAGGAAAAGAAGGAAGTGGTTAAAAAAAAGGTATGAGAAAACATTCTTACAGTGAAGTAATGTATCTTAGGCTGCGTTCAGACTGCAGATCTTAATGGTCAATTCCGATTTTTTTCCCCAGATCCGATTTTTTTTGTTTGACGGTTCACATTATAGTTTAAATTTGGCCCATATCAGACTCCAGTGTGAACTGTCCACGGCCTGAAAGTGACCCACATGCACAGAAGAATAACACGATGTCACACGCAGCACGCTGTTGCAGGCTACAGAAGTAAACAAGTTTAGGCTTCCGTTTTTCATTGTCCTCTCACGGGTCATATTTTCCTGAATTATGACAAGTGTTCACAACTTTCTGTTCTTTTCACTGTACAACGCGTCTGTACTACAACTCTCTCTCCCTCTCCCCACTGTGTCTTCTCCATACAGTCTATGGTCTTCTCAGTCAAGTAGCATGCACGTAACTCAGCCTGCTACTACCCACGGTGTGCCACTACAAGGTGGCACTGCTATCTGGATCTGACTCTGGAATAGTGATGGATCTTAAGAAAGGTGTAATAAAAGCTACAAAGGTATCAAAGTAACTTGCAGCACATGACAGTTTCTTTATTGTACGTTTGTTTTTGCATGAATTGCATCATTTAGTGTTGCTCAGAGAGACAACATTTTGATATTAGTCGACCTGCAGCAGTTTGCCTACAGGGCTAACAGGTCAGTGGATGAAGCAGTCAACTTAGGTCTGCATTACATCCTCCAACACCTTGACCCTCCAGGGACATATGCAAGGATCCTGTTTGTGGACATCAGCTCGGAGTTTAACACCCTCATCCCGGACACCCTCTTCCTCCTGTTCTTCTCCCTCTATACATATGACTGCAGCTCAGGAGACCCATCTGTCAAACTCTGGAAGTTTGCTGATGACACAATGGACATCGGCCTCATCTGTGACGGTGATGAGTCGGCCTACAGACGGGAGGTTGATCAGCTGGCTCTCTGGTGCGTTCAGAACAACCTGGAGCTTAACACGCTCGAAACTGTGGAGATGATCGTGGACTTCAGGAGGAGCCCCTCCCACTCTGCCCATATCACCAGCTCAGGCAGTTCAACCTGCCTAAGGAGCTGCTGATCCACTTCTACACAGCCATCATCCAGTCTGTCCCCTTTGCACCTCCATCACTGTCTGGTTTGGATCTGCCACCAAAAAGGACTGGGACAGACTACAACGGACAGTCAGGACTGCAGAAAAGACCATCGGTGCCAACCTGCTCTCCATTCAGGACTTATACATTTCCAGAGTCAGGAAACATCACTGCACAACCACAAACATTGTCAGATTGTAGATACTGTATACCAAATCCACCTACCTCAAGTGCATAACTCCTGTGCAATATACATATCCTTATTTATTCCAGCATCCTTTTCACTATTCTCCATAAATAAACCATGCTTGCCAAGATCAAGTTTGAGGAAGGCCTGCTTCAGCAGTGTTGCTTTATGACTGAGCCGGGCCTCAGTGACGAATCACATTTAAAAAAAACTTCCTCTGCTTCAGATAAAGAGACACTGCACACACAAGCAATAGAAAAGCTGACATAAAGTTTTGATTTTGTTAACGCACCTTTTTCTTTAAAATAAAAAGGGTGTGTTAAAGTCCCCAAAGGTTTGGTGTTCTGAATACTGTTTCACAGGCCCAGGTCTAAGAATAAATTTGGGGAAATGATATTGTGACACTTCTGCAGGCATGAAGAAGAAAAGTGAAAGATTCTGAATATAAAAACCTATAACCCTATAAGCAGATTGACTGTGAAAATATTGGCAGCAGCTTTCCATAACACAACCTATATAAACCAGAATTATTCATTAGTTGTACTGTACCCAACTACTCTATTTTTTAATTAAACCTTTATTTAACCAGGTAAGACACTTACGAAAACCTCTAGCTGTGAATATATATTCACCAGCTATGTAATTCTGTGTCACCAAGTGTTCTGGTGTAAATCTAAACAATCTAAAAATAAAATATTCATACTGATTTTATTATGCAAGCTCTTTGACATAGTGCAGATCGTCAGCAGCAACATACAGAAGAAATATTTCACATATAAAAGCTGAGTTTTAGGATTTGCATATTTTACTTCCTCTTTTAAAAGCAGCCTTACTCATGAAGTTAACTTAAAATTATTACTTTAATTTGTGTTATAGCAACTTTACATCCAAACCCACAAAACAGAAGTACGTTCAGATCCCATAATTAAGATTACAAAATAACCAGCAATATTAAAAACAATATCACAATGCAGTAATGCTGTTCATTGGTTGGTCTCTGTTGTTTCAGACAGAAAGTGTAACGCTTGTCAGAAAGGTTGGATAGGCTCTGAATCCAGCTGCTGTGTGATTAATGACGCTAATTATTCTGGTCAGAAAACCTGGGAAGAAGCTCGAGAAGACTGAAGAGGAAAGATTTCAGATTTGGTTGTTATAGCTGATCAAACAGAGAAGGTAACGAGAAGACTGAACATTTTTAACAGGCTATGAAATGAGTATATATTTTGTGTAGGTCTGAACAAAGTGACTATGTAGGCCACAATGTTTTTATTTAAGTATAGTGTTTAAATATCTGATAACTGTCTCTCTGTTGTCAGACATTTATCAATAAACACCAACAATAAAAAAACAGGCAAATCTTTTTGATGATAATTGATGAAAGGTGAACTGCAGCAGCGTGAGAACATGCTGCAGACAGTGTGGCTTAAAACCACTTAAGAAATCTTGCCATCCACTCAGCATCCACCACTAACCAAACAAGAAATGTCACAACTTCAAAGCCGAACTAAAAACCATTCTCTTCTCTGTGAAATATAAAATTAGCACACTGTAAACCTCCTTCTTTCAGTCAGAGGGATTTTAGAGATCAGTTTAAAATATAACATTTCTCCCCCTGAGATGTAATCTAATTACTTATATTTGAAAAAGATTTAATTTAAACAGAAATTGAAACATTATATTGAAATTTATTTTGTAAAGGATTTCTTTAAAAAAAGAGGGTTTAGAAAAGAAGCTGCATGAAGTCAGAAAGCCACAAAGTGTTTTTGTCAGTGCAGTGGTTAAACATGATAAACAGATATTTTGTTTCTGTGAATATCAGGAACATGTTGATTTTTCCTGGGGCTAATTAGGCTACTGGATTGGCTTGAGATTTGAAGCTGGAAATTGGACGTGGATTGATGGAACTTTTATCAAGATACAAGAGTAAGATGATTTTTCTAAACACCATGAATAATAAAATCTGTCAGCTGGGATCTAACCATCACATTGTTTTCTCACCTACTGGACAGAATCACCAGCATCATCCATCATCATATTTTGTGTGTGCGTGTGTGTGTATCCTTGAAGCTTTGTCAACTGTACTGTTAACATTTATACCAATGGAGCAAATTTGAATTGAATTGAATATCACAAAAAAAGACTCAAAAACAAATGTGTGTTTGTGTGTGTGTGTAAAATACAGTTTTAGATTGACACCGGGAGTCTGCCTATTGACCAGTTTTTAGAAAAATACAGTGACTACTCTACGGGCCCCGGCCATAACTTCGGGGGCCCGTGGTGAATAAACGACCAGAGTTTGAAATCAAAGGGACTTGCGGTTACAGACATTTAAAATGAATGTATGTCTATGGGAGTGTTATTTCACATATGATTAATAGTGCCACCTAGAGGCCGATTGACACCAAATTTCATTCAGCCCCTCGGGAAGTCAGGCCAGATAAGGTCCCCAAGTTTGGTGTAGATCGGTCTTTATATATAAATTATATATTCGGGGTATATTTGGTAAATATTTGCTAAATATTTGGTAAAACAAGTGTTTTTTCTCTTTCTCAACCAAAAAAGAGAAGTTGCTCATATTAAGGCTGTGAGTGACAGACTCAGCTAAACAAAGGAAACAAGCAGTTCCCCAAGACGACGCTCTGTGGTTTTAACAACTGTGGTTATTCTGTCTACAAGTCAGATAGAAATCAACAGAAGGACCGTAGCGATGGCGGCGGAGGAGGAGGAGGAGGTCAAATACGCTTCAGTTGTCTTCAAAACTAACAAGCATTCCCCACGCGAAGGTAAGTTGAGTGATTTAATGCTTTTTATTTTTTAAATCAAGTACAGATTTCTTAAAACCCATCATGTCATTGATATGGATCAGATACTTTATCCTTGTTTACGTATCTGCCTGGGCCCCCACACGGCCCAGCTGCTTATTCTAGGTGGCTGATCTGTTTGCGATTATCATCATAATGTGATTTCTTACACTGGTATTTTCTTCAGTAAAACAGGATAGTAAATACACTTATACATTGTGATGAGATGATCAGAATGTGAAAATATATCAAAGTAAAAATGTATTATCCTGTTAGTAACATTTGTTGTGCAACAGTGAAAAAACTTTTAAAAAAATTGGAGCCACATTCAATCTATTGGCAAAATAAAGAAAAAGAATGAGCAGCATGATTTTGGAAATGCTGTTTTGTAAACTGTGTGTCAGGGTTTGTCGTGTGTGTCAGGCAGGAAGAGGTTTTAGGACCGAAACACAGGATAAGCAGGCGGGACAGATAAAGGCTACACAGAGACTAAAGCAAAATGAACAAAATCAGATGAATTAATGAAACTAGCAGAGAACATAAATAGACAAGTAGACAGAACTCAAGCATGATGGCACAGAAAATACATGAGACTGGAACAGAACTGAAATAAGAAAAATACCAAAACACCAGCTGATGGATAATAACCAGATAAACAACATCGTCAGGTAGAGGACGCACATTAAAGGTCGAACCTAACAGCACAGCAAAAGGGATTCTAACTAATAAGACAGGGCGGCTAAGGGAGACAAGACAACAACACAGATCACAAAGACTGGATACAAGACCACAGACTATATCAACAGATACCTAACTGATGAATGAATAAACTCTAAACTAAACGGAACAGATGACAGGTTACAAAACCGAACCCTCAGACTCAAAACCCGAAAAACACAGCACTCAGGACAGGATCGTGACACTGTAGTTGGCTGTGCTGTGGTTGTGGTTTGCTGTTCTCTATAAATGTTAAACTGTTTAGAATGATTGTGTCATCTGAGTTAAGAAATTCACTTTGAATTTGAAACCTTTTAGTAACTGAAATCCAGTGGACTGGCCCTAAAATCAATTGTTGTAATCTGCGGCTCCAAAACTTGTATTTGTCATATACATATTGAACATATTGGATGTAAACGGATGGGTTTTAGTTTCCTTTTGTTTGATACTGCCCATTTTATGTAACCCACACTGGAGAGTCCACTGACCACAGCTACCTAAAACCAGTCAGGAGCCTGTGTAATGAAGTGGTTATTTTAAAAAATGCTTCCCATAAAATGCAGAGTTTCCTCTTTCATGATCCGCTAAATGTGAGAGTTAGTTCATCTTTGGTTTAGCTGAATGTGAATGTTCTTCAACCTTTCAGCTAAAAAGGAAGAGGAAACAGAGGTTGTGTACAGTGAGGTGAAGGTGCAACGCAAAACAACCGAAAACACTGCTGACACAAATGGTAAGTTCTAAAGAAAAATTTAGGCAACATTCAAGGTTTTACTGCAACTGAGAATATTTCTAGTAATACTACTATTACTGCTACAAATAGGACTTCTACTTTATTGTGATTTAACTATTAAAAGGGAACTATAAGGCGAGTCATGAGGAGAACAGCTGAGCCTGTGAAAACAGTAGGAGCTGTGTCAATAACCTGATGACACCTTCAGTTTTAACTTAGAGACTGCTAATTTTTAACAGACTTAAAAACTGGGGGTGTGGAGTTTAAAAAGATGTTGCTGTTTGACAGGCAGCGAAGCTCTAGTGAAAGATGCCATCATCTTGAACTATGGGAAATGAAGGATCCATTGTTTTTGAAGTTTAAACCATAGTAGGGAATTTATATTTTGAGATTTTCTAATCTCTATCTAAAATTCTGCTGTTACAACTACCACCAATGCTTCTATTACTGCTTCTGATGCTACTTTTAGGACAATGGAAAAAGGGACTTTTCTTAAAGAAACATTTTAAAGTCCATCATAAAACAAGGTGCCCATGCGAATACTGAAACATGTTTTGCTGCCTGTAATTATTCCTCCTGTTTATACTGACCATTAAGACAGTTCTTTGTAATGTGCTTTGAATGTAAGAGATGGGGGACAAAGTGTACGGTCTTTGTTCTGTGTTCCAAAGTTCATCTGAAGAGAGTATGAGCCTGTAGCAGTCTGAGTTAGTCAAATCAATGGGTACCTTTACACAGTCTTTACTTAAACACTTTTTAATATAAAACTGATTTTTTTTTTTGGGGGGGGGGGACTAACACTGAAAAGTACCCAGTTGATTTGGTTAACTCAGACTGCTAAAGCCATATAATTATATCTGTTATTCAGTCTCAACAGGACTTTTGCCAGACAAGAAAACAAACCGCAGAGGTCGCTGCTATCAGCAGGTGGCTTGTTGTTTGGGGATTCTTTGTGTCATTTTGCTGTTGGGCATCACAGCAGTCTGTGTCTATGGTAAGCATACAAAACATGTAGTCTATTCAGTACCTCAGACTTAGACATGAGACACACCTCGAAGAATAACACCCTCCTGAAACCACTGCTATAACCATAACCTGAGGATCTATTAACAGGTTGTTTTAAGGATATATTTCTGCATGGGCGGGTGGGGAATAAACATAAAATTTCTCAAGAGAATTTTTTGAGGGGGGACACAAAAAATATAGCCAAAATTGTACTTGTATAGGCCAACAACACAAAGTAATAGTTGTTTAAGTGTGACTTAAGTTCATAGGTTCACCTCGCGGCCATATTATCCTAAATATCAGTTCACACACAGGATTATCGCTGTAGTAAGAGATGCACAAATTATCTATAGATCTATAACTGACAGCATAAACAAACATTTTTGTAGCTATATTGGAAAAATTAAATTAAAAATTATTGGAAAAATTAAAAATTAAATTAAATTAAAATTATTGGAAAAATCTATTTTCATTAGGATCCCCATCAGTAGCAGTATAAATGTTGGCTATTCTCACTAGTCTCAATTGTATGGTCATAATGAAACATTGATTATAAACTAACATCAGCATTTTCACTGGAAAGAGCTTGTAAGTTGTTCCTCAAATGTAATTCGCTTTGAATAAAAGCGTCTGCCAAATGAGTAAATGTAAATGTGAAAATAATGTGAAAATAAATTGCATGCCATTTTAATTATTCTTTATTCTCCAATTTCCTTTTGTGTTTATTTACAGTAGCCTAATCTGCTCACCTTGCTTTTCCCGTCAGACCCACAAGCACATACCTACACCTGGGGTCTGTAATCTATTTTCGCTGTTTTAGCTGGTTTCCGTCCAAAAACAGCGGCGATTCGTGTCCACAGAAACCGTCTGGCGGGCCGCTATCTTGCCGGCATCGTACGGAAGCCGTTGGGTTTAGTTTTACTTCTACCTCAAACTCTCTCATAGAAGAGCAGCTTGTTTGGCTGAGGTGGACTTTGTCGGCCTCTGCTGGCGAACCGTAGGAGCTACAACCTCATGCAACCCCTCTGTTCTCAAGCTGTGGGCCTTTAAAGTGCTTTTGGTCATTTATAATGGTTTTATCAACATTTCAATGTTTTGGAAGCTTTATGTTATTTGGAACGTGGTTGTATGGAGAGAAATAGTGTTTTAAAGATAACTCCAATAAAAGTGAACATATAAACAGTAAATATGGCCAAAACATGGACATTCGCCTGGTTTATTTTTTAAAAATTGTGTAATAACTGTTGTATATCAGTTTCTTTTCATCAAATTTACGGTTGCAGTTGTGTTCCAGGTGTATTAGAAGATTCAGGTGCATTATAATCTACCTTATGATGGTTTTAATGGTTTATTGCATTAAAATATAGTTTTTTAATATACAAAGGATTTATATTACTTAGTTTCTGACATTTCAAAGGGGACCAGACTCATGCAGGCCTGAGGAGATATTACTGATTTATTTTGGGTATGTTATTTTAGGTGTTTTTCCTAGAAATAGGTGCCAGGGTGCTGGTTAAAGACACAAATTAGTTCATCCACTGTTTAAAGTCCAAAAAGCAGCCCTGCCAGCTTACTTAACATTACTTGAGCTCCACAACTACTGATGGATTTAACTGATTTTCTGCCTCCATAAAAATGTTTCTACACTTACAAAGCACTTTTATTGCTCTGTTTGCGTTTGTATTGTTAATGTTATTGTTAATAACTAAGTGACTAATACAAAAATTGCATTATGACTATCACTAGAACCTTATTTTCTATTTGCAGTTGTTACATTAATTCATGAAAGTGAGCCGAACCAGCTGAAAGAAAACCAAACGATTCTACTGGCTCTGAATCACAACCTGACAAACCTGAACAACAAACTCAGCTCAGAAAATGAAAACCTGAGGAGGGACAACGACAATCTGACAGTCCAGTTTAACAACCTGACACAAGACTATACTGTCTCAGAAAGCAAGATCACAAACCTGTCTGCAGAAAATAAGAACCTGACATCACAAAACACCAAGCTGTCTGAAGAAAATAAGAACCTGACATCACAAAACACCAAGCTGTCTGAAGAAAATAAGAACCTGATATCACAAAACACCAAGCTGTCTGAAGAAAACCAGAACCTGATATCACAAAAAATGAAGCTGGAGACAGAGAGGAATGAGCTCAACGTCAGTCAAGCTCAGTGGAGCCTCGATGCCTACTGCCCAAAACCACAAAACCAAAGTATGTTCAGATCCCATAATTAAGATTAAAAAATAACCAACAATAATAACAATTTCACAATGCAGTAATGATGTTTATTGGTTGGTCTCTGTTTCAGACAGAACGTGTAAAGCTTGTCAGGCTGGCTGGACAGACTTCCAGTCCAGCTGCTATGCGGTTAATAACCCTGATCGTTATCCTGATCAGAAAACCTGGGAAGAAGCTCGAGAAAACTGCAGAGGAAAGATTTCAGATTTGGCTGTTGTAGCTGATGAAAATGAGAAGGTAAACTGAACATTTTTAACAGGCTATGAAATGAATATGCATTTTGTGTAGGTCTGAACACACTGAGTCTGTAGGCCACAGTGTGTTAGTTAAAGTACTATGGTGTTTAAATATCTGATAACTGTCTCTCTGTTGTCAGACATTCATCAATGATCACAGTTGGGGCAGTTCAGGAACCAGTGGATACTGGATTGGCCTAAAAGCTGAAGATGAGAAATGGAAGTGGGTCGATGGAAGTGATCTGACTGACAGGTAAGAGACACATTCATAAACATTTTGAACCATAAAATCTATCAGCCTCCATCTAAACATCATTCTTCTTCTTCTCTCAGCTCCTGGATACAACAACCTGCTACCAAAGATCAGTGTGTAATTTCTGTCCTGAACGAAGGATGGAAATCAGTGAGCTGTGGTGCCAAAAACCGATGGATCTGCAAAAAGAAGGCTTTATCTGTTTAAACACTGCAGTCAGACTGGAGAAGCTTACTGGGTACTCTGTAAAGATTCATTACATGGAAGATAATATCAACTGATACTTCACAAAAAAGTGAATCATTTTTCATGTGTGTGCCAAAAAACAGATAATCTAATACAAGGGTGTTCAGGTTGTTTCAGTTTTCCGCCTCCTTGTCTCATCCAGTTCAGTCCCAAACTGTCCTGTGTCTGTCTAACGGGGATGCTACCATATCAACAAAGCAAAAATGTATGCAAGTGCACATCAGAGTACAGGATAGGTAGATTTTGTTAAAACATGACTCATTAGATTGCGAATATTACAACTTTTTCTTTGAAATTTTTTAAAATTTATTTTTCCCAGAGAAAAGATAGGTAGGAGAGATTTTGAATGTGCAGAAAGTTTTGAACATGAACAGAAAACTTGCGGAAACACAGGAGCTAATACAGTTCAGCTAACAAAAGTTTATAAATTAATGTATCGTTGACTTGAATACGTGGCACATGCTCATTTTTTTAGAGATTACTTCCCCAAACAAAAGACAGAAAAGAGGAGGGAAGACTAATTTAAAGCTCTTCATGGCCTCTTGCCCTGCTATATTTCCTTTTGGTCCCATACACACCAGCACGTACCTTGAGATCCTCCGGCAGAGGTCTGCTGTCTGTTCCAGAGTCTTGACTGAAAACTAAAGGGGACAAAGCGTTCGCAGTCAGGACCCCGAGGCTCTGGAACAGCCTGAAATCAGGTCTGCTGAGTCAGTGAACTCTTTTAGGTCCCTTCTTAAAACACACTTTTACAGGAGAGCCTTTCCTGATTTTATTTGACTTTATTTTATATATAATTTATATTTATTTTAAACATGTATTTTAGTCTCTTAAGTGTTTTCTTGCTTATATCATGTATTTTATGGATTTCATTATCTTTGCACTTGTTACAGCACTTTGTAACTTGATATCTGAAAAGTGCTTTATTTGTTGTTGTCGTCGGAGGAGGATGTATTGACTCAGCAGGGATGATATCAAATGAGAAAAGTTGATCCACATACACAGAATGTCTGAGAGCCTTACTGCAATGTATTCCATCATATTTTTATATTTTGAATTGTTACTCGCTCAGTGACTTTTTTCCCCCACATAAAAAGACTACTTTTGTTAACAAGGCTGACATTTTGTTCCTGGGCAGAAAAAAGGTTCTGGGATCTTCAATTTCCTTCCACAGTCCAAACACACACAGGTCAGGTGACCTAGAAAACATGACTTGCCCATAGGTTAAATATAAAAGTTTGTGTGCTTGTGTTTTATCCTGACATCGATCCATCTATGTCAGCTGTATTGATCCAGACCATTGAGGGATATTTGTGCAGGAGAACCTCAGACAAACCTTGATAAGACTACTGATCTTATCAAAATACTGAAAAATTAATATTTTGGTTTTGTGTTGATTCTGTATTCTGACATATTTTCCATGGTTTTCACTATATATTGTAAATTATACACTGGTTTATATGTGTACATGTACTGTATGTCAAATGTATGTCCTGAAAAGGATGAGGTCTGGATTTGTTTGCTCACTTAGAGGGTTTAGAAAAGAAGCTGCATGAAATCATAAACAAACAGTGACATGGATGTCAGTACAGTGATTAAACTGATACTTTTTGTAATAGTATCTGGGACAGTTATGGCTCTTGGACTGGCAGGAGTGTTGAAGATAGAAATTATCTTCAGATAGATAAAAAAGTGGGTAACATTTCTAACTTACTTTCTGTTTTTATCAGCTCTTTGTGTCCCTGATTATTTTAAAACTGCTTGTGTTTAAAAAGCCTGGTCTGGATCCCTCCCTCCGTCAAAAATTTAGACCAATTACCTTTTATATCAAAGATTTTGGAAAAAAATAGTATTCAAACAACTGCTCTGCACACTGACAATAATATATTTGAAAAGGTTCAGTCTGGTTTCAGTCTGATAGAGCCACCTTCTGGTGGAGCTCATTGTGCAACTGGAGATCAATAAGGCCTCTACAGTTTGACAAAATTAAACTGGAATCCTCACATTGTCACTGGTGTCACATCATGTAAAGGTGCTCAAGCTGGGTGGGAACATTAAATATAAACTGGTGTAAATAACTTCTAATACAGATGGTATTAATCAAACACATGTGTATTAATATAGACCACTAGAATCTGCAGATTTCTGACTTTGCTCCTCTAATGCGAGCATCATAAGAGACACAGCGCAGGCAGCAATGCCCAACACCAGACTTCCCTTCACAACAACATATTATCCTCCTCCTAAGTTTTATAAACTTCATTGACAAAACCTGAAAGTAGAAGTACACTAAAGACCAACATCAGCGACACTTTGCAGCTTGAGACTTTCCTTCAAGCTGTCACACAGGACTGCAGCAGGATTTTAAACATTTGTTCAGGATTAAGAAGAAAACCAGAGAAAGCAACTGGTACTTTAAATAACTCTCCTGTTCTATTACCTGCAGGTAAGACATTTTCTACTACTATACTTTTTTATGTGCAAGTACTTTGTCAATTTTTTTGCTTTTTGTTTAGGATGCTTCTGATTCTTAACAACACACAAGCACTGTACACAATTTTATGTTTCTTTATCTGGAAGGGTACTTTCTAATAAACTGAAAATTAACAACATGCTCATCTTCCTTCTTGCTTTATATGTCTGCTAGAATTTCTTTTATAGCATTGAAATTGATTATTAAAGACTTATTTTGAATCATGATTTATCCAGTGTGGTCAACATATTGTCTTAATGTTATTGTCTTGTACAGTGCTTTTCAGTAGGCCTACCTATAAAAATAAATAATTATGACAAACACAGTGTTCTTGCTGTGGGGAGTTAGCTCGCAGGTAACATGGGGCCCTGGGTGATGTTACCTTTTGCTCAGGTGAGTTAGGACCAGCTTCACGGGATTTTGTAAAAAATCTATTTTCTTTAATTTATTTTTCCGGATGTGGCTGTAATGTAGTGCTCACTTATACAATCCTAATCGCTGCAGTAGATTAAAGATGCAAATGGAAACTCGCCAGGAACATGTTTGTGTATGTGTGACGAATCAGGGGATGGAGGCAGTCGCAGCTGCTGCACACAACATGTGCACGCGTATAGCAACCAGTTAGTGTGGAAACCAGTAGGGCTACAACACCGGAGTCAATAATATTCCACAGTTAACCTCGCCACAGTCTGTTTAGCCGATGGGATGATGCAGTAGTCCGGAAGAGTCCCAACATATAATCCACCAAAAAAGGTTATTCTTTGTTTGAGTTCGTCTGGCAAGACTGTAACACAGAGCCATTAAACTCCGACAGCTTCACCTGTTGCAGTGTTCTCTTAAACGTCACTTCCGCTCTCCTTTTAAAAAGCGGCAAAACAATAGCCTAATGGAAAAAATAGTCTGCATAAAGGATAGTCCATATAACAATCAGTGATTACACCACAGAACTCTGATATAAGTTCCTTTTTTACATGTGAAGGAAAAACAATACACACAAAGCATGTCCACCATCACATTAAATGCTGTACATGAAGATAGGAGACTATTACAACTCTGCATTCAACCATTTGTGTTTAATCTGTATATCTGTCTGAGGTGATCTAGGAAGACGCTGCCTAAAATGCTGCAGCAGGCACTTCAGATAAAATCACTTCAGGTGCATTTTGAACACACAACTTCACAAATGCAATATTGTGAAACTTGAGATTTATTTATCACTGTATTTTCCATCAGTGGCAGTGGATTGGGTTTAACTGTTAGTGATCAAAGCAGAACTAAAAACGTAAACACTTTTAAAATCAGCAAAACTTTTACATTTCCCTCACAGCCCTCATAGAGGTCTGCTTCATGCTTTTTTCAGTAACAGAAGATCACAGAACTGACTATCAGTTTAAAAAATATGTTTGTTTATCTGCCAGTAGGATGCTTTCTAATACACTGAAACTTGAGTCTTGTCTTTATGTGATAATTTGAATGGAACAAATACAAAACATGGAGTGGAATGAGCGCAAGTCGGAGCTCAGTGGAGCTGATACAATGTCCAAGGTTGAAGCTGACCTGAATGTGAGTCTTCATGACATTGATACATAGTGAAACAAGCATTTACAGTCACTGACCGAAGAAATAAACTGTTACATTTAAATCATTAATTTATTAATGAAATGATTAATAACTTTGAATGTGCTTTTCTTCTGCTTTGTTAGATATACAGTGCTCACAATTTGTGTACCAGCAGATTGATGAAAGGGACCAACAAGACTGCTCAGTTTCCTGTTTCCTGTGTGACAGTTTACATTGTTACTGATTGTCCAACAGGGGGCGCTGCAGTACTTGTTATCAAGAGATTCTTCCAGGATCTGGTTACTAAATTGTATTCTTTTACACAACTAGTTCTGCACTCACTATCTCGTTACCATGGCACCTGTCAGTGGGTGGGATATATTAGGCAGCAAGTCTAACATTTTGACCAGAGTCAGAGGATCTCTGAAACTGCAGCTCTTGTGGGCTGTTCCCAGTCTGCAGTGGTCAGTACCTGCCGAGCGTGGTCCATGAAAGGAAATGCAACAGGGTCATGGACAGTCAAGCCTCACTGAGGCACGTGGGGAACGAAGGTTGGCCCGTGTGGTCTGATCGAACAGATGAGCTACTGTAGGTCAAATTTCTGAAAAAGTTATTGCTGATTCTGATTTTAAAACAAAGATGTGTCAGAACACACAGTGCATCACACTGTATTTTGTACAGTCACAGACCAGTCAGGCAGCCCATGCTGACCCTGGTCCACTGCCCTACAATGGGCACGTGAGAATCACAACTGGACCACGAGCAGTGGTCTGGTCTGATGAATCACATTTGCCTTTTCATTAGGTTGATGGCCAGGTGCTTGTAAGTCGCTTACCTGGGAACTCATGGCACCAGATGTACTATGGGAAGAAGGCAAGCCGACGGAGGCAGTGTGATGCTTTGGCCAGAGTTCTGCTTCATTCATCAAGAAAAGCTCTAACATACAGTTTTACATTTCTGTAATCGATCTGCTGGCCCAGGTCCTCTTTCTCTGCCTCCAGGCCCTTCAAGTGCTTTTGGCAAAAGGGGAAATGGAAAAAAAAAAGAAGGAAGTGGTTTTAAAAAAAAGTTATAAAACAGTGAAGTAAATGTATCTTTGTGCTTCTGTTCATATTCTGTGGGTTGATCGAATGTTGAGAAGAATGTCTTATTCTATTTTGCTGAAAATTACGTTATTATACAGTTGCATGCGTTAACTTATGATCTTATTAAAATACATCATACACTGTAAGACATTGCATATTTCATTTAAAATTTTATTAAAGAAAGAGTATAAAAACCCATGACCAAAATAGTCATTTATTCCTTCACGGTGTTACTGTGCAGATGGAATAATAGTGAAAATTAATGATTTCGCTTTTTGCTGGGGACCCCCTTGGAAACCCCTCAAAGACCCCTAGAGGTCCTCAGACCCCACTGACCTAAACCAACCATAACCATTTTAGTGATTTTCACTCCTGAGAGTATTGTTGTAAGTTTCTGATACGGCATCACAGTTTGTTAAACTGAGTCAAAGGGAGTTGCCTTATGGATATCAGTGAAGGATGCCAGGAGCAGCAGTGAACTTTGTCAACCATTCCTTAATCACAGAAGTCAAAACAACATGCACACCGAAAGAACGAGTGTCTCCACAAGAACTAGGCTGCACATCACGTGTACAACTTAGTGCTGATACGACCTGAAGGACAGATGGTTCAGAAACATGAAGATTAAAACACACTGAAGCTGAACTGATTGTATTGGAGCAATAAAGGATGTGATGTTTCAGTTATTGTGAATGATCCACACTCTAAAACTCTGTTTTAGAGATCTAACTCAGATGCCCGTGTCTCTCTGGTCAAAGCTAAACAGGACAGGTGGGAGGATTTAGGACTCAGGATGAAACACATGCTGTGAAGCCGGTGGGTGGGAAAAGACATCAGATCTAAATGTTGACTTTCACAGTCAACTACAGGTATATTGTAAAATATTTTCTGTGTAGTGAATGCAGTAAAAACTGTTCCAGAAACAGATTTTCTGATGTCAAATTTGATAAGAGATGAAAAGAAAAAACACCTTCCTGATGATGACCATAAAGCTAGCATATCTAAACTGCACTCTGTTTCTGAATGATATTGTTTTGAGTCATGTGATCACTGCAAAGGTGAAAAAGAAAAGCCCTCTAACCCCAAAGCAAATTGAAGCAACTCAGACCATCCCAAAATGAGAGAAAGAAACAGGTACATTAACTTTTTAGGGGTGATAGTGCTCACATTAAGGCACCATGGGCAGAAACCGCACAAGGGAAAGGCCTGAGATGTTTTTTGTTGATTTAAAGCTGGCTGACCCTCAGTCTACCAGACTGTAACAAAACTTTCACTTGACCGTTGACGATAAGAGGGGGGACATGACTTCAGTGTTGACCACGGGGGACAACTGAGACCTGTAGCCTATTTTTCATCCAAACTGGACTCTGTTGCAGCAGGGCAGCCAAACTGCCAAACAGAACTGTGGCAGCAGCAGAAAAAGCAATCACTGCATCACGGGACATTGAGGGCTATTTAGATTTGACTTTCTTGGCTCTACATGCAGCAGTAGTGCATCTTTCCACAGCCGGGTGGCTGAGATACAACACTGTATTGCTAGATATGTCTAACATCACTGTTAAGAAATGCACTGTATTAGATCCTACTACTCTCCTCCAATCTTCTGAAGGGCAGCAACATGATTATGTTGCAGTGATAACAGAAACCTGCTCCCCAAGGGCAGACCTCTCTAAAGAATGCAGACATGGAATTTGTGACAATGCAACCAGTGGAATTGTTTGTGGACGGCTCAGCCTCACGTGATCTGGCAACTGGTAAAGATCGAGAAGGTTTTGCAGTAACAACTTTGCATGAGACAGTTTTGGCAAAACCACTTCTTCAAACTATTCTGCACAAGCAGCAGAGCTAGTTGCACTGACAGAAGCGTGTAAATATGCAAACGGATGATTGTGGGCAAACAGTTTTTAACATCCACAGGCAAACCTATTGCTCATCACAAACTGGTTGCTGAACTACTTGGTGCTGTGCTGTTGCCCAAAATGATTGCTGTGTGTAAATGTGACGCTCACACCCACAAACTTGATCCTATCTCACAGGGGAATGCTAGAGCTGATCTTGCAGCAAAGGCTGCAGCAAAAAAAAAAACACTAACCACCCAATGTGCTGTTTTAACTGACCGCCATTGACTCCTACAGATGTTTTGTTGAGATGAAAGATGAGATATTGTGCTAATTTGTCCTCTGTGCCGGACATTCACATGCAGGTCAAACACGCCATCCCAAAGACCGCAGAAGAGAAACTGCACCATCTGGAGCCAGTGGACTGGATTGTGGTAAAGGACTTCAGGAGAAAGAATTAGGGGCTCCAGGTGGACTGGGCCATTGCAGAGACTGCTAGCAACAGAAACAGCAGTAAAAGTGGCTGAAAAGGCAACTTGGATTCACACCACCCACTGCAAACGCCAAAGCAACCAAAAGGCCTCAGACCAGGTTAAGATCGAGATCATTGAGTGATCTGAGCTTTCCCCCTGCCTTGTGTTCCTAGGGAGGGAGGGGAGTGTAGGTCTCTGAGACCACCGCGGGCACACTGGTTACAGGGGTAGGCAAGGTGAGACAAACTGATGAGATATGATGCTAGAAACCAAAAGATGGCTCTGGAGAGGTGACAGACCGAGAGAAAACTGAGGCGTTGTTCTGCTCACTGTCATCACCGTCCTGTCATCATTTCCTAACATGAAAACAACAAACTTAGGCCTGAGCAAAAGATCCAGGCCGAAGAGGAGGAGATGCACGTCCTCCCTGACAGCCCGGCTGGGCTGAAAGACAATGCATGCTATGCAATGTTGAAGTACGGCAACTTCCCCGAGTCCGCTGATGAGAAGGATCAGAAGGAGACGAATTATCAGATTCTCACAATATTTTATTGAGCTCAGAAAGCAGAAGCTCTGCTATCCTCCTCACACGCCTGAGGTTCCCCACAAGAGTCTGAGGTCTTCCTGCTAAGCAATAACTATATAACGGGAACCGCACACAGCTGCACATCTTCTTTTAGCCTTGTTTAGGTATGTCTGGTAAAGATGTAAATCTCATGTCTGACCGATGACCTTATGTAGGAGTGCATGGAGTCTGGACAGTGTAAAGGGCATGGGGTGTATGAGTATGGGGGTAGGGGAAGTATATCGTGTGTGTGTGTGTGTCTGTGAGGTGATGTATGAGTGTGAGTGTATGCTCTGTACGCTGCAGAGTTTTCTGGGTGAAAGGTGCGGCTCCTGTTTTCTGCACAAGCTCTATGATTAATTATATACTGATTAATATGATGCTAAAAATTTTGTTCCTATCTTATCACTACGTCAATCATAAGCAAATCACACTTCTAAGTGTGATCTAACTATACGAAAGAGCAAAAGCAACCCCTTTATGGATGTATAATCCCACAGCAACCATTATGACCATTTCAAGAAAAGTGACCTATCAGAGCTGTGCGTGCGTGTGCACAGCTCCCTCATGGAGTGGGAGACTCCATACGAGTGAAAACCAGACCAATAAATGTTTAATGCAACACTAGGAGTTATGTTAGCCTTTACTCGGGGGGTTTCCAGTGTTGGCAGGGAAATTGAAGATATGACCAAGGAACTTGAATTGCGTAACATCAGCATGGTCTACTTTGGGGGGCTCCACGGCACGATTTTGGAAACCTGGATGGTGTGGGACATGTTATCTTGCTCACCTAATGACCTCTTTCACCATCCTGCCCTCTCTGAGTTTCCACACTCACTACGCCCACTATTATGTGCCTCACAGAGCCATACGCTCAAACACGAGAGTTTCACAAGCGGAGAAAGGAATTGGTGGCTTCCTCCCCTGGTGGGGGACTGTGAACAATGCACATGAGCTGGATGGACTAGGTATTGAACTGGAAAACCTGACAGTCCTTGTGGAAGTGGGGTTTCCCACCCTCATACCCACTGTGCAGGCCCTGCAGGGTCTGATGAAGTGCTGCATGAAAAAGAAAAACCAGGACCGAGCACCGACACCCCCGCTAAAGGCCCCGCGTCCCCAGACTCTGGCATGCTGATCTCTGTTCATGTGTGAGTCCTGGGTCAGTGTGTAAAACCATGTCCCGGAGGTGATGGAGCAGCTTTTTATCAGAGCAACATTCTTTTATTTGGAGCTTATTTGGGACTTAACTTTGATGGGCGTTTTAGTGCTAAATCTGTCTCTTGGAGCACCACAAGTAGCCAATGTATAATTCTAGGAACAGACAAAAACTTCTACTTTGCACGGAACGCGCTCCACAAGCAGGTGGTACAGACGTGGTGCAGCTCATCATTGTGTTTGGACAATGTTTCACTCTGAACATAAAAGAAAAGTTACACCGCGGATGATCAGATCCGTCCAGACCCGTGTCCGTGCGTAATAGTCCCAGGACAGCGCAGAGCACTGTTTCCCAAAGCCACAAAACATTATGAAGGCTTGCTTTGCACGCTGGGGGTACACCGCCCAGTATCGGGTTTCGCAGTTTTCACGAACTGGACGTACCCTGTAAGTTTTGAGTCCCTAGCACTTACCGTCTAGGCTGCAGTATGAGTTTTATGCATGGAAGAATAAGAATAATAAAAATCAGAGCGAAAACAACAGGATTCCCATCTTGCATTTGCGGGTTCCCAGCCCCACTTGGACTTGGACCCCTAATAATAATGATTTGAACATTTTACAGTACAATTATTTAATATATTTATCAGTCTAGTCTGAGTCTCTACTCGTCCTCGGTTCGTGGCAGGAGGAGATATACACTTTGCTGCAATGATTTGGCATTCTGGCATTTCTCCCTGTAAATAGCGGAGTTTCTGTGTGTCTGGTATAAATTTGAATTCGGGGTATACTTGGGGAATATTTGTATGTGTTTTTCTCTTAAGGTTTTATGTTTTTTTCTTTCTCAACCAAAAACAGAAGTTGCTCATATTAAGGCTGTGAGGGACAGACTCCGATAAACAAAGGAAACAAGCAGTTCCCCAAGATGACGCTCTGTGGTTTAACAACTGTGGTTATTCTGTCTACAAGTCAGATAGAACTCAACAGAAGGACCGTAGCGATGGCGGAGGAGGAGGAGGTCAACTACGCTTCAGTTGTCTTCAAAACTAACAATCATTCCCCACGTGAAGGTAAGTTAAGTTTTTTTAATGCTTTTAATTTTTTAAAATCAAGTAAAGATTTGTTAAAACCCATCATGTCATTGACATGGATCAGATATCCTCCACACACGGCCCAGCTGGTTGTAGGTGGCTATCTGTATGTGATCATCATCATAATGTGATTTCTTATACTGGTATTTTCTTCAGTAAAACTTGACAATAAATACAATTGTAAATTGTAATAATCAGAATATGAAATACTATTGAAGTAATATTATGCTGTTAGTAACATTTGTTGTGCAACCATGAAAACGTTAAAAACTGGGGCCCCATTTACTCTATTGGCAAAATAAGTTGATGTATCCAGAGAAAGAATGAGCAGCATGACATTTTGGAAATGCTGTTGTGTAAACTGTGGTTGATTGTGGTCAAGTACGGACTGGGAGCAAAAATGGCCCTGGACTTTGATCCAGACCAGCCCACCAGAACGATCCACCTTACACTCCACCTCGGCCGCCCTTCTAATGCATGCACGTACAAATAGGACCAGCCTCTAATAAACCACCTAGCAGCATCACAGCCATTTATCACTATGGCAGTAGGCTACTACTTTAAGAAGGCATGGCCATAATCAGCTATAAGGTCACAGAGGTCCGGACCTCCGTAATTATATTGAGTCTATAGCTTGTTCATAAAACAAATTTGAATAACAAACATTGATAACAAGCTCAATTTAAATAAAGGTGTTAGGATTATGTGGGCACAGCTGATTACACAAGGGCGTCACTTTGTGTTGAAAAGTGGTGGGTACATTTAAGGCCTCATATTAGTGGTGTGACCAAACGCTTAGTCCACAAGATGTGAGAATGCACAAAATTGGAGTCATGAGAACAAGACAACAAGATACTCTAATGCTATTATGAAGAAATATTCATTGATGAAATTGGGTATTTGATTGGGGGTCTTCCACCAGAAGATTTTGCGCATTAAACTCTTAATTTCCTACCTTCTGGAGATATTTTCTGCACCAATTATTGTGTAAATGTCTTTATTTATATGAAGGGAAACAAAAAGCATGTGGCCGGTCATACAGAGACAGTGTTTGGAATAAAGCAGCCGTCCTCCTGATCAATCCTGAGCTCCATCAGAGCATCTAAACATTTATGGTTATGCTGCGCGATCATGCACAGTAGACGCCTGTGCTAACATGAAGTAGCCCTATAGTAGTATTTTATTTTACCAAAACTGGCTTCACTGCTCTCCATTCAAATTTGTTAGGTGGCTTCGTCCAGTAATACTGTGTATGCACTCAATCTTTTGCCACCTTTTTTATTACTAGTAAAAAAGTAAACTGTTTAGAATGATTGTGTCATCTAAATTAAGAAAATTAAGAAATTTACTTTAATATTTGAAACTTTTTACTAACTGTAATCCAGTGGTCTGTGCCTAAACTCAATTGTAATCTGCAGGTCCAAAACTTGTTTTTGAACATATTGGATATAAAAGTATAGGCTTTAGTTTGCTTTAGTTTAATACTGCCCATTTATGTAACCCGCACTGGAGAGTCCACTGACCACAGCTACCTAAAACCAGTCAGTGGCATTGCATAATGAACTGGTTATTTTAAAAATGTTTCCATATTATGCAGTGTTTCCTCTTTCACGATGTGCTAAATGAGAGAGTTGGTTCATCTTGGGTTTTAGCTCCCGTGTGAAGGTCTACAGAATACAGTTCTGGGAAAAACACTGAATTATTTCTCATTCTCACAGAAGATACTGGGACAATTGCAATAAATTCAAATAATCTAATAAGCCCGTAAAAGCTTTTAAAATGTAAACACTATACAGTAATTAACCACAAGATTGTGTTCTTCAACCTTTCAGCTAATGAGGAGGAGGGAACTGTGTACAGTGAGGTGAAGGTGCGAAGCAAAACAACCGAAAACACTGCTGACACAAACGGTAAGTTGCAAAGAAAAATGTACACAACATTCAAGGTTTTACTGCAACTGAGAATATTTCTGGTAATACTACTATTACGAATACTACCTCTACTTTATCATTATTAAACTATTAAAAGGGAATTAATAGGGGAGTCATGAGGAGAACTGCTCAGCCTGTGAAAACAGTAGGAACTTTGTCAATAACCTGATGAAGCCTTCAGTTTTAACTTAGATACTGTTCATTTTTAACAAATGGCTCTTTTCCACTACCAACTCAAAACTCGGCGACTCGACTCAGTTTGGCTGTCCTCCATTTTCCATTGCAGATGGTACAGGAAAACAACATCTTCTCTACATCAATGAAGTCTATGGACATATCACAAATAAGCCAAGGAGGTCAAGGGTTATCAAAAAGAAAGTACATTTTTAACAAAGGCAAAAGAAAAATGTAACCAAATATCCTGAAAAACTTAAGAGGTCATTATTTAACAGCTCTTTTGTTTGTACACTCAGACATTGAAAGAACATAATGCTTAATGATAGCAGCAAGCTCCAGAAAGATTGGTTTCTTTTTAAGAATTTCCCACCGCAATGCAAATTGAGGATAAATATAGACAACAATAAATTGAGACACTTTGGTCTAAAGTTTCTTGATGTGCTCAAGACCAAAATAAATGCACCAGCGTTTTGTTTAGTTCACAGAAAGTACAGCTGAATCCTTTTTCAGTTTTTGCAGGTAATAGTAAGTGGGGTAAAACCTGTGAGGCATTTTGAATGAGATCTCTTTGATTTTGTTGGTTAAAAAACATTTTGTAGTAAAAATCAAACATTTTCCCCAACAAGTCTCTCCAACACGAGGAACAATATGATACAGCAGTTGGTGTACTCCTAATGTCCTGTTGGAAAAGTTGACAAATTGCCTTAATTTTAGGTTGCAGTGAAATACAGATATTCCCAATAGTTGTTTCCTTGACATTCACCAGTGTAGGGGGATCATCAAATCCATTAAAACCTTTGAAAAGTGAGATGACAGCTGAAGGTATCGCATTGAAGATGATGGAGAAGTCCTTTGGTGAAACAGGGATACCATAGTGATGAATAAATTCAATGTAGTTATAAAGTTAGTCACGTTGGTTGAATAATTTATTTTGACTAATTGATTGATATAAAGCAAATCCTTGTATGGTTTAGGGAGTAAAGTAATCACACCTTGAGTCATGCTCCATGGTAAGGTTTTGGCTATTATACTTTCATTAAATACCTGCAGTAAGCAGGGGGGGGGCATGTGCTGGGAAAACAATTCATAAAATTCAGACGACAGACCATCTGTCCCAGGGGACTAGTTGTCTTTTAACAGTTCTAAACATTGACTGACTTCTGCCAGGGAGAAGGGGAGGTCAAAACAATCCCTATTGAGTTGTTGAGCGTAGAGAATTGAGGAACATTGAAGCATCATTGTCAGAATATTCTGAGGTTTATAGTTTTTTATAAAAGGAGGAAAGAAAAACAATTGCCAATTTTTAATTCAATGGTTAATGGTATTCACCTTTCCAGTTTGAAGAAGTATAAAGAATTTTGTTCCCCTTCTTCTAACCACTGTCTGCGAGACCTTATAAAAGCTTCTTCTGCCTTCTTTTTATATATTTTATCCAGGCTCCCTTGTAGATTAAGCATTTCTATTTTTTCCTCCTCTGTTAAGACGTTTGATATTTGAGACATTACCGTACCTTTAACTCTTTGTTCCTCTAATTTTCTCATTTTAGCAAGATTGCTACCAAGCTTCCTTAGGTATTTTGCTGATTTATATTAAAATAACTCCCAATTAACACTAAAAGAATTTTCCACCACAGCCGAATGAATATGAATATAACCACTTTAGGGACAGGGAAGAATGTTAACTGAGATAACCTGTTCTTTAATACTTTTTGATACTAACCAGAAGTCTATGCCAGAAAGTCCAGTGATGTCTTTGTTACTCCAGGTGAACGAAACTACCTCTGGGAATTTAACTCCGTATACGTCAGTTAAATCATACCTGTCTATAAAAAGCTTAAAACATGCACCCTCTATTGTTATCACTTGTAGGTGGCCATCTGTCAATCTCAGAATTTAGAGTAACATTAAAGTCTCCTTCATGTAAAATTTGAGAGTTTGGAAAATTTGTTAGCCAATGCTTTAGTCTATTTACAATGTTAGCAAATAATTGGATGTTTTCTAAATTACAATTGTACCCATAGATAAGGAAACTGATTAAAACAATCTTGCTGTAACCAACCACTTGGTAGATAGAATGCCCTTTTGGATCTTTATCTGTGCATAAAACGTCACCGTTATATTTGTGCTTCAACATTAAGACACCAGCTGATCTTCATTGGCAGTGAGAAAACCATCAATTGTTGCCCCATAATAACTTTTATGCAGAGAAGATTACTTTGAGATAATGTAGCCAGCTACCTATTAGGCCTAACATATTTCTACATCAATGTACATGCAGAACAGGTTTTACTATATGACCTAATTATTTAAATGCATGCAAATGTAAATAATAAAATACTTTGCATTGACATTGTTTTGTGACGAAATTCAGCAGCTACTTCGTGAAGTCGGGGTACATGTTTCATCTCCGAGTTCACAAGTAAGAAATGTGATTTCAGGAGGCGTTTCAGGATAGTTTTAGTTGGATGTTGGAAATTTCCCAGTTCTGAGTTGCCTGGAACACAGCAATACCCCTCAGTGTAGCTGGTCATCATAGCGACGCCACACACACACACACACAACTGCCGCGACATAATTTTCAAGGCGACACACAAACAGCTGTCTTTTGATTTAAGTTAAAACGTTTGAACCTTCCTCAGAATGTAAAGACAGATAAGCGGTATGAAAACCTTCCAGCTGTGTTTTCGGTCTATGACGGCGGGAGCAGAGGGCTCTGTGAGCGGGCGGCTGGCCGGCCTCACACGCTCCTCCCGCTGGTCGCCGCAGGCTTCCCCCGCCGCCACTTGCGGAGCTCCTCAACTCAACGAAAATATTCATCACATTTTCAGAAGTTGATTTAGTGATGAAATTCTATACATAACCTGCAAAATATAAAACTTTCTGTTGCTGGCCTGTCTGGTGCACGCAATGATGATGCAGTGAATGGTGTCGATTCTCTCTGATCAATCAGCAGTCTGCTGTGTATTCACGTCACAAACAAAGGGGACTCGAGTTGAGCTGCTACTGTGCAGTGGAAAAGGGGCTAAAGGCTTGCAAACTCGGGGTGTGGAGTTTAAAAAGATGGGAAGCTCTAGTGAAAGATGCCATCATCTTCAACTATGGAAAGTGTAGGATCCAGAGTTTTTGGAGTTTATATTTATATTTTGAGATTTACCAAGACACCTGTTTGATAAGTGCTTCAACTTTTATTTTACAGCAACTAAAACCAGAAATTCTACCGTCACAACTACCACCAATACTTTTATTACTGCTTCTAATGCTACTTTTAGCACAATGGAAAAAAAGGACTTAAAGAATAGGTTCTCACATTTTAAAGTCCATCATAAAACAAGGTGCCCATGTGAATATTGAAACATGTTTTGCTGCCTGTAATTATTCCTCCTGTTTATACTGACCATTAAGAAAGTCCTTTGTGATGTGCTTCGAATGTAAGAGATGGGGGACAAAGTGTGCAGTCTGTGCTCTGTGTAGAAATGTGTTCCAAAGTTTATCTGAAGCTTGTATGAGCCTCCAGCAGTCTGACTTAGTCAAACCAAATGGGTACCTTTACTGTCTTTACTTACTGACTTTAATACAAAAAAAGATCTTTTGGTGTAAAAATACTGTAACTTTGAAAAGTACCCTGTTGACTTGGTTAACTCAGACTGCTAAAGCCATCTAATTATGTGTGTTATTCAGTCTCAGCAGGACTTTTGCCAGACAAGAAAACAACCAGCAGAGGTTGCTGCTATCTGCAGGTGGCTTGCTGTTTGGGGATTCTTTGTGTCATTTTGCTGTTGGGCATCTTAGCCGTCTATATCTACAGTAAGTATACAAAACAGGTAGTCTATGCAGTACCTCAGACCTCGAAGAATAACACCCATTTTCTCCTGAAACCATTACTATAACCATAACCAGAGTATCTAATAAAGAGGTGTTATTTAAGTCCAGCCCAAAGGGAGTTCCCATCTCCCACAGAAAACTCTGCTCTGCTCTGAACTGCCTGAAAACAGCTCGTTTGTAGTCCAGCCTTTACTTCTTTCTTGTGATGTCACACGTAAATATGTGTCACAATGCTCGCCGAGTGACTACTCCGACACGCCCTCAAAAACACCGGTGGAAAGACAGTGAGCAGCAGCACACACCTCTCCTCTCCCTTCCAAACACTAGGGGCAAGTTCAATCTCAAAACGTTTTGCACTGGTTTGCAACATTTTCAGATTCAACGGCATAAATCCTTGAAACGTTGAGCAACTGGCTTCGAGGTATGTTTTCTCCTGTTTGGCGGCAGTGTCTCAGGTGTTACCCAATCAGCTGCAACAAGTTTGTAAACACAACACCATTAAAAAGGCAGGAAAATGCAGTGCGCTTGCGTACACAACAGGGTGTTCAGGGGACCACCGCTCCTGTTGAAAAAAAACATTTTGCTAAGTTTTGTCTGCGCTGAACTCGCCCTAGCTACACTCCAGGTAGTCAGTGGACATAAAGTTGTTTCTGTGATGTAGAACAAGAGCTCAGTTAAGACTTTATGGATGAAAGATCCTTTTGTTACAGATTAATAACTCACCGCTCTGAAACTCTTGCTCCAGTCCATGTTGCCAAGCTGGTAGCAACATGTAGCCTGCAGCTGAATCAAAGCTGTTTACAGTCTCTTCGCTGATCTGCCCTTTTCTGCTTGCTTCTGTTTGGCTAACTAGGAATTTGCACATGTGTAACTCCAAGGCCAACAAAGATCATTTAGAGACAAGATGTATCACTCCATAGCTAAAACAAAGCGTTCAACACTGGGTGAAAAGAGGAGCTGCAGCAATATGCAGTATGACCAAAAAACGGTGGTTTTTTTTAAATTAAACCATCTAAACCTAGTTCTGGTACCACCCCTAAATAGGATTTTGAACCTGAAAATGAGCATAATACCACGTCTTTAATAGGTTGTTTTACCTATAGATTTCTGCCTCTAGTCTAAATATTTTACAAACAAAGTTCATTTCTGGACAAAATGTAGGATGTAGACAGTAAGTAAGTGATAAGTCTGTTATTGTTTGTGTGATTTTTACTTTAAACAATGTGCAACCATTTATTTCAAAATTCCCAGTGTAATGTACAGAACAGCATCTCAGAAAGCATCAGGCTAACTAGAGCCCCAGCTGTTGGGTTTGTCAGCGTCATAGACTCATTTTAAAAAATAAGTTGAGTTGATTAAAAATATCTTTCACATACAAACAGAAGCCACAACTAAGCAGAGAAAGGCTGCTGACAGCATTAGGGGAAATAGACATGTATGTAAACATATCCCATGATCAGACCCAAACCAATACTGAATTGATCCTACAAACAAATGTATCTGAGTATCAAAGCCTGATAGATCTTATCCAGCTGTGCCTTAGAGACCCACAAATGTCTATAAACTATTAAAAAACACTTCCGCGAGACTACAGTGTTGCACTGGGTGACATGTTCCTACACAGCCACTGTCCCACAGACATCGTTCTGCTGCCATGAAGGCCTGCTAGTGCACAGCGGAAAAAATTACAGAGCCGAGCTGTTTGAGGCAATGTCAAATATTTAAGGTCCCATTTACAGCTCCCATAAGTCTAAAAACCTGAAGTAACACAAGGTTGCTCATGACTCATGAAAGTGAGCCAAACCAGCTGAAAGAAAACCAAACAATTCTACTGGCTCTCAAATACCTCTTTTCTACCAAAAAAGAACTGGTTCAGAACTGGTGCTGGTTCAAAGTTGGTTCAACTTGCGAACCTTCTCAGGACCTGTTTGTTTTCCCACTGACTAGAGCCCAGCAAACGACGTCATTATGTCACTGTATACGTGGTAAAAGAACGGTTCTAGTCCAGCAAAGAGTAGGTGCCGCTTTGGAACCAGATTTCCTGGCCGAGAACCGGTTCTTTGGCTGTCGAAACACAAAGAACTGGTTCACGAGTAGGCACAAGCTCCGGATCGGCTCTCAAAATGCTTTGGTGGAAAAGGGGCTAAAGAAAACCTCATAAACCTGAACAACAAACTCAGCTCAGAAAATCAAAACCTGAAGAGGGAACACAACAATCTGACTGTCCAGTTGAACAATCTGACACTAGCCTTTACTGTCTTAGAAAGCAAGATTACAAACCTGTCTGCAGAAAACCAGAACCTGACATCACGAAAGCAGCAGCTGAAAACACAAAACCAGCAGCTGGAGACACAGAGGATAAACTTAACTGAACAAATACAGAACAACTCGAATGAGTTCAACGTCAGTCGAGCTCAGTGGAGCATTGATGCCTACTGCCCAAAAGAAAACCAAAGTAGGTTCAGATCCCAGTAATAAAATTCAAAAATAACCAACAATATTAATAATATCACAATGCAGTAATGTTGTTTATTGGTTTGTCTCTGTTGTTTCAGACAGACAGTGTAAAGCTTGTCAGAATGGCTGGATACCCTCTGAATCCAGCTGCTATGCGATTAATGACGCCTAAAGATCCTGATCAGAAAACCTGGGAAGAAGCTCGAGAAGACTGCAGAGGAAAGATTTCAGATCTGGTTGTTAAATTTGATCAAAAGGAACCGGTAATGAGAACCCTGAATATTTTTATGACAGCCTGTATGAAATGAAAATGTATTTTCTGTCTGAACACACTGAGTCTGTAGGCCACAGTGTGTTTATTAAAGTACAGAGTTTAAATATCTGATAACAGTCTCTCTGTTGTCAGATGTTCATCGACAAACAAAACAATGGGCAAATCTTCTTGATCATGATAGAACTTACTATCAGTTGATGAAAGATGAACTGCAGCAGTGTGAGAAAATGCTGCAGACAAACAGCGTGGCTTAAAACCACTAAAGCAGAACACTTGCCATTAACTCAGCATTCACCGCTGCCCAAACTAATGTCACAACTTCAGAGAAGAACTAAAAACAATTTCCTTCTCTGTGAAATATAAAATTGGTTCACTGTAAACCTCCTTTTAGTCGGAGTAATATTAGAGAACAGTTTAAAATATAACATTTCTCCCCCGAGATGTAATCTAATTACTTATATTTGAAAAAGATTTAATTTAAACAGAAATGAAAACACTAATATTGAAATGTATTTTTAAAGGATTTTAAATCACAACTTTGGAATGTATTTTGAAATGTGCAAAATGTATAGCAGTATAATCATGCACAGGAGAACCTCAGACAAACCTTGATAACACTGGAGATATACAGTACATGTATGTCAAATGTATTTTCTGAGTATATGATAGAAAAAGGATGGAGATCAATGTGTGGATTATTTAGCTGATTCAGGGTTTAGAAAATAAGCTGCATGAAGTCAGAAACAGTTAAAGCCACAGAGTGTTTTTGTCAGTGCAGTGGTTAAACATGATAAACTGATTTTGTCTTTCTGTGAATATCAGGAATATGTGGATTTTTCCTGGGGCAATTATGGCTACTGGATTGGCCTGAGAATTCAAGCTGGAAATTGGACGTGGATCAATGGAACTTTTCTAAATACTCAAGAGTAAGATGATTTCCTAAACACCATGAATAATAAAATCTGTCAGCTGTGATCTAACCATCACGTTCTTTCCTCAGCTTCTTTACAGAACCACCTTCTGCTGAAGCTCATTGTGCAATTTATATGACACCTTCCAAGGAACGGAAAGCTGTGAAGTGTGATAAGAAACATCGATGGATCTGTGAGAAGAAAGCTTTATCTGTTTAACAACTGTAATCAGAACGGAAGAGATTACTGGATAGTCTGCACAGATGAATATATAGGGGTTTCATTTTCCAAGATGCCAGTGTATTTTGTGTTTACGTGTGTGTATCACAAAAAGGACACAAATAGATCTATGTGTGTATGTGTGTAATACAGTTTTGGATTATTGATACTGTGAGAAGTAGGTCAACACTGAAATGATCACGATTCCTATTTTATCTTTAATTAGTGGAAGTCACAACCATGCCCGGTCTCCCCAACAATTCTGAGACAGTAATAGGCTATTGTAATATAACTAATTACTCTGAAATGACAGTAACTATGATGGATTATTGTTCAGGAGCGGCTCGTGTCTTAGTGTGGGCCGCACGCACACACACAATTAAGCGGGTGTTACGCGGACTTTTGCCTGCCTGCCGACAATTGCACGCACCTCCAAATACTGCTTTTAAACGCTTTACTATTTTTTGTGGGGGTTCATCAATGGTGATAAATGATTTGAAGTATATTTTATGAACGTTTAGAGTCTTTAATATTTTCATAAACTTAGTAGAAGTACCATTCCTTGAGATTCACTAACCATAGTGGTGACCGCGTTTGATCAATGAGCACAGCAAAGTGTCTGAAAAGGACCTAAAGAGGTGGATGCATAATCTGGAAGAACTAATTTTTGTAGGCTACCTTCCGAGATTTGCATCCACTTCTTTTCTCAGCATAAATGACCGTTATCACACGCGAGGCAGGCAGAATTCGGCACCGGTCAGAAACCTCGCTATTAAGCATTTTTCTTCTGTTTAAGTAGCGCGATTAAAGCTGCACACTTGATAGCTCTACTCTAAATAAAGAATGCATTTAAACAAACAAACACTTACTGTGTGTTGAGATGCATCGCAGGTTTGCTGTGTTGTTTCCCGTCCAGCTTGGCAAAACAGAAGCGCAACATTTCCGTCTTTTAAATAGCATGTTCTCGCGCGCTTTCATGGTCACGTGAGCTGCACAATTATGGTTTTTGGTTGTAATAATGTTGCAAACAACTGTTTCAGGGGGAGGAAAATGTTTGTGGAGATGGATATAATTATTGTTGAAAATATGTTTAAGTGTAACAGATATAAATCCTTTTCTGTAGTTAGTAAAATGTGTTTATTGTATTGTGTAAATAATTGTTAAGCATAGTGGGAGGGGCTACTGGCTTTAAAATAGTGATGGGCAAAATGAGGCTTTGTGTCGAGGCGTCGAACCAATTCGACACCCGTCTCCACTGTGACACCTACTGGTCACTTTTGATATTGTCACATCTTTATAGTGGTTTCAGTAAAACAATGACTGGCAAGCAAATACAAATTCCAAATTTCTTAACACAAAACCCATAAGATTTCAGAGAAACCATTAAACAAAGAAACGCTTTCAGATAATTAGATATGGCAAATTGTGATTGCAATAAACAGTGTATTGAAATAAAAAATTGTTTTGTTGTGTCATGGTTATTTCAAGAATTATAAATTAAAAGATGAACAACAATGTTTTTTATGTTTCAAGATTTTTATTCAGAAATATTAGTTTTTTGGCAGGTTTTCTTTTACAAATTACATCCCCAGCCTTGGAAAAAAAGTTGTTCACATGGAACACTTGTTGCTGGCATGCAAGTATTTTTTTGCCATCACATACAGGTGCAGATACACAGCACATTTCTCCTGCCAATATGTCAAAGGATCGTTAGTCCTCGGAACAAAACCCATCTGTCAAATATATATTTTTTATTTTTTTATTTTTTACTTCTACCGTGGCATCAGCAGTTGCACTGTGAATATGATGCGTCTCAGTGACAAGGCTGTCAAAAAGTTCCCACAAACTGTAGTTTGCTGGGGTTGCTGCTCCTGCAGCAGATGATGGTGGTGGTGGTGAGCCTGAGGAACTTGATGGCTGTGGCTCTAATTTAATGGAAACTGAAGTTAGTTATGCAGCATAGGTGTGTCTAAGGTATTATCCTACTTACATTATTCTTACAATACATACAATAAAATATAGACTGAAATTGCTCACCATCAGGTGTTGTTAATGAACGCATTAACGCAGCACACTCCATTGTTAAGTTCTTCTCAGCTTCCTGGGCTTTAACTTGATTTCCAAATGCCAGATTTTTAAATCTTGGATCCAGTGTTGCCAGGGCCAATACCCAGAATGAGTTGTAAGTCCCACACCTGGAGTGCAGGCCATCCTTCAGGTACAGCTCTTTCAAAGAGGCCTTACTCGTAAAGTTCTCTTGAAAACATTACTTTTGTACGTGTTCTAGTAACTTTACATCCAAACTAGAAATCCAACCTGTCATTTGGGAGATACTTTATCAAAAAGAAAACCATTCATTAAGTGCAAATGTTGGCCTATAAGTGATGCTCTAAACGAAAAATAACAAGATCACCAAAATCATTGAGAATCATCACCTGGAGACCATGAAAATGCATTTCAATATCTTGCTCTGGAAAAGGATAGAGGGTGGATTTTCACTTTTGTTCGTGTTATACCAACAACTTTTTGTTAGTTAAAGTGTAAAATTGTGTCAGAAGTTGCATCAGTCAAGTGTGAAAACCGCCTTTTTACCAATGTAGGTGAGTGGTCATTGTGGCAGCATGAACTGCGTTTCCTGACACGGCAACACCCAGAGCTAAATATTAGTGATCCTCTTAGTGCATGTACATTTGTAATATTGTATTTTATCAATTGTTAATGCAAGAACACACTGTACATGGTTAGGGTTATCCACCACTAATGGATACAAATATCTTTGTCATCCAAAAGCACAAGTTGCTCATATTATGGCAGTGAGAGACAGACTCAGCTGAACAGAGGAAACAACCAGTTCTCACATGAAGATCCTCTGAGGTTTAAAAATAGTGGCACTTCTTTGACTACAAGTCAGATAGAACTCAACAGAAGGACTGTAGTGATGGCGGAGGAGGAGAACAACTATGCTTTAGTTTTATTCAAAACTAACAAGCATTTCCCACCTGAATGTAAGAGTAGTTTTGTGAATACTGTTATTTTTAAATCAAGAAAAAAGACATCTTAAAATGCATTACGTTACTGTACAGAATGCAATATTTAGTATAAAAAGTACTAAAAGTAATTTTGGAAGATACCCTCTTGACTTGGTTAACTCGCACAAAATTAGTCATCAATCTGACAGAAGATCCTGAGACAAAGGCAATGATCACCCATAAAAGCCTTTAAAATATGAACACTTTACAGTGATCAACCTCAGCATTGTGTTTTCAAACTTTCAGGTAAAAAGGAGGAGAAAAGATTGTATGAAGAAATGAAGACTGCTGACACAAAAAGTAAATTGTAAAGAAAATGTACACAACACTCAGTATTACAGCAACTGGGAATACTTCTATAAATACATCCATTACTGCTAAAACTACTACCACTACTTTATCATTAGTACTACCATCGTTAAAAGGAAACCAGTTTATATGTCATGAGGAGTGTTATAACCCGACGTTGACATCGGGTAGCTCTAACTGAAAAGATGCCATCACATTGAACTATGGGAAATGTAGGATACTGCTTTAACTGCTTTTACCACAGTAAACACTTTACCGTTATTATAAAAAGATGGAATTCCGTAATAAAAATACTTTAAAGTCACCCTCTTCATTTGGTTAACTCAGACTCAGTGGCTAAAGCCATTTAATTATATCTGTTGTTCAGTCTCAGCAGGACTTTTGCCAGACAAGAAAACAAACAGCAGAGGTCGCTGCTACCAGCAGGTGGCTTGTTGTTTGGGGATTCTTTGTGTCATTTTGCTGTTGGTCATCATAGCAGTCTGTGTCTACAGTAAGTATACAAAACAGGTAGTCTATGCATCACCTCAGACTTGGACATGAGGCAGAACTTGAAGAGTAACAGCACATATTTTTCTCTATAACTGTTACTATAACCATAACCAGCCTATTAACAGGCTGTTTTATCTATCGTGTTGAGAGTTCTGCATCTAATTGTTTTCAAAATCTGTAACACAAAAAGTTAATTTCTTGACAAAAAATCTATGTAGAAATGCATGCAGACAGGAACTAAGTACTACAACTGCTCTTGTTTATGTGATGTTTATTTTCAACAGTGTGCAACCATTTATTCCAAATCCCGCCCATTGTAATATATAAAGCAGCATCTCGGAAAGCATAAAGCCAAATACTAAAGCAGCCAGTTCTTGGGTTTGTCAACATCATAGACACATTTGAAAAACAAGTTGAGTTGACTGACATAAGCCACAACACAGCAATAGAGGAAAATAGACATGTATGCATAAAAGGGATTAAACAATGAGTTAAATGATGTTCTCTATAATTTTCTTATTGTCAACATATCCCATGATCAGACCCAAACCAACACTGAATTAAACCTATTAACAAGTATACTTGTGTATCAAAGCCTGATTTCTCTCATTCTGCTGTGCAATAGAGCTCCAAAGTTGTCTATAAACCAGGCACGTGCAGAGGGGGGTGCAATGGATGCTTGAGCACCTGCCCTTTTGCCCTTTGCTGCCCAAAGTGCCCTTTTTTCAAACGCGAAATTTCCTTCATTTAATTTATTTTAAATGTTGTAAAGGCCCTTTTGTCAAGGTCTGTCCGATAAAACTATTATTAAAATTAATTAATAATAATTTCGCAGTAAATAAAATAACCCACATTATGACCTTTCACCTGATGACCTCATCCGTGACGAGCCCTCCCGTTCAGACATCGTTAGTGATTCAGCAGCTCTGCCTACAGGACGCCTTCGATTCCGCCGGTAAGAGGAGTTTGCTGCAATGTGCTTGTTGTGGATTGTTGCAAAGAGAGCAGCACAGTTGTGTTTATGCTGTGTGTCGCCTGCCTGTAGAAGTAACATCAGCTGCCGGCAGACACGCCGAAACGCCGACAGCTGACGTTACTTCTACACTATAAACTAAGGCGCTCTGTTCACTTCGCTCTGTTTTGGGAGAAAAGCTTCACGGGCGTCGAGCGGTCTGATCTTTTCTGTGTAATTTGACAAAATCTTTGTAATTTGACTAAAATCTTTGCACTTGAACCGGGATTATTAAAGTAACTAATAAAAGCCTTGTGCCTTAAAATAAGTAGAACAACATTGGTAAAATTCTGAGCCTATTCCTCTGACTTACAGCCATCAACCCTTTAAAAAAAACATTAAATTCAGAACAGTATTGAATATATTTACATTTGACAGCAACAGTGTTTACAACAGCTCAACTGCAATAAAAACTCAATAACTGGAAATACATATAAAAATGTCAGTGCCGATGTAAAATAAATAATATTCCTGACATCAAAGTAAAGAGTGAAGAAGAAATAGCCCTATAAGTGTTTAGAAAAAATGTATGAATTGTTAAAACAAACATAGGATATATATTAGCTGATTAAACAATTATGTGACCATGAAAAGATGCAAAGATTGTTGAGTGTTTGGGACTGGCTCACTAAGGAAATAAGATACCAGATTAAAAAAAGTGTGGGAAATAATCTGAGAAACATTAATGGGGAAAGGATGAGGGAGGCCACGGCAGGGTGAGAGTGAGACAAACAAACCTATAGCCTGTGTTGCCTGCTGTGTGTCTACAGGATGCAAAACTGTGATAATGATTTTATATATTACATTGTGAATCTGAGATACATCTGGATTTTATTGACTATGTCTAATCATATAACTAAATAAATTAACTAGCATTAATCTTTTATAATATTCCTGACATCAAAGTAAAGAAAAAACGGCCCTGTTAGATTTCAGATAAATGTATGAAATGTTTGTGAATCTTATTTCCTCCACCTGCAGCTTAGTGTGCAGCTCTGTGAGCGTCTCCCCAGCAGTCAGCCTTGGTAGTGGCTGCAGTATTACAGCAGCTCAGTCACTGTGAGCTGATCCCAAACACTCAACAATCTTTTTATGTTCACATAAGTGTTTAATCAGCTAATATATATCTTATAGTTGTCTTAATATCTGTAGTCACAGATCACCTCCAGTAGTATCAGCATCAACACAACAACAGCAGCATCCATAGCAACCCCTCAACAGCAACTGTTCCCTGTATGTAATGTCAGCCCAGTGTTAAAGTTGGGCATTCGCTGTTTCTTTTAGCGTCACCTCATTTGCTGATGTATCGATACAGAAGCATCTGCATATGTGTGTCAACAAGGAAAACATAACGACATATTTCTATGTCAATAGCATGAGAAGAGTCCGATTTAAATTCTTGTTCCATGTGCCCTTTTTATACTTTGAGCACCTGCCCTTCCAAAGGTCTCTGCACGGCCCTGCTAAAAACTATTAAAACACTTCAGTGAGCCACAGTGCTGCATTGTGTGACATGATGAGACACAAAACCAGGAGCTGAAGACACAAAACCAGGAGCTGAAGACACAGAGGTACAACTTAACTGAACAAATACGAAACAACTGGAATGAGTTCAACGTCAGTCGAGCTCAGTGGAGCATTGATGCCCAGTGCCCGAAAGAAAACCAAAGTATGTTCAGATCCCATTAATAAGGTGAAAAAATAACCAGCAGTAATATCACAATGCAGTAATGTTATTTATCAGTTCGTCTCTGTTGTTTCAGACAGACAGTGTAACGCCTGTCAGGTTGGCTGGTTACCCTCCCAGTCCAGCTGCTATGCGGTAAATAACCCTGATGTTTCTGGTCAGAAAACCTGGGAAGAAGCTTGAGAAAACTGCAGAGGAAAGATTTCAGATCTGGTTGTTAAATTTGATCAAAAGGAGAAGGTAATGAGAAAACTTTGAACATTTTTATGACAAACTTATGAAATGAAAATGTATTTTCTGTCTGAACACACTGAGTCTGTAGGCCACAGTGTGTTTATTAAAGTACAGAGTTTAAATATCTGATAACTGTCTCTCTGTTGTCAGACATTCATCAATAGAAATCTATTTGATTATGATAAAAGTCAGTTGATGAAAGGTGATCAACTTCTTTGATCAAGAAAATTACAGTACATGTATAGTATGTCCAGTGTATTTTCTGAGTATATGATAGAAAAAGAGACAGAGATCAGTGTGTGAATTTCTTAGCTGATTCAAAGGGTTTAGAAAAGAAGCTGCATGAAGTCACAAACTAATTGTAAAAAATAACAGTTAAAGCCACAGAGTATTTTTGTCAGTGCAGTGGTTAAACATGATAAACTGATTTTGTCTTTCTGTGAATATCAGGAATATGTGGATTTTTACTGGGGCTAATTAGGCTACTGGATTGACCTGAGAGTTGAAACTGGAAATTGGACATGGATCAATGGAACTTCTCTCCAGACTCAAGAGTAAGATGATTTTCTAAACACCATGAATAATAAAATCTGTCAGCTGTGATCTAACCATCACGTTCTTTCCTCAGCTGCTGGACAGAATCACCTTCTGCTGAAGCTCATTGTGCGATTTCTATCGGAGGGACACCTTCCAAGAGATGGAAAGCTGTGATGAGAAACATCGATGGATCTGTGAGAAGAAAGCTTTATCTGTTTAAGAACTGTTCTCAGAACTGAAGAGATTACTGGATAGTCTGCACAGATGAATGACACGTACAATAACGTCAGCTGGCTTGTAAAAAAGAAAACATTTGCAATTCTACTTCAGTTTGCGGTTTAATTTCAAAATGAATGTATAAGGTATAAGATTTTATTTCTCCAAGATTCTTGTGTATTTTGTATGTGCGTGTGTGTCACAAAAAGACACACAGACAGATCTGTGTTTGTGTATATGTGTAATAGAGTTTTGGATTATTGGTACTGTGAGGCTGACTATTGACCAGAGATGCTCACAAGTCTCTGAGGTAGAATCCAAGTCAAGTCTCAAGTCTCTCGTGGTTATTATGAATGTTATATCACCTGCTGTATTCAATCCAGGTTGCTAATAAAACTGCATAGCTGTAAGGAATTCTCTAACTGTAACCTGTTTTTCCTTTACAGAGCACAACCATGTAATGTGCAATGCAAATATTGACGGGTTAAAGCCAAAATACTCCCCAGACTCTTAAACCCAGTGTAACGCTAACGTCTCGGGTTACGTAGGTAACCCTTGTTCCCCGAGAAAGGGGAACGAGACACTGCGTCAGTGACGACACTATGGTAACGCCTTTAGGCGTGGCAGGGCTGAATGCGAATGAAAACTACTCCAATCCTATTGGCTTAATGAGAACGGTAGCATTTGAAGGCGTAACCGTAGGCGTATATAAGCACGCCGGCACATAGGTATGTTAGCTCTTACTATGAAGCAAGGCACCCCAGGCGGGGAGAGGTGCGGTGAACCGACGCAGTGTCTCGTTCCCCTTTCTCGGGGAACAAGGGTTACCTACGTAACCCGAGACGTTCCCCTTCGAGGGGAACTCGAACTGCGTCGGTGACGACACTATGGGAACGAGATACCCACTATGCCACGCCGAACCCCCGGCCGCCCTAGCGTGCAGGCAACCAGTGGGCACGACTTAGAGAGAGAGCGCACGGGTACGGAGGGAAGGTCCAGACTATAGAAACGAATGAAGGTGTTAGGAGTGTCCCAGCCAGCTGCATCACAGACCTCCTGCAGAGATGCTCCAGAGAGGAGAGCCGTGGCTGCCATGCCTCTCGTGGAGTGAGCCCTTACAGCCATAGGTGAAGGCAAGTTGCGCACCTGATAAGCCAGCGAGATAGTCTGAACGATCCAATTGCTGATCGTATGTTTGGAAGCGGGGAGCCCAGCCTTGGGGGACCCGAAACACACCAGCAATTGGTCTGCCTTCCTCCATTGAGAGGACCTGTGAGTATACATACTCAGTGCTCTGACAGGGCAGAGCAAATGCAGTCTCTCATCTTCTGCCGTCACATGAGGTGGAGGATGGAATGCCTGCAGTACCACGGGACCCATTGCGTTGGACTGCACCTTAGGAATGTATCCTGGAAAAGTGTGCAGGATGGCCCTCCTATTCCCTGGGGCAAACTCCAGGCACTGTGGAGCAGTTGACAAAGCCTGGAGGTCCCCACACCCTCCTCAGAGAAGTGATAGCGAGGAGAAAGCCATCTTCAGGGTCAAGTACTTGGCCTCAGCCGACTCAAGGGGCTCGAAGGGGGCCTCAGCCAAAGCTTCAAGCACCACTGCCAGTTCCCAGGTGGGAACTCTGGGGCAAGTCACAGGTCTCATCCTCCAGGTCCCACGGAGGAATCGTACGACTAGTGGAAGTCTCCCCAAAGACCCATCCCTACAAAGGGTGCGGAAAGCTGATATAGCTGCCACATACACCTTGAGGGTGGATGGGGAAAGGCCTGCAGAGAAGCGGTCTTGCAAAAACTCCAGCACCTGAACCACCGGGCTGGTAACTGGGTCCAGCGTGTGTTCTCTGCACCATGTAGAGAAAACCTTCCATTTGATGCCGTACATCCTCCGTGTGGATGGGGCCCTGGAGCTAAGGAGTGTCTCGACAGCTCCTGTCGTTAGGCCCGCCTCTAGGTACTGCACCGGGCAGGGCAAGGGTGAAGAACCCGGCCCCCTTCCCGGGACTGCAGGTCTCTTCTCAGAGGGACCTGCCATGGCGGACCTTCCAGGAGATCCAGCAGGTCTGAGAACCACACCCGGGTCGGCCAAAACGGCGCTACTAGTAGTAGCCGAATACCGTCCGGACGGACCCTCTCCAGGATCCCCGGGAGCAAAGCGACTGGGGGAAAAGCGTACAGACGTAGTCTCGGCCACGAGTGCACCATGGCGTCCAGCCCTAATGGGGCCGGAGGTGTCAGGGAAAACCATAGAGGACAGTGCGTAGTCTCTTGAGACGCAAACAAGTCCACTTCTATGGGCCCGAACCTTACGCACCTCGGGGTGGAGTCTCCATTCCCCCGGGCCTCGGCCCCTGCCTCGACAGCAAGTCTGCTCCCTGATTCTGAAGTCCCGGAATGAACATCGCTATGATGGACAGTAGCTTCTGTCGGGACCACCGGAGGATCTGGTGCGCCAGTCTGCAAAGAGGGCTCGAGCACAGACCCCCCTGGTGATTCAGATAGGCCACCACTGCCGTGTTGTCGGACCTGACAAGAACGTGGTGACCCCGGAGTTCGGGCAGGAAGCTCCTCAGAGCCCGGAACACTGCAAGCATCTCGAGGCAATTGATGTGCCATGACGAATGATGCTCCTGCGCCGAGCGGTCTCCCATGACCACGCCCCACCCAGTGAGGGAAGCGTCTGTCAAAACGATTACACGGCGACAAGATGCCCCTAACTTGGGTCTCTGGGACAAGAACCAAGGCTTTTTCCACTCTGATAGGGCACGAAGACATTTGTGCGTGACCCGTATCAGGCGGAACGGATTTCCCCTCGTGGAGAATCCCTTGGTCTTCAGCCACCACTGTAGGGCCCTCATGTGCAGTAGACCAGAAGGTATTACGGTGGAAGCTGCTGCCATGAGGCCTAATATCCTCCGGAAGTGTTTTTCTGTGATGGCGTGGCCCAACTTCACTCTCTTTACTGTGGTCAAGATGGACTGGATATGTGCTGGAGAAAGCTGTGCCTGCATCGTTCCTGAGTCCCACATCACCCCTACGAACACAGTTCTTTGGGTGGGCTTCACACTTTTCTTCACGTTGAGCCTCAGCCCTAAACATAGAAGATGAGCGAGAACGACATCTCGATGCTGAACCGCCAACTCCTGAGACTGCGCCAGGATTTAGCCAGTCATAGATATAATTGAGCACTCTGATGCCCTGGAGTCTCAGGGGGGTTAGTGCTGCATCCAGGAGGAGCGTCACTTCGCGTCCCAATCTGCTCGAGGGGGACCGCGAGAAACCACACTCTGCTTGCAAAGTCTGCCAGTGGTCGGTATCTCGTGTGATTCCCAGGTGGACCCCTGATTTGCCAGAACGGCAGGGGAGAGCCACCGAAGATCCACGGTGAGTGAGTCTGGATGCCGCCTGCAGACCCTCGGGCAGGCAGGATGGTGTGGACTCATTGGTTCTGTGTCCCACGTCAGACGGTCGGGATAATGTCACCCGCTGCCATGGCGGAGGGACCTAGGTCAGCCATCATGCTCGCCGCTTCTGTGACATCGCCAGCGTAGTCCCAGAGCGCCCTCTACCCGCTGCTGGGACGATGCTCTGATCCCGCCGGCGCTGTACTCCAGCTACTGGGAGTAGGCAGCTGGGCGGAGAATGTTATCCCAATACTTACATAACTCATTATGCATTTTTGTCTGGAATGGGGCATGGGGATGCCGAGTGATTCCTCAGGAAGCGATCATCCAGTTACTACACTGATAATTTTTACAGTGTACCGACATTAAGCTTCCTCACAGCCTGTGGCCAATCACGGATGAGCTGAGCCACAGCCCACGTCACCACTTCCAGCAGCTTATCATAGTCGGCCACGGCGCTCTTCTGATGACGTCGGCCCGACACCCGGAAGTCATTCTCCTCCGCCATGACGCTAAACACATCTAGCTCCTCAGAGCTAGAGTGCATTTGTCTTGCCGAACGGAGAAAGCCGAGAACGGGCTCCCGAACGGAAATGAGGAGAGTCGGAATCAGCAGATGAAGGCAGAGAAAGGGCATCAGCCGTCTCAAGATCCTCCAGCAGGTCCTGCTACAATCCCCATGACCGAAGCCGGTCTGCCTCGGCAACCGCGGGGCTCTAAGCCACGGGGAGAGTGTATCCTGCCGTCCTCTGAGAAGTGTGCCATGCGGGACCGCAGTACCCGCATGAGCAAGGCCTCACAATGACCACAGCCAGCTCCCTTGAGAGCTGCTGTAACGTGCGGCAGACCTAGACAAGCAACACAGTTTGTGAGAATCTCCTACCGTGAGAAGCCTTCTGCAGGAATGCACACATCTGCGGAACTGGTTTGACTCAGAGGACACGCTGCGACTTCCAGGTGAGTATTACTAGCCATTTCTTCTTGGATGTGGGAGCTTTCACAAACAACATACGCCAAAGTGCCTGCTGAATAGAAAAAAGCTAACGTACCTATGTGCCGGCGTGCTTATATACACCTATGGTTACGCCGTCACATGCTACCGTTCTCATTAAGCCAATAGGATTGGAGTAGTTTTCATTCGCATTCAGCCCTGCCACGCCTGAAGGCGTTCCCATAGTGTCGTCACCGACGCAGTTCGAGTTCCCCTCGAAGGGGAACTAAATAAAACTGTGACGTTGCATAATCAACAATAATCTGTTTTTAACTTACAGAGCACAACCATGTAGCCTAATGTACAATGCGTAAGGGGAAATGTTTGCCTGTAAGTGATGCTCTAAAAGAAAAATAACAAGATCACCAAAAGCATTGAGATCCATCGCCTGGAGACCAGAGTTATACTATATACAACTTTCAGTTACGTAAGTGTGAAACTGTGTCAGAAGCTGCATCACTCAAGTGTGAAACCCACCTTTTTACCACTGTAGATGAAACAACCAGTTCTCACATGAGGATGCTCTGTGGTTTAAAAATAGTGGCACTTCTCGGTCGACAAGTCAGATAGAACTCAACAGAAGGACTGTAGTGATGACGGATGAGGAGAATAACTATGCTTCAGTTTCATTCAAAACTAAGAAGCATTTGCCACCTGAATGTAAGTGTAGTTTTGTGAATACTCTTATTTTTAAATCAAGAAAAAAAATATCTTTAAATGCATTACGTTATTGGTATGGATCAGATACTGTACAGAATGCAGTTCTGGGAAAAACACTGAATTAATTTTCATTTTAAAGGAAGATACTGGGAGAAATCATTTTAAATAATCTAATAAGCCTTTAGAAGCTTTTAAAAACAGCCACAGCAGTAAACTACGAGATTGTGTTTTCAACCTTTCAGCTAAAATAGAGGAGGACAATGAAAAGAATGTGCGAAGCAAAACAATCGAAAAGACTGCTGACACAAACGGTAAGTTGTAAAGAAGAACTGTGCACAACATTCAGTATCACAGCAACTGGGGATACTTCTAGTAATGCTACCATTACTGCTAAAACTACTACCACTGTTTTATTATTATTACTAGAGAAAGGGAACTAGTTTGCAAGTCATGACTCAGGAGTGTTATAATCTGATGATGCCATCACGGAAGCTCTAGTGAAAAGATCATATTCATCTGCAGTTATTTATTTTTCAGCAACTAATACTACAACAATACTGCTGTTACCACAACTAATACTATTACAGTATCTAATTCTACCAATAATTTTAGCACAGTGGCAAAAAGCATTTTTCTTAAAGAATAGGTTCACAAATATCAGTCCATCTTAAAGCAACAGTGAGGTAGCCACATGAATATTGAAACGTTTGAAATGTTTTGCTACCTGTAATCATTCCTCCTATTTATACTGACCATTAAGAGATCCCTTTGTAATGCACTTTGAATGTAAGTGATGGGAGACAAACTGTACAGTCTGTTCTGTGTAAAAATGTGTTCCAAAGTTTATCTGAAGCTAATATGAGCCTTTAGTAGTCAGTAAAATCAAGTGGATAATTTCCTGTCTCTTACTTACAACTGACTATTTAGTATATTTAGGATTTTGTACTAAAATACAAATTTTCATAGATACCCTGTTGATTTGGTTAACTTGCACAAAAGTATTTTTCATTCTGAAAGAAGAGTCTGAGACAAAAGCAATGATCACCTTGAAAATGCTTTAAAATTTGAACACTTTATAGTGATCAGCCGCCAGATTGTGTTTTTCAAACTTTCAGTTAAAAAGGAGGAGGAATTTGAGTACGAAGAAATGAAGCCCATTGACACAAACAGTAAGTTGCAAAGAAATAAGCCTTTAAAAGCTTTTAAAAACACCCACAGTAGTTAACGAGATTGTGTTCTTCAACTTTTCAGGAAAAAAGGAGGAGGACAAGGAAAAAAATGTGCGTAGCAAAACAACCGAAAAGAGTGATGACACAAGTGGTAAGTTGTAAATAAAAATGAACGCAACATTCAGTATTAAAGCAACTGGGGACACTTCTAGAAATGCAGCCATTACTGCTAAAACTACTACCACTGCTCTATAATTATTACTACCATTAAAAGTAAACTAGTTTAAAAATCATGAGGAGTGTTATAACCCGACGTCGCCATCAGGTAGCTCTGATGAAAAGATGCCATCACATTGAACTATGGGAAGTGTAGGATACTGCTTTAACTGCTTTTACCACAATAAATGCTTTACCGTTATTACTATTAACAGGGAACTAGTTAATGAGTCATGAGGCGCATTGCTCAGCCTGTGACAACAGCAGGAGCTTTGCCTTCAGTTTTAACTTGGAGGCTGCTAATTTATAACCTTACAAAGTGGGAGTAGGAGTTTAAAAAGATGTCACTGTGTCCCAGGCAGAGAAGTGCTAGTGAAAAGATGCTATCACACTGAATCATGAATCAAAAATTTTACTTACTACTGACTTTTTAGTATAAAAAGATGGAATTCTGTAGTAAAAATACTTTAAAAGTCACCCTCTTCATTTGGTTAACCCAGACTACTAAAGCCATTTAATTATATCTGTTGTTTAGTCTCAGCAGGACTTTTGCCAGACCAGAAAGCAAACAGCAGAGGTCGCTGCTATCAGCAGGTGGCTTGTTGTTTGAGGATTCTTTGTGTCATTTTGCTGTTGGGCATCATAGCAGTCTGTGTCTACAGTAAGTATACAAAACAGGAAGTCTATGCTTAGCCTCAAACTGGGACATGAACTTGAAGAGTAACAGCACCTGTTTTCCACTGTAACTGTTACTATAGCCATAACCAGTGGATCTATTAACAGGCTGTTTTACCTATAGATTTCTGCATCTAATTGTTTTCAAAATCTGTAACACAAAAAGTTAATTTCTTGACACAAAAATCAATGTAGAAATGCATGCAGACAGGAACTAATTACTACAACTTGTTCATATGATTTTTATTTTTAACAGTGTGCAACCATTTATTCCAAATTCTGCCCATTGTAATGTACAGAGCAGCATCTCAGAAAGCATCAGGCCAAATACTAGAGCAGCCAGTTCTTGGGTTTGTCAACATCATAGACAAATTTGAAAAACAAGTTCAGTTGACAATTGGCAGCTGAAGAAAATCTCAAACAAATACACTGTTCACTGTTTACAATCTGACAGTCCAGTTTCATAACCTGACATGAGACTATACTGTCTAAAGAAGTAAGAATCACATACCTGTCTGCAGAAAACCAGATCCTGACATTGCAAAACCAGCAGCTGCAGACACAAAACCAGGACCTGCAGACACAAAACCAGGACCTGCGGACACAGAACCAGGAGCTGGAGACACAGAGGAAAAACTTAACAGAACAAGTACAAAACAACTGGAATGAGCTCAACATGAGTCGAGCTCAGTGGAGCATTGATGCCTACTGCCCAAAAGAAAACCAAAGTAGGTTCAGATCTCAGTAATAAGGTCAAAAAATAACCAGCAATAACAAGAAAAATATCACGATGAAGTAATGATGTTTATTGGTTGGTCTTTGTTTTTTCAGACAGAACGTGTAAAGCTTGTCAGAAAGGCTGGTTACTCTCCCAGTCCAGCTGCTATGCGATTAATGACGCTCATGTTTCTGGTCAGAAAACCTGGAAAGAAGCTCGAGAAGACTGCAGAGGAAAGATTTCAGATTTGGTTGTTAAATTTGATCAAACCGAGAAGGTAATGAGAAAATTTTTATGACAGCCTGTATGAAATGAAAATGTATTTCCTGTCTGAACACACTGAGTCTGTAGGCCACAGTGTGTTTATGAAAGTTGAGTTGAAATATCTGATAACTGTCTCTCTGTTGTCAGACGTTCATCAATCTATTTGATTGTGATAAAAATGTACTGTGAGTTGATGAAACGTGAACTGCAGCAGCGTGAGAAGATGCTGCAGAGAAACAGTCTGGCTTAAAACCACTAAAATAGAAAACTTCCCAAGATAAATTCAATGCATTGATTACTAACCAAACAAACTGTCATATAAAATGGTACACTGGAAACCTCCTTCTTTTAGTCAAAGGGATTTCCCCCTGAGATTTAATGTAATTAACTATATTATAAAATTATACATATCATTCAGAAATAGAAAAACTACATTAAAATTTACTTTGCAAAGGATTTCTTAAATGTGCTTGAACAACAGCTTTGCATCGATGATAAATAGAGTTAAAGCCACAGAGTATTTTTGTCAGTGCAATAGTTAAACATGATTTTCGCTTTCTGTGAATATCAGGAATATGTTCATTTTCCCTGGGATGAATTAGGCTACTGGATTGGCCTGAGAGTTGAAGCTGGAAACTGGACATGGATCAATGGATCTTTTCTCAAGACTCAAGAGTAAGATGATTTCCTAAACACCATGACTAATAAAATCTGTCAGCTGTGATCTAACCATCACGTTCTTTCCTCAGCTACTGGGAAGAATCAACTTCTGGTGAAGCTCATTGTGCGATTTCTATCGGAGGGACACATTTCAAGAGATGGAGAGCTGTGAAGTGTGATGAGAAACATCGATGGATCTGCGAGAAGAAAGCTTTATCTGTTTAAGAACTGTAATCAGAACTGAAGAGATTACTGGATAGTCTGCACAGATGAATGACACGTACAATAACATCAGCTGGCTTGTAAACTAAAATATAAATTTCTACTTCAGAATTTGCTGTATTTAATTTCAAAATGTGTGTATAAGGGATTTTATTTTTCCAAGATGCTTGTGTATTTTGTGTGTGCATGTGTGTGTATCACGAAAAAGATCTTTGTGTGTATATGTGTAATACAGTTTTGGATTATTGATACTGTGAGTCTGGCTGTTGACCAGTATTTAGTAAAATACATTGACGACTCTCCAGGGGGGAGCTGAAGTGCTAATAATGTCAAATATGGATTTCTTCGACTTTTATGAAGCCACAAACTTAAATATTGAATTTCAGGATATGACGAGATCCAAGAGAGGAACCTACAAACTGCGTATAGTCTCACTAAAGCCTCTCTTCTGTCATTTTAACATCAAAATTGTAAACACTGAGTTGCCAACAGGGGTTGATTTCAAACTCTACGAAATGTTTCCATATCTGATTTCATAATCATCTCTATTTTCATAATGTTCTGTATTGAAACAATAAAAGTGTATGTAGAGGTGACTGGTTTGATCTTATCCATCTATCTATATAGTTTAGTGTGACTGCAGATATTTGTTTTCATCATTGCTGATATTTTACATTTAAACAAACAAAAGTCAGACGCCCATGTGTACACTGAAACAAATTCTGCTTGGTGTAATTCTTCCTCCTGTTTATAGCGGACCTGTGCAGCATTAGCGAATATGAGGCATCGGTTGTGTGAGTTAGAGGAATCAAGTGTGTATCATCTGAAGTGACAGCCTTGAAAAAAACATTTCTTTAGATGGAAAGATAGATAGATGGATACACTGAAAAATAGAGATTATGTATATATGTAGTGAAAATGTCCAAATTGGGCCTAGTGTTGTCACATGAAAAGATTTAATCAAAGATTTACAAAAATGTGAGGGGTGTACTCACTTTTGGGAGAGACTGTAGATAACTAGTAGGCTGTCGCAGAGCGGGCGTGTTACACTTACATGGTGTTGTCGAAGATACGGCGCATAAATTTTAGCCTGTTTGGGCTCATCACATTCTCTGTTCGTCTTAGACATTTTTACCGCTGAAGTTACAAGCTCCTGATGGATCTTGCTGCAGTTATGCTACAATCACATATTGGGCGACGAGACCGGATGTTGCATTGGGCCCTATGAAATGCATATTAATCTGTTGCCAGATTCTGATAAATTTTTTGTTTGTTTTAAAATTTCAGCACATTTAGTTATCAGAAAGAGTGTGTAATCATGTGGTAGATGAATAAAATTTCAAAATTTAAATAATAAATTTTATATATTGAATCAGTAACAATGAAATTTATGTTTCATGCAATAAAGAAATATTTAAATGTATGTGCAGTTATTCATGGGGACAATTTTTAGGATATTAAAATAGTATAATACTATTTAATAGGAGACAATTGCTGCAATATTGTCCCTTATCAAACAGGTAATTAGCCTACTTAAGAGTCTCCACATGCCACAGCGGGTGTGGGTAATGCTCCTCCTTGTTTACAAAGCCTGACCGGATGTAACGACACATTCTCACTCCTGACTTGTCACATCTTGGTCAGCTGGAGACACGGCTTAATGGAACAAATACTAAACAACTGGAAAAAGCTAAATGTCAGTCGAGCTCAGGAGCATTGATGCCCACAAGAAAACCAAAGTATGTTCAGATCCCATAATTAAGGTTTAAAAATAACGAAACAATAATCATAACAACAATAAGATCACAATTAACTGATGTTTTTTCTGGTTGGTCTCTGATGGTTCAAACAGACATTGTAAAACTTGTCAGAAATAAAAATAGAAATATAAATAATTAAAAAGCATTTGTATTGAAAAAACTCTGGTTGTCTTTTATTGTGAAGCCGCTTTGGGATATGCAATGTCACCAACATTAGCTGCAAATGTATATTGGTGCAGTAATATGGTGCAGTTTCAGGCAGCCAGACTTTAGCCTGTGTTGGCTAACACAAACCACCCCCTGGCTCCACCATTGCGTCAAAGCCGTAACATGTCACCACAATCAGGTTTTCATAAAAAGCCCCATGTCAAGTCCATTACTTGGTATTTTATTTGTATTGCTGTTCAAGACTCCCAACCCAGAGCAAGGCTCACTGAACAGAATCTATTGCCAGACACTTTCAACACAGCCTCGCCCTGGGTGAGGCGAAGGGAGGAGGATCCTGAAAGTTGGAATAAAGAGAAGAAACAAAAAGATAGCCAAGAGAAAAAGGGTGATCATGAACAGTGAGCGGACAGAGCAAGTACAGAAAGAGAAAGGTGAGTCACAGATCCTCATTCAGCCAGACTCTCTGCACAATATTGTGTCTGTGCACTTCCAAGCAATTATCAGACCCAACTCAAAGGGAGACCTTCTGGACCACAGCAGTTGTGAGTCTCCCCAACACCAGGAAGCTAAATGTCGAATATGTTTATCTATCCATGTGGGCTTGTAAATGAATTTTTGTAAACAAAAAGTTTTGTTTTGTTGTTCAGGACTAAACAAACACTTTTATTTCCTCTGTTTCACCATGCACTGCAGCAAAATACATTTGTTCATAGGTTTTTGCACAATCTTACAAACTATGAAAGTTGCTTTTACATTGTTCTTAAAGCTAAGTTATCTGCCTTGCTCATGAGCACTGAGGAGATTTGGTTACTATTTCTTGTGAATGCCATGTCTACAATTAGTCACTGTAGAAGTCTTTACATTGTGTGAGTGTTTCTCATGTTTTGCAAGTTGCTGACATTATGTGCTGTATCATTGTTCAGTCATTAAGTAATAATGTGTTATACAACCCTAGATGTTCATTCACCACTGCCATTTAGCAAACAATGTTTTGCATATTTGATCTAAAGCATGCATCTTCAAAACAAAACAATGAAAAATAATTTTCTGAAAATAAATAATGCTATTCTCAAAAATAGTATTGGTACAGCAGCAATTGCTGAAATGTTGCACCTTTACCTTCTTTGAATAGTTTTTGCCCTAGGTGCTATTGTTTTGAGAATGCCTAATCATGTTTATTTTTGTGGGAAATAAACCTTGCATATGCAAAACAAAAAATCCAGCTGCTATACAAATACTTGGGAAGAAGACTGCAGAGGAAAGATTTCACATCTGGTTGTTAAACTTGATCAGATGGGGAAGGTAATGTGAAAACTGTGCAAACATTTTATAACAGCAAAACGAAAATACATTTTCTGCAGGTCTGAACAAACTGAGTCTGTATATCAGAAAGGCTGATACAGAGGCGTGAAAACTAAACAAGGCTGGATCAGTTTGCAGGTTTATTTAAATAATAACAGTCACTGATAGTGATGTCCAAACAAAAGGCAAACCAAACACAGGGTCCAATTAAGGCAGAGTAATCCAAGAACAAGGGAACAATCCAGAAATTCAGGGGGAAACAGAGCACAAGGCAGAATAATTAACGTTTCACCATAACGCATCAAAGACTGAGCACAACTGAAGGCAATATATTCTGGGATACTCCACACACACACACCAGCAGGCAGGATAATTAGTCACAGGTGAGACACATGAGGACTCAAGGCAGACAGGAAACTTAAACAAAAATGATTACAATACAAAACAGGAAGTAAAGCTAGTGACTATAGAGGGTATGCGCATGATGTCACAGAACACAGTTACGTTCACTGAGTGGCAGAAAGACAAGGAGCAGTGTTAGCTTGAATCAGCTAAAACACAAACACCACATCTAAAATGGGAAAGAGCTGGACCGCTGGTTCTTTGGTAAGCAGTTAGAATCACTGTCAAGTCTGACTGCCTTTAATTTGAGCAAATAATCACTTGTTTTACTCCCAGTTTGCTAAACGTAGCCATGGTAACAGATGTTTTGCCACTCAGTCCAGTGTGTTCCGGAAGGGGAAGTGACATCAACGCATACCCTCTATACAAAAGGATGACCATTCCAAAATACAGAGAACATTAAACAGGAGAATAGCAACAGAACCTAAAAGAGAACACAGAGACAGGGAGTGATAAACACTAGGAAGTGAATAAACATGAAAATAAAACCTCAAACCCATGATACTGTAGGCCACTGTGTGTTTATTTAAGTATGGAGTTTAAAGACTTTCAGATGTTTAAAGATGTTCATCAACAAACACAGTTCAGGTAGAAAAAAAAAGGGCAAATCTATTTGATTATGATAAAAGGCTTTTGTTTTGTTTTTGCTATGGAAACTGGCAGCGCTGGCAGCAGTAAGCGGTACCACTGACATAAATACAGTCGTTGCAAGAAGAAGATGAAGTTTTTTTGGATTAAAAAGTAGCAGACCACGGTCCACCTGGCCCAAACAACTGGCCCAGGCGCCCTCGCTCTGACGAGAAGAAAGAGAGCCAGGAGAGGAGCCATGCTGGCCAAGCGTGGACTTAATTCTGCTCCTAAAGATCCGCTTTGGACAAAATGGGGCTCAAATTGACCAGACATTCAGAGACTCCATGCTGTGCCCACATTGTTACAGGGACCTGCCACATCAATATTCTTGATCAAGCACTCGGCAGGTGGTCAAAAGACGGATTCTGATTCCCAAATGTCAGACTATTTTTTGTGAAGATGAAACTTTGATTTTATCTTATTGCAGCTGTTTACATTCAGTCCAGATGCAAATTTAAAAAATGCGCTGTGGAATGTTCAGTCGTATATCTGTGTGTATATGTATATAAATAACTGTATTGTTTTATTGTTTTAATTTGTTGTATTATTTTTATTGTATATGTTAACATATTTTAATGCAGGCCTACACATAATTATATGCTGTGTGTGTGGCTTGTGGAAAAACCCTAACATGTTTTTGATATGTTTTTTTCATTTGCGGCATGAAGGAACTACAAATTTCATTTTGTTATGCAGCCTTGTGCTGTTTAATGACTAATAAAACAACCTTGCAGCTGCGTGAGAAGATGCAGAAGATAAATAGTGTGGCTTAAGACTTCCCATCATCAACTCAGCAGTCGCCTCTAACCAAACAAGAACACTTCAACTTCAAAGCAAAACTAAAAACTACACAGTTCTCTGTAAGATTGGTACGCTGTGAACCTTTTGGTCTGAGGACATTTGGGCAAATTGCAACGCTATAGTATACTTCTCTGCTACACAGAGAAGCTGCAACAGCCAAGTGTGAAAACCACCTTTTCACAATTGTAGGTGAAGTGGTTATTGTGGAGGCAGCATGAACAGTGTTTCCTGACACGGCAACACAGTAAAATACTAGCAAACCTCTTACTGCACCTACATTGTTTGTAATATTCTATTTTTAATACAAGAAGACACTATATATGGTTTGATGCATATATCCAGCCACAAATGGATACGAATTTCTTTCTCATCCAAAAGCACAAGCTGGTCATATCAAGGCAGTGAGTGACAGACTCAGCTGAGCAGAGGAAACAACCAGTTCTCATATGAGGATCTTCTGTGGTTTACTAATAGGGGCACTTCTCTGTCTACAAGTCAGATAAAACTCAACAGTAGGACTTTAGTGATGGCGGAGGAGGTCAGCTATGCTTCAGTTGCATTAAAAACTAAGAAGCATTCCCCACCTGAAGGTAAGTATAGTTTCTTGAATACCTTTTATTTTTTGAATCAAGAAAAAAGATATCTTAAAATGCATTACGTTATTGATGTGGATCAGATACTGTCTCCTATCTGTTCTATTAAACTGGTCAACAGTTGAGAGTGATTGTGTCATCCGAAATGAGAAATTTACTTCAAATGTGAATCTTTTTACCAACTGTAATCCACTAGAATGGCCTTTTTTAATTCTATGTCAATGATGTTTTACTACAGTTACCGGAACGCATTAGTTTTAATCTGCAGCTCCAAAACGAAATTTACTATGGTAACCCTAGTTCTTTTAGCACAGATGCATATCTTTAGTGGAATCTATGGGCAATACGTCCTACAATCACACGCACATATTCCCCTAGTGAATCTTGAATGTTTCACATAGCCAACCAATACAATGTTGCCACCGACATATGTGTATCACACATGTAGCAGTGTCCCCGACGCCCAAGCCATAAGCGATAGGGCAGTTGGACACCCCTCAGAGGATCACTAGACTTACAGGGGTTTGGCATGACCATGAGGCATCTGATTCAGCCAGATCTGAACACCAGGACTGTCCTGACCCCTCTGTCTGAGGTGTCCTTTTGGTGACAATTTGCTTTTTCCATTAAAAAGTCAGAGGTGTCCTTGGTGTCTTTCGCTGGTATTTGGAAAAGGCTTAGGGGGCCATGGGCTGTGGTGTCCTTGAACACACCACAGACACTGTGACGTTGTTGTCACAGGCACATCGTCTGGGTCAGGCTCAACCAAGGCGGCACGGTGGTCCAGTGGATTGCACTATGGCCTCACAGCAAGAAGGTCCCAGGTCTGCCCCAGTCTTTCTGTGTGGAGTTTGCATGTTCTCCCTGTCTCTGCGTGAGTTTCCTCCGGGTGCTCCAGTTTCACCTGCCATCAAAAACATGTTAGGGTTCTTCAGTCAGTGCCATTGACCAGACACCGCATTCAATCTGGTGTTGGTCCCTTCAGGGATGGGTTAAATGCAGAGAATGTATTTCGCTACATGCTTGTAGATGTGACAAATAAAGGGCATTTTTCTTTATAAAAAAGTGGAGTTGTTGTCACCCATGGGTTTATAAGGAAATGGGTCTATAAGGAGATTCCTATATAGTGATACTTAATTCTTTTTGCCCTCCCAGTTCATGAGGATAGTTTTCTTGGCGATGCATAGGGCAGTGAGAAGCATGTATGATGTGTCAACCTCTATAACAATGTCACTTAGGTCCCCCCAGCATGCAGAGTGATGAGGAAACAGCCTTAGCCAAGTCAATAGGTCTTCACATATCTTCTGCTTTTGGACAGACGCACATTGCCTCATAGCATGCATGTAAATATCAGATATGGTACTTGAGCATTTCAGGCAGATGTTTGACTGCAGACCCATTCTAAACATCCTTTGTCCTGTATACTGTGTTATGTCAAAAGGTTTTTACTGGGATTTGTAGCAATTCTAAAAGTATTTAAACATATTTGCGCCCAGAAGTTTAGGTCTGGACTAATGATAGATCTGTTGTAGAAGAGGGAGAGAGACAGCGCACCAGCTGCAGCTGTGGAGTGCAGAGAATGAACTTTGCAGGTCGTTCAAATCATTTATCACCATTAATGAAGCTCACAAAGAATAATGTATCATTTTTTAACAGCAGGCTACATGGAATAGACTCGCAAGGAACCACGACGTGCATGCAGTTCTTGACACATGTTTTGCTGCCTGTAATCATTCCTCCTGTTCATACTGACCATTAAGAGATCCCGTTGTAATGTGCACAATTTACAGTCTTTGTTCTGTGTAGAAGTGTAGCCCAAAATCTATCTGAAGCTAATAAGCTTACAACTGACTTAACTGTATAAAAATTTGCATTAAAAATACACTTTTTTTTTATTTGCAAAGATACTCTCTTGATTTGGTTAACCTGCACAACATTACTTTTCATTCATTCATTTATTCATAAGATTCTGGGACAAAAGCAAGCATCACCTTGAAAAGCTTATAAAATCAGAAAACGTGCTAAAGATCCAGTGATCAACTACAAGATTGTGTTTCTCAAACTTTCAGATAAAAAGGAGGAAAGTCTGTACGAAGAAATGAAGCCTGCTCACGCAGAAAGTAAGTTGTAAATAAAAATGTTCACAGCAATCAGTATTACTGCAACTGTGGATATTTTTAGTAATACTGCTATTGCTACTTATACTACAATCAATACTCTACCGTAATTACTGTTAAAAGGGAACTAGTTAATAAGTACTGCTCAGCCTGAGACAACAGCAGGAGCTTTGTCAATAACCTCATGATGCCTTTAGTTTCAACTTGGGGGCTGCAAATTTATATTAGGCCTTACAAACTGGGGGTGTGGGGTTTGAAAAGATGTCGCTGTGTCCCATGCAGAGAAGTGCTAGTGAAAAGATGCGTGCTGAGTGTGGATAATATTTACATTATTAAAGAATTGATATGATGAACAGCAATAGTGAATAAAAAGTAGCAGAATTGCAGCAGAGAATATTGCGCAAAAACAGATAATCCAGTTTAATATCTTACTAAGTGTCATACGTGTGTCAGACTTAGAGGGAGGAGCTTGATGGCCACAAACAAGAATGACTTCCACTTTTTTAAATTTACATTCCCCCCAGACAGAAAGTCGGATAAGTGCTTCAACTGCAACATTTCTTCTACAGCCACTAATACCACAAAAATACTGCTGTTGCAACAAATAGTTCTACTGTTCCTAATGCTACCACTACTTTTTGCACAAGAGTCCCCATGTGAATGTTAAAATGTGTTTTACTGCCTGTAATCATCCTGTTTGTACTGACCCTTTAGAAAGTCCTAGTTCTCATTCTAAAAGAAGATACTGGGATAGACGCAGTAATTTCAAATAATCTAATAAGCCTTTTAAAAGGCTTTAGAGACACGTTGCAGTAATTAACCACGAGATTGTGTTCTTCACTGTTTCAGCTAAAATGGAGGAGGACAATGTAAAGAATGTGCAAAGCAAAACAACCAAAAAGACTGCTGACACAAACAGTAAGTTGTAAAGAAAAACTGTATACAACATTCAGTATCACTGCAACTGGGAATGCTTCTAGTAATACTGCTATTACAGCTAAACTGCTAAACTACTACCACTACTTTATCATAACTACTAAAGGGAACTAGTTTCATGAGGAGTATTATAACCGGACGTTGCCAAGAAGATACTGAGAAGTGGTGGTATTATGCTTTTTGGCTTTTTCCCTCTCCTTTCTTGAGTTATATTTCTTTTTGTGCATGTAACAGGTTTGCAAAGTGAAAAAGCCCAAAGGGAGTTCCCATCTCCCACAGAAAGCTGTGCTCTGAACCGCTCGAAATCAGCTCATTTGTGGTCCAGCCCTTCACTTCCTTTACTTGTGACGTCACAATGCAAACACGTCATAAAGCTCGCCAAGCGGCTGGCGGGGTCAGGCACGCCATCAAACCAAGCTAGTCTGAGCGGAGGCCTTTTGGCTCGACTCGCCTTTGTTTGGGTTTCCATTGTAGAAAAGTTGGACCTGTACCTGCTTCCAGGTACTTTTTTTCATATCACCTCAACTGAGGTTCCAAGCGCGCTGAGGGATACTGAAATGTAAGGTGAAAACACGACAGACTGCTGATTGGTCAGAGAGAATATTCACTATTCAGTGCATCATCATTGCACCAGACAGGCCAGCAACAGAAAGCTTTATATTTTACAGTTTTCGTCTGCATTTTCATCACTAAATTCACTTCTGAGAAGTTTTGAGGTGAGAAATCAGCTGTGTAGATTTCGACTATTGACAGTTTTGCGAGAAGTGATGGCGTAACAAAAATATGATGAATATTTTCGGAGTTGAGGAGCTCCGCAAGTGCAGCGACCAGCGGGAGGAGCGTGTGAGGCCGGCCGGCCGCCCGCTCACAGAGCCCTCTGCTCCCGCCAGACGCTGCAGCAACAACGGCAGAGGAAAACACAGCTGGAAGGTTTTCATACCGCTTATCTGTCTTTACATTCTGAGGAAGGTTCAAATGTTTTAACCATAAACTGTATATATTTTAAAAGCTGTGTGGATCGCTGGTGTGTGTGTCGCATTGAACATTACGTCGCGGCCGTTGTGTGTGGCGTCGCTATCTCTGGGTTCTATCTGCAATGGAAAACAGAGCAGGGCCGAGTAGAGTCGAGTCTATTGATTTGCACTATGGAAGCATTTTTCGGCAAGGCAGCATAGATCGTCAGAACACCCCTAATTAAGATTTTGAACCCTAAAATGAGCATAATACCACCTCTTTAAATTTGAACACTTTACAGTGGTCAACCACCAGATTATGTTTTTCAAACTTTCAGATAAAAAGAAGGAGGATACTGTATATGAAGAAATGAAGACTGCTGACACAAACGGTAAGTTGTAAATAAAAATGTTCACAACAATCAGTTTTACTGTAACATTTTTTAATAATACTACTATTACTGCTTTAGCTGCGATCAAAGCTTCACCATTGTTACTACCATTAAAAAGGAACTACTTTATGAGCCATGAGAAGTGCTGTTCAGCCTGTGACAAAAGCATTTTTGATGCCTTCAGTTTTAACTTGTAGGCTGCAAGTTTATAAACGCCCCTACACGCTGGGGTGTTGAATTTAAAAAATATGTCACTGTGTTAAACTGCGTAGTGTTCTGTGCCTTGAGCTGTTTAAGTTGTAGTCAAATCAAGTGGGTGCCTTTCCTGTATTTTACTTACTACTGACCTTTTAGTATAAAATAGATGGAATTTTGCAGTAAAAATACTTTCACTTTGAAAGTTACCCTCTTGATTATGTTAACTTGGACTGCTAGTAATTATATTTTGTCTCAGCAGGACTTTTGCCAGACAAGAAAACAAACAGCAGAGCTCGCCGCTATCAGCAGGTGGCTTTTTGTTTGGGGATTCTTTGTGTCATTTTGCTGTTGGGCATCATAGCAGTCTGTGTCTACAGTAAGTATACAAAACAGGTAGTCTATGTATTACTTCACACTTAGACATGAGACACACCTATTAACATGTTGTTTTACCTATAGATTTCTGCCTCTAATTGTTTTCTAAATTGTTAGGAACAATAAAACACAATAATAAATGTAGAAATGCGTAATTAGTAAGTATACTTATAGTAAGTAATTAGACGGTTCTTGTTTGTTTCTGTAACAATGTGCAAGTATTTATTCCACATTCTGCCCATTGTAATTGTACAGTGCAGCATCTCAGCAAGGTCTCTTGAGGGACCTGTAGGACAGACTGGTATGAACCGCTGTGAGGTGTGGCCCTGTGCGAACTGTGCTGTTTGGAATCACTCACTGAGCTCAGGGGGAGGAATAAACAAGGAAAAAATAGACTTTCTCTAGGTATCTTTGAGCAGCAGGCCCAAAGGCAATTTCTAATTAATATCAAGTTACACAAAAGCAAAAAAAGGAAAATAACTGAGGAATGTGTCTTATACTATAAACTACAATTTATTTAGAGAAACAGGACAGGATGTGATAGTACTTTGCATGATCCACGCTTGCCACGTCCTTTAACACGCCCTCTTGTGATTGGATATCCTAAGGGATAGAAATAGAGAAAATCATAATAATTCAATCATAATTACATTTTCTGTCAGAGAGAAGCACATTTAAGGCAAGTTTATTTGTAAAGAACATTTCTATAACAAAGCAATTCAAAGTGCTTTACACAAAACATACAAACAACATAGGAAAACTGAAAAAACAAAAGGGTGAAATAGAAAGTAAAAACTGGAGAAAATTAATTTCCAAAAGTTGAATAGGAAATAAAAAAAGGTGAAACAGGGCAGTAAAAGTCCGAGTGCAGTGTACAATACTGACTTATAGCCTTACATTTGATTTAATTAAAGGCAGTGGTAAAAGGAAAAGTCTTCAGTCTTGATATAAAAGAATTGACAGTTTCAGCAGACCTGCAGTTTTCTGGGAGTTTGTTCCAGATATACGGAGCATAAAAACTGAACGCTGTTTAGTTTTGACTCTGGGGACTGAAAGCAGACTTGACCTGAGAGGTCTGGATGGTTCATAATGAAGCAGAAGATCAGAAATCTATTTTGGCCCTAAACCATTCAGTGCTTTATAAACCAACAGCAGTACTTTGAAATCAGTTATTTGACATACAGGAAGCCAATGTAAAAACCTCAGAACTGGAGAGATGTGATCTACGTTTTTGGTCTTAGTGAGGCCTCGAGCAGCAGCATTCTGAATCAGCTGCAGTTGTCTGATCGATTTTTTAGGAAGCCCTGTAAAGACAGCGTTACAGTGGTCATGTTGACTGAAGAGAAATGCATGGACAAGTTTTTCCTTGCTGAGACATAAGTCCTTTAATCCTTGATATATTTTTCAAATGATGGTAGGCTGACTTTGTAATTGTCTTAACGTGGCTCCATGAGTCCATGATTTAAAAAATTTCCCTGCCAATTCTATCAACTTGAAATACTTCTTTAAATGCCAACTTTGTGATACATGCTCATCTTTGCAGTATATTTAAACTGTTTCATATGTATGGATATACAACAGACCACAACGATCTTAAGTCCAGTTTGACAATCTGACACAAGACTATACTGTCTTAGATTACAAGAGGATTACAACTCTGACTGCAGAAAACCAGAACCTGACATCACAAAACCAGGATCTGGAGAGAAAGAGGAAGAGCGTAGCAGCGCAATTACGAACCATGGACAAAACGTTGAATGAGTTCAACAACAGTCGAGCTCAGTGGAGCATTGATGACTACTGCACACAACAAAACCAAAGTATGTTCAGATCCCATTAATATGATCACATCACAATGCAGTTGTTTATTGGTTGATCTCTGTTGTTTCAGACAGTAGATGTTACGCTTGTCAGGATGGCTGGATACTCTTCAGCCGCAGCTGCTATGCGATTAATGATGCTGATGCATCTGGTCAGAAAACCTTTGAAGAAGCTCGACAGGACTGCATTGGAAAGAGATCAAATTTGACTGTTATGTTTGATAAAACGGAGAAGGTAACCTGTGAACATTTTATGACAGCCTATGACCTTAAATATATTTTGCATAGGTCTGAACACACTGAGTCTGTAGGCCACGGTGTGTTTATTTAAGTATAGTATTTAAATATATGATAACTGTCTCTCTGTTGTCAGGCATTCATCAATAATCACAGCCAGGGCAGTTATTATGATCACAATTACTTTTGGTTGAGGAAAGGTGAACTGCAGCAGCATGAGAAGATGCTTTATTTTTCTCAATTAGCTGACACTTTCATCAAAGCAACTTAAAAATGCTATATTTGTCTGCACACCTCCGGAGAAACTAGGGGTTGAAGAGGTGCTCAGGGACACACTGGGGGATGTGTCACAGTGGGAACTCAGCATTCCCTGCAGCAATTATTGTCACAAGTTGAAGGCAGAACTAAAAACCATACACATCTGTGAAATATAATATTGCTCTACTATAACCCTCCTACCTCTGGTCAGAGGAGTTTCAAATTAAATTTCTCACTGGGATGTAATCCAATTAATTCTATGAGAAAAAAATATATTTTAGATGGAAATGACAACACTATAATGATATTTATTTTGTTAAGGATGATTTGCATAGATTATAAATGTGGACAAAATTAATCAAAATCTACACAATGATATTTCTGCTCAGAAGAACCTCATACAACAACATACTTGATACGACTAGAGATATTTTATTATTTATTTTTATTATTTTTGATCCATTTTCCAAGCATTTCCTATTATATTGTAATGTATACATTGTGTTATACATGTACGGAGATCAATGTGTGGATATGCTAGCCGATTAAAAAAATTTAGAATAGAAGCTGCATGAAGTCACAGTGGGCCACAGTGTGTTTAAGTATAGTGTTTAAATATCTGATAACTATCTCTCTGTTGGCAGATATTCATCAAAGCTAACAGTTGGGACAGTTCAGACACTAAGGGGTACTGGATTGGCCTGAGAGCTGTAAGATGAGAAATGGAAGTGGGACAATGGAAGTTTTCTGACTGACACGTAAGAGACACATTCATAAACATGTTGAACCATAAAATCTGTCAGCCTCCATCTAAACATCATGTTCTTCCCTCAGCTCCTGGATACAAGAAGAACCTGCTACCAAAGATCAGTGTGTGATTTCTGTCCAGACCAAAGGATGGAAATCAGTGAGCTGTGGTGCCAGAAACCGATGGATCTGCAAAAAGAAGGCTTTATGTTTAAACACTGCAGTCAAACTTGAGATTGGTACTTAATAACATTGGAAGTGGTTTTCTTCTGCTTTGTTAGAAATGCAGTGCTTATGATTTATGTTTCAGCAGATTCATTAAAGGGACCAACAAGACTGCTCTCTTTCCCGTTTCCTGTTTGTGACTGTTTAGCCAATAGATTGTTTGGTTACTATAAGTGTATTCTGATGTATACATTATTTATACAAATGATGGTTAAGTTTTATCTATTTATCTTACCTATTTCAAAGCATGTGATAATTTATCAATACTCTGGCACCATTTTCTGTTCTCTTTCTCTACTGTTCAGTTCAGTTCAACTTTATTGTCAGACTCAGGGTCCATTAGAAAAACATACAACATTATAGACACATAACACCTCCTAAAATACAAAAACACAATTAAAAATTTTAGAAGACAGTTGTACCAATGCTTCCGCAGACGTGACTGGTGACTTACAACCCTGTCACTAGGATTCATCAGCAGCTTAATAACGCTGTTCTGAGAACCATCCAGTCGATAAATTTGTACATCACTAGAGCCTGGAAAGTCACTTGCGCTACACCACCTAGGTTCTATAAGCAAAATTCACATAGAGTCATTACAGGCAAGCTGAAGCTTATGGATGGTTGTCATTTTAAACTTAGCCACAAGGGGGCAGTATAGAGAGAAGTGTGATATGCTTTAAAGAGCCTTAACATGCTCTGAACACAACATTTTCTTGCCAACCTGATGCACAGGTATTTTATATCTTTCTTGTAGGTCAAACATTGGCCTCTTTATTACAGTTTGACTTTGAAATGATGCTGCAGAATGTCCATGATGTAGAGAATAAATGCACAACAACACGGATTCCTCATTTGTATAAAATAGCTTTAACATTAACATTTACCATTAGATTACATTTTTCTTCTGACATAGCCAGGCAAAGGGTTTCCACACTCATGTGGATAACACTAACACATTTACAGTAATGTCGATTAACGTGTGTTGTCAATATAAATAAATAAATGAAATGTCTGTCTTAATGCTAAGCTAGGCTAAATGCATCCCATCTCCAGCTCTATACCTGTGTGTAAGTGTGTAATATTTCTGTGGATTTATTGACAGAAATGCAATATAAGATCCATAACTATGTTTTCAGTGGTTTATAAAGACCTTACATAATGAACTATTATGTTTTTATTAACTTAAAATGAGCCATTTTTATCTACATAACCACGGCTCCCCACTTCTATGGACATCGACATATTGAGTCACCATGTTTCTACAATAGCTGACAATGGACAACAGAGCGTGTTTTGTCATCACATGTTCATTTTCTGCTTGTCACTACATTAAATGCGTCCTTAGAAGAAGAAGAAGAAATAATATGTGACGTGTTTCCCCTGTCAGTGGTGTAAAATATGTAGTTGGATAAATTTCATGTAGCTATTGTCTCTCCAGCTCTTGTTTTGGCTTTGCTGGTTATGTTCGTGAGACGATCAGCTGATCTCTAATTGGCAATAAAACGGTAGCTTACAGCATAGAAGCTCAGATCAGACAGCTTATTTGCATGCTTATATAATTAAGCAAAGCCAGAGAAGCCTTGATCCTCACCAGCCAATGCCTTTGTAAACTTCATGTATTATGCGGTTTATAATGGACTGTGGTGCACAAACTGTGAGGCTTACATTTTCCTGTTATCTGTCAGTGGTCAGACTTGATGCACTAGAGGTGATCGTTTTTGAGATGTTTTTCATTTACTTTGGTATTTTAGTCCAGATGAGCCAAACCTCTCAGGTTGTAAAATACTGTATTACAAGAGTATGAGACATAATTTCTTGATGTGGCTGTTGTTTATTAATGAACAAGTAACAATAATGTTCACAAAAACATATGGATTTACTGAATAATTAAATAAATATAATTTCTTAATCTATCTACCTAAAGAAACCTGCTTTATTCTCCAGGATGAGACTATTGATCTGCTGGCCCAGCTCCTTTTTTTGCCCTCCAAGTCTCCCTGCCAAAACAGAAAGTGAAACAGTAAAAGGAAGTGGTTAAAAAAGGTATGAGAAAACATTCTCTATGTGAAGTACAGTGGGTAAAAATCTGTTTCACTGCCATTCTGTGGGTTTATCAACTGTTAAGAGAATAAGATTTTTGTTGAAACATTGACATGCAAGAGAATAGAAGACCTATAGAACTGGTTACATTCGCCTGTGGTTTGTTTCTATTCGCACAATGTGAAGCTACTACACAGACATACACTGTGAGAGATTGCACATTTCATGAGAAACTGTGTGTGAAGATTGTTTTGACACAATTGAAGTTCCGCAATTTGCAACAGTTATTTTTTTTTACAGTTTCTCTAAAGAAAAACTTTAAAGCAACTGGACTCCTGCTCCCTCGGTGTCAGGTAGGAAGTTCATATCCAGCCAGTAATGAATACAAAATACTTTCTCAACCGAAAGTTTTGAAAAAGTGATGGGGACAAAATCAGCCATTTAAAAAAAGTGTTAAAAATGTCCCCAGCATCCCCAGTGTAAATGACACCTATAGTGACAGTAGCTGCTAGAGTTTCTTTCTGTAAGTGTCACGTTGCTTCAATAAATTAAATGTAGAATTGTTCGCGGTTGAAAGCGTTTTGCTGGTCGCACACATAGACTGTATAAAACAAAGTCGCACAGCGTTTACAATAGACACCAGTGTTCTTTGCATCTTAGACTGTGACACAATAATGGCAGGAGCTACTTAGAGCTGTGAAAAGGACACCTCTCCCTCGTTCTCCATTCTTCCTTTAGTTTTTGGCTCTCAGTGGACACGAACACAAAGTGATGCTGCTGAGTTGCAGCACAATCTCGCAGTCTCGTCAAGGATGGTGCATTCAGTAATGAGTAATGCAGCGTTACTTGGATTAGTAACTAATAACATTACTGTTTTAGAAATTGAATGGTTACTCTACTAGTTACTGGGAAAAGTAATAATATTACAGAATTATGTTACTGAGTAACGCTTTACTGCCCAACATTGATCATGGCTGCTGGATTGGCCTGAGAGCTGAAGCTGGAAATTGGATGTGGGTCGATGGAACTATTCTGAATCAAGAGTAAGATTATAAAGACATTAGTGGATAGTCTGTGTTGGAGCCATTCAATGTATTGGTACAGGGTGGTGCTGTGTTCTGCCACAAGTCTTTTATTTTAATTATTTCAGGTGTGGTTCATGGTTCAAGGAGGTGCATGGTTTTTGACCATGAGGCACATTGTGTATGGAGACTGACTTTTAGTTTTTAGAACAGAATTTATATATTTTTTGTTAATACGATTGACATATGCAACTTTAAGTTCAAACTTTTGAAAGTGTATTATTTTACCGTATTTTATTATTTTAGGCAACAAGTAAACAGCATGCCAGCAACACACATGCCAAACAACCAAACGATACGCCAACATGACACGTACAATTGCATCAGCAGGCTTGTAAAAACTAAAACGTATAATAATAATAATGCAATTCTGGATCAGAATTTGATGTATTTAATTTTGAAATTTTTTGTATGTTTAAATTTTTTTTTTTGTATGTTTAAATTTTTTTTTCCAAGATGCCTTTGTATTTTGAGTGCACATATCACAAAAAAAACAACCTACAAACAATTCTTGTGTGTGAATGTGTAATATAGCTTTGTTTTATTGATACTGAGTGGGTCTGACATTTGACCATTTTTTTTTCACAGCAAGATAGTGTCGGGTGTGAATCATTGTTGTCCCGGTTTTTCTGTGTGGAGTTTGCATGTTACCATCAAAAAGAGTTCTCCAGTCACTGCTATTGACCAGTGACACTGGATCTGAAGTTGGTACCTGGGTACTGCAAAGCTGCCACCCAGTGCTCCCCTGAGGTATGAATTATTTTTAAAATTGTAATTTTACCATGTGTATGTGACAAAGTACCTTTTCCTAAAGTGCTAATAACATCATATGTATTTCTTCTACTTTGACAGAGCCGCAATAATGAAATGTTCAATATCAGGATATGATGAGATCCGAGAGAGGAACCTACAAAACTGTTCACTCTCCATAAAGCCTGTTTTTTATCATTGTAACATTTCACTTGTTAATGCTAATGTACCAACAGGGAGTGATGTCAAACTCTGCTAAATGTTTCCAGGTCTGTTTTCATCATTTTGATGTGAACAATAAAAGTATGTTGAGGTTTTATGTGATACATCTAATCAATATAACTTAGTTAGTGTGACTGAAGATATTTGTTTTCATCATTGTTGGTCACAAATAAATTATCTTCACAATTTCACAATTTTACATTTAAACAAACAAAAGACCCAGTTGATGAGTCATGTTGGGGGGCACACAGTAGAAATCAATAGAGCAGAATTGTTGCCGAATCCTTACATTGACACCTTTAAAGGAGCTGAAGCTGGGTGGGGACATTAAATATAAGCTGGTTCAAATAACTTTCCATTAACAGATTGCATTAATCAAACATATGTGTATTAACATGTATTTTAGGCCACTAGAATTTACAGATTTCTGACTTTGCTCCCCAGTTGGGAGTTTTATAAGAGATTCTCAGCAGACAGCAGTGCACACCACCAAACTTCCCTTCACAACAACTGCAATAACAACACAATAACTGCAAACAATGAAACAATTAAATTAATCCATCAAAACCTAAAAGCAGAAGTACACTAAAACCAAACACCCTTGAAACGACAGTGACAATTGCAGCTTGAGCCTTTCCTGAAAGCCATCACACAGGACTGCAGCAGGATTTTAAACATTTCGTCAGGATGAACAGAAAACCACTGAAGGCAACTGGTGCTTTAAACAATTCTACTGTTCAAGTACCTGCAGGTCAGTCGTTGTTGATACTACTGTACATCTTTTAATGTACAAGTATTTTGTCTCTGTTTTTTTGTTTTTGCAATGTATGAAGCTTCTGATTCTTGACAACAACCGAGCACCAAATTTTATTATTTAATTGTTATTATATTTATTGGGTTTTTCAAAATTAATACAACACACACACTTCATTTAATAAATGTTAAAAAATCACAGTTCTGTAAGTAACAACATTACTTCTCTATCTCTATACAACACTCAATTTCAGCTACTCAGCTAACATCCTAGGTGACTCAAGAAATGTTATCATGTTCCCATATTTTAAAATAACTTTTCTATATATTTCCACTCGGTGGCATAATTTTTTTTCCATGGCTAGTCAGTAAAAAAGGCTCTTCAACCAATGTCCTGTCTTAGGTGCCTCGGTGCTCTTCTAGGTGATTTTAACACAGTGCTTGGTCTCTCACACCAAAGGCATGTGTTTTATCCACTGCACCATCACCACCCCAACAGGGATAGGGGTGGTGATAGGTAGGGAATAGTCCAAGGATGTCTAATCTTATTGTTATTGTATTTTTTTTGCATTATTATTATTATTATTATTATTATTATTATTATTATTATTATTATTATTATTATTATTATTATTATTGGTAGTAGTAGTGGCAGTGGTATTATTTTGGTTTTTTTATTTTGGGTCTGTATTTAACGTCCTTATTTAGCATTCAACCATTTGTGTTTGATCTGTATCTCTTTCAGAGGTAATCAAGGAGGAAGCTGACCATGCTAATGCAGCAGTATCTACTGTGGATAAAGCGGCCGTCACCTCAGGTGCGTTATGAACAAAATATATTTCATGAGATTTATTTATCAACCATGAAGTTAAAACATGTGATATTGATGAAGTCTGAATATTTGAATGTTTAACGTTTCCTTTTGTTCTGCACTTTAAATGTATTCAAAGCACCTTTCACTGTTAAATCACACTGTTGAAATGATTCAACTGAATTCTTATTTTTCTGTCAGATCAGAAGTTTCTCTCCTTCACTTCGTCTTTTCCATCAGTGGCAGTGTGTTGGCTGATTCTGGCAGTGATCATGGCCCTTCGTATCTACTGTGAGTACCTTCTATGTTAATGTCAATTCAAATTTAAGTTTTTTTTCTTCTTCCTCTTCTCCTCTGCAGAGGAGTGATAGCAACACAAAGAGGAAATTTTGTACTAAAACAGTGACTTTGGAAGATAAACTCTGGATTTAGCATGAGGTTTGCGGACTTGGCAGCTCTTTAGGAGGGGATCTCTTCTCTTTTACAGTATGAGCAGGAAGAATAATTAAAGCAGGAAAACACAGTTTCAATGTTCATAATGATACAAGACTTTTTGTTTTAAGATATATTTGAAACATGTGGAACTATTCTCAGTAATAATAATAATACAATAAACTTAATTTATACAGCATTAACAAAATGGAGTTACAAAGTCCTTTACATAGTTGCACACAAATACATTTCAAGACACAGGCAAATTAAATCAAGCAATTTAAAATGATATAAAGAAATATGATTCCACAACAATGATACAGTAAAAACAGATGAGATAGAGGTGGAGGGATGCATTAACATTGATAAAAGGTATGTCTTGAGAAGTGATTTAAAAGATCACTTTTATGCTCATGTCAGCACTTCTTCAATTGTGTTTTTTTGTATAAAATGTCTTTATTTAATGTAAATAAACTTTTATTTAATTTAAATAAACGTTGCCTGTCACTATCTGTCACTGTAGTTACCTCTGTCATTTCTGAACACAACGCCAAGCTGACTGCAGAGAACCAGAACCTGACATCACTAATCAATCAGCTGGAGACACGGATGCAGTTTCTGAATGTGTTACAAGACAACCAGAGCACTCTACTGGCTATCAATCACAACATAACATCCCAAAATGAAAAGCTGGTAACACTGACGAACAACTTAACAGAGCAATTACGAATCATGGAGACAAAGTGGAATGAGCTCAACGTCAGTCGAGCTCAGTGGAGCATTGATGCCTACTGCCCAAAACCAGAAAACCAAAGTATGTTCAGATCCAGTTAACAAGGTTAAATAATACCCAATAAAAATAATGTAAATAATATTATCAGAATGCATAATGTTGTTTATTGGTTTGACTCTGTTGTTTCAGACAGAACATGTAGAGCTTGTCAGATTGGCTGGTTACCCTCTCAGTCCAGCTGCTATGCGATTAATGACCCTGGTGTTTCTGGCCAGAAAACCTGGGAAGAAGCTCGAGAAAACTGCAGAGGAAAGATTTCAGATTTGGTTGTTATAGTTGATGAAACGGAGAAGGTAACGAGAAAACTGTGAACATTTTATTGACAGCCTGAATGAAATGAAAATATATTTTCTGTAGGTCTGAACACACTGAGTCTGTAGGCCACAGTGTGTTTATTTAAGTACTATGGTGTTTAAATATCTGATAACTGTCTCTCTGTTGTCAGACATTCATCAATGATCACAGTTGGGTCAGTTCAGGAACCAAGGGATACTGGATTGACCTGAGAGCTGAAGATGGGAAATGGAAGTGGGTCGATGGAAGTTATCTGACTGACAAGTAAGAGACACATTCATAAACATTTTGAACCATAAAATCTATCAGCCTCCATCTAAACATCATGTTCTTCCCTCAGCTCCTGGAAACAAGAACAACCTGCTACCAACGGTCAGTGTGTGATTTCTGTCCAGAAGGAAGGATGGAAATCAGTGAGCTGTGGTGCCAGAAACCGATGGATCTGCAAAAAGAAGGCTTTATCTGTTTAAACACTGCAGTCAGACTGGAGAAGGTTACTGGGTACTCTGTAAAGATTCATTACATGGAAGATAATATCAGCTGACTACTCTACTACTCAATAAAATTTAAAGTACAAAGACTATTTTACAAAAAGGGGTAGAATTTCAATGTTTATAGCAAAAACAAAACAATTTATTCAAACTGTCTTTTTAAAACCTGTCTGTGTATGTGCTGTGTGTCTGTGTCAAAAAACAGACACTAAATTATGATGTAAATTATGACACTTTTTATGCAAAAGTTGATATGGTTTAAAATGTCTTTGTTATGACAACTTGACATTAACCAATGTCGTTTTTCCATTACCAGCTCAACTCAGCTCGCCTCGGTTTGGCCGTGCTCAGTTTTCCATTGCAGATAGCGCCCAGAGACAGTCAGCCTCAAAATAACTGGACATTATAGCGACCCCAAACACAAACACAACAACAACACAACAAAATATTCATCACAGTTTTGTTTCACCATCACTTTTCGTAAAACTGTCAATATTCAAAATCTACATAGTTTCTTTCTCACCTAAAAACTTCTCAGAAGTGGATTTAGTGATGAGATAACGTGTGAAAATTGTCCTGGCCTTCGTCTCTGTCCGGCGTGTGCAATGATGATGCAATTCTCTCTGATTGATCAGCAGTCTGCTGTGTTTTCACGTCACATTTTAGTATTGCCTCAGCTCGCTTGGAACCTCGACAGAGGTGATACGAAAAAAGGTACAGGTACAACTTTTCCACAACGGAAAACCAAAGAAAGGCGAGTCGAGCTGGTACCATGCAGTGGAAAAGGGGCTCAAGGTCAAAAATGTTTTTTTACAGGTCAAATTATCAAACTTGAAGAAATGATTTAGCTTTATGTGTTAACATTACGCTGTGTGTGGTTGCGGTTGGTCTTGACTTTGGCTGTCCTAAGACCATTATAATTTTGTCATAAATATTTTCCTTGACCTTAAGTAAAGTGGAACAAGTTGTACTAATTACAAAGATGTCATTAAGTGTTGTTACACTGAGAAATGCTTATAAATACCCTAACAAAACCAACTGACCAGTAATACTACTTGTCTTTTCTTTTAATTGTATTTAGACAATACTTGCATTACTTGTTCTTCCTCAAACAGAGGGTTCAACTTCCAGTTCAGCACACTGTACTTCTGAAATATTGATTAAAAACAAAAAAAGGATGTCTCCACAGTCCTGAGTGAGTGTGCATTATTAGCAGGAGTTTTCCACATTTTTTGTTACTGTGATTGTGTTAGCCATCTCCTTTGTTACAGCCTTCCAGCAGTGCTCTATAGGCCCTCTCTGAATATGATTAACTAAGTACTAAGTACTAAGCTGCTTCTTATGCTGATTATATACGGCGCAACTTTATGAGCATCAGACCGTCCACCAATCAGCGTCTTAACAGCTGTCATACTGCCCTGCAAAGAGAGTAGTGATGGTAAAAGTGACTCTTTTCACAGACTCAAATCTTCTAATCTCGTTCATTAAAATGAGCTAATCTTTTTTTGAGTCAATTCGTTCATTTGAACAATAGACTGGTTATTGCTGCGCTGCAGCCCTCTAGTGGGTGATGTGAAAAACAGCACAGTTCTCAAACAGGCCTGATGCTTGGATTTTCTTCTCTTATGTTCTTTTATGCCAATTGACAGTAACAACCTTCAGTTTTTAAATTGTGAAACTATGAGCGTATGTGGCAGACACTAATTCCGCACAGCGAAGTTGCATCAGTCTAAGTGTTGAAATGAGGACGCTCTGTGGTTTAACAACAGTGGCTATTCTGTCTACAAGTCAGATAGAACTCAACAGAAGGATCGCAGCGATGGCGGAGGAGGAGGTCAACTACGCTTCAGTTGTATTCAAAAATAAGAAGCATTCCCCACCTGAAGGTAAGTTCAGTTTTTTTATTGCATTAAATTTTTTAAATCAAGAAAATAAATCTTCAAACATATCACATCATTAGTATGGATCATATACTGCACCCTTGTTTACAAATCCATCTGCCTGGCAAAGGTGACTAATCTGTATGTGATCATCCTCATAGTGTAGTGGTGATTTCAGGTATTTTCTTCAGGAAAACTGGACAGTAAACACATTTGAAAATTGTACTGATCAGAATATAAAATTATATTGAAGTCATGAAAACATGAAAAATCTGTGTCTCATTTTCTTTGTGGGGAAAAGTAGTTGATGTTCAGTATGATATTGAGGGAACGCTGTTTTAAAAACTGTGGCTGATTGTGGTGAACTCCTCTCTATAAATGTTAAACTTAAGAATAATTGTATCATCTGAACAGAGAACTTTTCTTTAAAATTTGAATCCTTTTTAGCAGCTGTAATCCACTCGACTGGCACTTTTCAATTATATGTCTCCGATGTTTAACTGCAGTTACCATTTCCGAAACTCAGTTGTAATCTGTGGCTCCAAAACTTGTATTTATCATGTACATATTGAACATGTTGGATATAAACGTATAGGTTTTTGCGTTTGTTTGATACTGCCCATTTATGTAACCCACACTCGAGAGTCCACTGACCACAGCTACCTAAAACCAGTCAGGAGCATGCTCAATGAAGTGGTTATTTTAAAACTGTTTCCCATAAAATGCAGAGTTTCTGTGAATCACTTTAGGTTTTAGCTGCCCTGTGAGGGTTTCCAGAATACAAAATAAGGTACTGGAACAATTGCAATCATTTAAATAATTAAATCAGCTTTTAAAAGCCTATAAAAACACTTTACAGTAATTACCACAAGACTGTGTTCTCCAATATTTTAAGCTAAAAAGGAGGAAGACAATGAAAAGACAGCTGACACAAATGGTATGATGTAAAGAAAAATGTACACAACATTCAGTTTCAGGAACTGGCAATATTTCTAGTAAAACTGCCAATATTGCTATGGCTACTACCAGTACTACTGCCGTATTAGTACCATTTAAAGGGAACCAGTTTAAAAGTCATGAGGAGCACTGCTCAGCCTGTGAAAAAAGTAGGAGCTTTGTCAATAACCCGATGATGCCTTCAGTTTTAACTTGGAGGCTGCACATTTACAACAAAGTCTTACAAACTGGCCGTGTGGAGTTTAACAAAGATGTCGCAGTTTCTCAGGCAGGGAAGCTTTAGTGAAAAGATGCCAACAGATTGAACTATGGGAAGTGTAGGATCCAGTGTTTTTAGAGTTTAACACATGTTAGGGAAGTTATATTTTGAGTTTTTATTTTTTTAACCTGCATTTTCCCAAGACGAGTGTTGGATGAGTGCTTTTATTTACATTTATTTTAGCGGCACTTACTGTATACTACAAACATTTTGCTATTACTACAACCAATACTTCTAATACTGCTTCTAATGCTACTCTGAAACATGGTTTGCTGCCTGTAATCATTCCTCTTGTTCATACTGACCATTAAGAGATCCCTTTGTAATGTGCTTTGAATGTAAGAGATGGTGGACAGTCTGTGTTCTGTGCCTCTGTCTGTCTCTCTGCTCTGTCTGAGCTGTCTGTCATTTCCTGTCTCTTACTTACAACTGACTTTTTAGTATAAAAAGAGAGTTTTGTACTAAAAATACTAACTTTGAAAGATTTGTTTATTTAACTTTCACAAAATTACTTTCAATTCTGAAAGAAGATGCTGGCACAAAACAACCATCACCTTTAAAAGCCTTTCCAGTAATTAACCACAAAATTGTGTTTGTCAACCTTTCAGCTAAAAATGAGGAGGAAACTGTGTATGAAGAAATGAAGCCTGCAAAGACAAACGGTAAGTTGTAAAGAAAACTGTGGTATTGCTGCAACTGGTAATATTTCTAGGAATACTACTCCCAAAACTACAAAACACTATGCTATGTTACAGTTACTATACTACCATTGAAAGGGATCTAGTGTAGGAGCTCTGGAAATAACCTGATGAAGCCTTCAGTTGTAACTTAGAGGCTGCAAATTTCTAACAAAGCCTGACAAACTGGGGTGATAAGTTTTTAACATGTTGCCGTTTCCCAGGCAGGAAAGCTCTAGTGACAATATGTAACACACTGAATTATGGGAAGTGTTATGGGATATTATGGAATTCATATTTTGAGTTGACGCTTTTTTAAATCTATATTTCCCCAAGGCAGTGCGTTGGACAAGTGCTTCAACTGCAACATTTATTTTACAGCCAGAAATACTACAAAAATACTGCTGTTACTACAACAAGTACCCGAGTTACTGCTTCTAATGCTGGCACTACTTTTAGCACCAAGGCAAAAAGCACTTTTGTTAAAAAACAGGTTCACCATTTTTCAAGTCTTCCTCTTAAACCAAACAAACTTAAAACATCAGTCAGCGTTTCTTTGCTGAGCTTTTTCATTTTTGTTGTTGAGTCTCAGCAGGACTTTTGCCAGACCAGAAAACAAACAGCAGAGGTCGCCGCTATCAGCAGGTGGCTTGTTGTTTGGGGATTCTTTGTGTCATTTTGCTGTTGGTCATCATAACAGTCTATGTCTACAGTAAGTATACAAAACAGGAAGTCTATGCAGCACCTCAGACTCAGACATGAGGCAGAACTAGAAGAATAACAGCACCATTGTGTTCTCTGTAACCATTACTATAACCATGATATCTATTAAAAGGTTGTTTTGCCTGTATTCCGCCTCAAATTGTTTTCTAAATATATTACAAAGTTCATTTCTGGACACAATTCAGTTTAGAAACGTATGCCGACAGTAAGGAAGTATTAAGATGTTTTTTTATTTGATTTTCAGGTATGTGCAACCATTTATTCCACATTGTGCCTGTTCTAATGTTCAGTTCAGTATCTCAGCAAACACTCCAGTCTGACAATCTGACACAAGCCTGTACTGTCTTAAAAAGCAATCTGACAAATCTGATTGCAGAAAACCAGAACCTGAAATCACAATACGAGAAGATAGATGCACAAAACCAGGATCTGAAGTCACAGATGAACAACTTAACTGAGCAAATACGAAACATGGAGACAAGGTGTAATGAGCTCAACGTCAGTCAAGCTCAGTGGAGCATTGACGCCTACTGCCCCAAAAAATAAACAAAGTATGTTTAGATCCTGTTATTAAGGTAAAAATAGCTATAAAAAATAAGACAATGCAGTGATGTTGTTTATTGGTTTGTCTCTGTTGTTTCAGACAGAAAGTGTGAAGCTTGTCAGGATGGCTGGTTACTATCCCAGTCCAGCTGCTATGCGATTAATGACGCTGGTGTTTCTGATCAGAAAACCTGGGAAGAAGCTCGTGAAAACTGCAGAGGAAAGATTTCAGATTTGGTTGTTATAGTTGATCAAAAGGAGAAGGTAACAAGAAAACTGTGAACATTTTAAGATATTTTATTTTCACATATGAAATTAAAAATATTTTTTGTAGGTTTGAACACACTGAGTCTGTAGGCCACAGTGTGTTCATTTAAATCTTCTGTTTACTGTCTCTCTGTTGTCAGACATTCACCAATGGTAAATGTTGGGGCAGTTCAGGAACCAAGGGATACTGGATTGGCCTGAGAGCTGAGGATGGGAAATGGAAGTGGCTCAATGGAAGTGATCTGACTGAAAAGTAAGAGACACATTCATAAACATTTTGAACCATAAAATCTATCAGCCTCCATCTAAACATCATGTTCTTCCCTCAGATCCTGGATACAACAACCTGCTACCAACGGTCAGTGTGTGATTTCTGTCGAGAACAAAGGATGGAAATCAGTGAGCTGTGGTGACAGAAACCGATGGATCTGCAAAAAGAAGGCTTTATCTGTTTAAACACTGCAGTCAGACTGGAGAAGGTTACTGGGTACTCTGTAAAGATTCATTACATGGAAGATAATATCAGCTGGCTTATAAATATTAAAGTATGAAGACTTTTCAACTCTTGTCTTTCAAAAGACATTTTATAATTATTTTATTTTACATTTTAATAGAAAAAGCAAACAACTTGTTCAAAGTGCATTATTTAATAAAACTGTTTGTGTGTATGCTGTATGTGTGTGTGACACTCAGATCTAATGTATATGTGCAATAAAAGGCCTACCCCAAAGTGATCACTTTACTATTAATAATGTTACTTAAAAGTTTTTTTTATATGGTTGAAATTATTTTAGATGTCAGGCATCTTCTGCTAAGTTCTCTGTTCTAACTAAATAAAATTGCTTTTTACAAGTTAGCTAGTCATTCTCTTTGGTTTTGCTGGGTCTTATAAAATCAACAACTTTTCATTATACAGACAAACTGAAAATTGTTAGTAACTTTGCTTTTGCAGACTTAGGCCTGTATAATATTCACACTTTCTGTCGAACACACTTAAAACACATTATTTTATGCAAAGAATGTTGGACTATGTTAATACATGGTTTGTTTGTGTAAGAACAAAATCCATTTATTTTAACACACCCTTTTTTAATGTAGTTTTACATTTAAATTTAGTAAAATATGTTCATTTTCTAACAAAAGTATGTCAACACAGACAAACAAGCCGCTTACATTGGGCCATGTGATTCGGGAGTAATTGTAAGTAACACTTGTATGACTCACCAGTACATATTCTGTTCCTGTCCCGACAATAAACGGGTGCATTGAGAGATAAACGACGCCTAGTATTCATCACACAGCAAAGAGTCGAGGGGTTGACTGAACCAGCCAGTTACAGTGAAGTGTAGCTGAGCACAGTCACATTAGCAGCAGTGATAGTGGAGCTGAGGGTGCTAAGGAAGCTGGGGGTACGCTGCATGCACACGAAAAAGTAAGTACATGTGCTGAGCAGTCAAGAGTGAGGAAGAGCATGGGAGAGGGAGGAAGGAGACAGGAGCGTGGAGTTGAAGGAGAGAGGGGAGAGGCTGAGGAGTCAGGAGCGAGATTTAATGTTTTTGCATTGCATTAAACAGTATTAGAATTTGTTAAAATATGTAAGCACATTAGTTTAAAAGCATTAAAAACATAGTTTTCACATAATATATAATAAATATATACTTTATTGGGTTGTAAATACATATTTCTTCAGCTGAAGACTCAAAGCATGCTGTCCACCCTAGTGGAAAAACTCCTAGAAAAATGTGTTCTCCTAGAAAAAATTTAATTCAGCTATAAAAACAAGAAATAAAAATGTGTAGGTGTAGGTGTGTAGTCCAGCAGGGGTAAATGTATTGTAGGCCATTACAATCTGTAGATTTCTGACGCTCCCCCAGTGCTGGTGTAGGAGCCATACAGGCTGTTTTCCTCCAAGCCACAGGGGGTATGACATTGCATTGTGTTGTTAAGGCCAATGCTGGCCTCAGATAATTTCAGTTCCTGTACTGATGCAAAGAGGTGTTGTTAAATCAAGAAGAGGAGCAAACAGTTTTAAATTGTGCTCAGATTATGTTGTTTATTTTCCTTTTTATGACTAATTATTTATTGAAAGCTGTCAATGGACGCTGAAAGGAGGCAGGAAATAAACTCCTTAAACTGCAAACTATTGGAAAAGACTAGACATCGCCTTTCTGAGTACACGTTAGAAACAATAATCCAAATTAACAACCAGTAGCTGCTAAGTATAGGACGTAGTCACTACAGGTAGTATCAGAAGAGACACTGTGCAGACAGAAATGCACACCACCAAACTTCCCTTCACAACAGAATATTATTATCTGCTAAACAATGAAGCAATAAATGACGCAGTTAAAACCTAAAAGCAGAAATACACTAAAGACCAAATGCCTCTGAACCAACAGTAACTATTGCAGCTTGAGACTTTCCTTAAACCCTCACACAGGACTGCAGCAGGATTTTAAACATTTATTCAGGATGAACAGAAAACCACTGAAGGCAACTGGTAATTTAAATAATTCTACTGTTCAAGTATCTGCAGGTAAGACAAGGTCTACTATTAAGTATTTTGTGTGATGCTTCTAATTCTTAACACCTGAGCACCAAAGGGTTTAATTTTTTTATTTAATTATTATTTTATTTATTGGGTTTTCAAAATGAACACACCGCATAGACTTCTTTATATAAAGGATCACAATTCACAAGGTCACAATTCTTAAATGAAGACAATAATTATCTCTATGCAATACTCAATTTCAGCTACTCAGCTAACATCCTATAGGTGACTCAAGAAATGTTATCACTTGTTCCCGTGATTTTAAAATAACTCTTCTATATATTTCCCCTTGGTATCATAAGTTTGTTTTTTCCATGGCTAGGCAGTAAGAAAGGCTCTTCAACCAAAGTCCCGCTAAGGGGCCTCTGTGCTAAAAACAATAGTGCTGCGTTTATAATTTTGTTCAGTGTAAACTGGGAATGACTCTGTATTTAACATTCAGTTTAAGCACATAAACATTTGTGTTTGTTCTGTATCTCTTTCAGAGGTAATCAAGGAGGAAGCTGACTATGTTAATGTAGCAGTAGCTACTGTGGATAAAACGGCTGTCACTTCAGGTACATTATGAACACAATACATTTCACAAATATAATATTGTTAAGCGTGACATTTATTTATCAACCATGATGTTAAAACCTGATATTGATGAATGTTGACGATGTGAATGTTTAATGGTTCCTTTTGTTCTGCACTTTAAATGTATTCAAAGCACCTTTGACTGTTAAATCATGTTTTTGTTGTGATTCAACTGAATTCTTATTTTTCTGTCAGATCCGAAGTTTCTCTCCTTCACTCCGTCTTTTCCATCAGCGGCAGTCTGTTGGCTGATTCTGTCAGTGATCATGGCCCTTCAGTATCTACTGTGAGTACCTTCTATGTTAATGTCAGTTCAAAACCAAGTTTTATTTCCTCTTCTTTTCTTTTTCCTCTTTGTGTTTCCCCAGACACAAAAAGGACATTTTGTACTAAAAGGACAGTGACTGAACGATAAACTCTGGATTTGACAAAGTCAGACTGCTGAAAAACATATTAGCTTCAGGTTAGAATGAGGTTTCATGGACTTGGCAGTGCTTTTAGGAAGGGATCTCATGTTCTACAGTATGAGCAGGAAGAACGATTAAAGCAAGAAAACACAGTTACAATGTTCATATGAACACAAGTCTATTCTTTTAAGATATATCTGAATGTCATGTATTTTAAGACAGGCAAATTAAATTGAGCAATTTCAAATGATATAAAGAAAGAAATAAAGAAAAAAGATTCCACAACAATGAGACAGTAAAAATGGGCATATTAATTGCACTAAAATTAATAACAGCTTTTGTTGTAAAGGTATTTCTGGAGAAGTGATTTAAAATATGACTTTTATGATCATGTCAGCACTTCTTTAACTCTGTTTTTGTATAAAATGTGTTCTTAAAATAAACTTTGCCTGTCACTATCTGTCACTGTAGTTACCTCTGTCATTTCTGAACACAACACCAAGCTGACTGCAGAGAACCAGAACCTGACATCACTAATCAATCAGCTGGAGACACAGAGGAACCAGAACCTGACATCACTAATCAATCAGCTGGAGACACAGAGGAACCAGAACCTGACATCACTAATCAATCAGCTGGAGACACAGAAGAACAACTTAACAGAGCAATTACGAATTATGGTGGCAAGGTGGAATGAGCTCAACGTCAGTGGAGCTCAGTGGAGCATTGATGCCTACTGCCCAAAACCACAAAACCAAAGTATGTTCAGATCCAGTAATAATAACGTTAATAATAATATCATAATACAGTAATATTTTTTATCAGTTGGTCTCTGTTGTTTCAGACAGACAGTGTAAAGCTTGTCAGGATGGCTGGTTAACCTTCCAGTCCAGCTGCTACACGATTTATACTCCTGCTGTTTATGATCAGAAAACCTGGGAAGAAGCTCGAGAAAACTGCAGAGGAAAGATTTCAGATTTGGTTGTTATAGCTGATCAAACAGAGAAGGTAACAAGGAAACTGTGAACATTTTATGACAGCCTATGTGAAATGAAAATATATTTTCTGTAGGTCTGAACACATTGAGTCTGTAGGCCACAGTGTGTTTTTCTGTTGTCATACATTCTTACATTTTCAGCAGAAGAAAATCTTAGTAACCAAAAGTTACTGTTGGTTGATGAAAGGTGAAATGCAGAAGTGTTAGATGACACTGCAGAGAAACAGTCTGGCTTAAAACCATTGAAGCAGACAACTTCTCTTCATCGACAGCTCAGCATTTGGCGCTAATCAAACAACAAATGTCACAACTTCAAAGCCATACTAAAAAAACATACAAATCTTTTAAATAGTAGTAGTATGTATACTTATAATATTATGTGATTTGCATACACTTTAAACAAATAAGATGCGTTTTACTAGCAGTAGTCCCTTTACACAGTAGCAATAAAACGTAAATATATATAATTGTAAATCTCATTTAGCCGATTCTTTTATCAAAAGTCACTTACAATTGCTATATATGTCAGAGGTCGCACGCCTTTGGTGCAACTAGGGGTTAACTGTCTTGCTCAGGGACACAATGGACATGTTACAATGCGGCATTGAACCTGGGCTCTCACACCAAAGGCATGTGTCTTATCCACTGCACCATCACTACCCAAATCTCAACTTAAACATACATGTGATCAAATCAAATATTAAACCAAATATTTTTGCCACTGCCAGGGTATTATCTTTTATTGTTAAAACAATTCACAATCAGAGTCCAGTTATTCTGGGGTTTTCTGAACAGGTATCAGCAGAAACATTTTTCTTTTATCAGGGAGCAGCAGAAACAGTCTGTGTTAAGTAGCAATTTTTCCCTGTTACAGTGAGGTGAAGTGCTCGTGTCACAAACACACCCACCTGCTGCCAAAGTTGAATTGCCTTGAACTTTTTGTTTGCGTACACGCAGCACAAATCGTTAGAAGAGAGACTGACACGCTGTTTGTGAGTTTCTAGAATCTTTTACTTTTACTAAATACTGACATCAACAGGAGGGAATTCACATGGCAGAGCATCACCACAAAACTAGATGTAGGCCTATCAGGTAAAGTTATGCAGGCCATAATTTTGACTTTATAATTTCATAATAAAGTTAAATAGGCTACAGTTGTGTAGCGCACAGAAGCTGTTGCTATGGTTACTCATAACAGAGCGCCTGCCATTTACTCGCAGAGTGCTGTCTTACTTCTCCCACATGCTGCGCATAGCTAAGTCTGCTGGAGCCTCTCGCTGAATGTTTGGGTGGGTGATTTTCAGACAGATCAACGTCCCCCTCCTGTGACCCATAGTTTGACTGTATAATTTTCACAAAAACTGTGTTAACGTATGATAATAACGTGTTAACGTGTCCAGCTCTAATGTATATATATATATATATATATATATATATATATATATATATATATATATATATATATATATATATATATATATATATATATATATATATATATATATGTATATATAAGTGATAAAGTGATAATTGACTTTCTGTGAACACCAGGATTACATCTATACTAATAGCTGGGGTGGTCTTGGCTACTGGATTGGCCTGAGAGTTGAAGCTGGAAATTGGACGTGGGTCGATGGAACTATTCTCAAGACACAAGAGTAAGACGATTTCTTTACACCATGAATAATAAAATCTGTCAGCTGGGATCTAACCATCACGTTCTTTCCTCAGCTACTGGACAGAATCACCTTCTGCTGAAGCTCGCTAGCGATTTCTATCAGAGGGACACCTTCCAAAGGATGGAAAGCTGTGAGGTGTGATGAGAAACATCGATGGATCTGTGAGAAGAAAGCTTTAACTGTTTAAGAACTGTAATCAGAACTGAGGAGATTACTGGATAGTCTGCACAGATGAATGACACGTACAATAACATCAGCTGGCTTGTAGCTTTTTCTTAAAGAATTCTACTTAGAAACTGGCTGTATTTAACTTTGAAATATTAATGTATAAGGGCCATTTTTCCAAAATACTTATGTATTTTGTTTTGCATGTGTGTGTATTACGAAGTAGACACACAAACAGATGTGTGTGTATACAGTTTTGGATTATTTGATTGACCAGTTTTTAGAAAAATACCAACAAAATATGGATTTCTTCTACTTTGAGCCACAGTAATGAAATGTTGAATATCAGAACGTGATTAGATCCAAGAGAGGAAGCTACAAACTGTTCAGAGTCTCCATAAAGCCTGTCTTCTGTCTTTGTAACATTTGAGTTGTTGCTACTGATTTACCAACAGGGAGTGATGTGAAACTCTACAAAATGTTTCCAGGTCTGTTTTCACCTCATGTAGCTCAAGCTGGATGGTGGGGACATTAAATAAAAAAACTGGTGTAAATAACTTTCCATTAACAGATTGTAATTAATCAAACATACGAGCATTTCTGTCAAGTGGTAATATTGTTAAAACATTGTGCACACAGCAATGTACACGCCAGATTTCCCATCACAAAAATGTATTGTTAACTCCTAAACACTGACAATTGCACAAAAGAAAACATTACTGCATGCTGCAGGTGGGAGGCTCGTGTGCACGCCTGTTCCCAGTTGGCAATCAGCAGGAGCAAAAGAGCAAGTACAAGGTGCGGAGAGCGGGCAGAGTGAGTGTGGAGAGCAGATATGTGCAGACAGATGGCTTACTGGAGCTGGGTGACCCTGGTGTGGAGTCCCTGTAGTACTGTGTGTCAAGTCCAAATAGTGCTGGGGTTTATGCTCTCAGTGGAGGGAGGGTGGTAATTATTCTTCTATTATTTTACCCTTCGTGGCAATGTTTTCTATCTTCTATCTTTCTATCTTTCTATCTTTAAAGTTTGCTGGCGTGTTGTGTGAACCGTACCTTACACTAGGTGCTTCTTCTTTGTTTTTGGGAAGTTGTTTTCTGTTGTACCTTTTGTGAGAATCTCCTGGTTAATTAAAATTGTAAATAAACACCGGACTAAACTGATAAATCCGTCTTCTTGCTTCCTTCAACGTGGAATTATTTGTCATTGTCACTAACCTCCTCCTCCCCTGGACTTTCCACTGGAGGTTTGTAACACTGTCCAACTCAAAGAGGAATCGCACTAAGGATTTAACGCCCTCCTAACAAAGGTAACATTTTGCACCTTGAGACTTTCCTTGAAAACCCTCACACGGGACTGCAGCAGGACACATTTGTTCAAGATGAACAGAAAACCACTGAAGGCAACTGATAGAATTCTACTGTTCAGACATTGCTCTGCTTTTTCTCTAAACACGAGCACTGCTGCTGAACTGCTTTTTTCAGAATAAACAAACTGACTTCTAATGTTTCTTTATCTGCTGGAAGCATATTTTCTAACACACTGAAACTTTGAGATTCTCATCTTCCTATGATGCTTTGCATGACTGCTAGAATTGCTTTTATGATGTTGAAATTGATTTATGAAGTCGATCTTTTGAATCATTTCTCCAGTGTGTTCTTTGCTTAATGTTTCTGTTACTGTCTTGTAAAATGCCTTTTGTACCTATAATAGGCCTCTACAAATGCATTATGAGTGACTCTGCATTTAAACATTAGCGTATCATCTGTACATCTTTCGGAGGTAATCAAGGAAGAAGCTGAATAGATTGCAGCAGCTGTAGATAAACTGCTAGCCACTAATTCCTCCTTTGTACCAAATAGTTTCAGGAATATAGTATAATTCTTATTCAGAAATATTTTTGCAATATTGTGGAAACACTGATACTGTTCTGGGCAAAATATCGCAAAGTTTTAATATAAATTATCCTGTTAGAGCATTTGCCCATCACTTAGTTTGTCAAGAATCGCTCTAACACACAGCTCACACTAAATCACAAGCTGATATACCTACATATGAAGAAACTTGATACAAATGAATAATAAGTGAGCTTTAGAGGGTTTGAAAGGTTTATTTGTTTTTACTTTGGACAGAGCCAGGTTAAGGCTTTCCACAATGTCCAGTTCTAATGCTAATGCTAGGCTAAATATGTGCCACATGCACCTCTGTACTTAACAGACACAAAATCAAATCATGTAGGGGACAGTTTTTACTTGAGGATGCAAAAGTAATGTCTGCAACCAAAATACATATATGTTAGGATGTGGTGCATCCCTGGGAATGTTCAATAATAACCTTAATTTAACATAAAAGCAATGCTTTGCTAATCAGTGCTAATCCTCATCAAACTACATAAACCGAATGATTATAAACCATTTAACACCACTGATACTCTTTTTATAGACATTTATTTTACGCTGTATATAACACATATTTGTAATTTGGTATCCTCAATTGTTTTCAATTATTTATCATCCTTCTTTCATTCCTAAAAACATCATTCACGTATTTTCATGATTTAAAAACATAACTCAACCTGCAGGCTGGAGGCTCACTTCCTGCGAGTCTTCAAACGTAGGCTCTTGTGGTTAAGTAGCAAACTACTATGCGCCTCTCTGCTCATCATGTCTCTAAGTGTTAAATGAGGAGGACAATGGGTTCATAAGTCCATAACACTTAAATATTGTTTAGGGTGTAGCAGTGGGGTTTATTTTGTTGTTTTTCCATGGATTGTTCTGTAGTACTGTAATGAATAAATGTGGGGAGAGTCTCCATCGCCTTGTTGACACTTGAATGGAAGGATTCTTGTGGTGATGACTGATTAATCTCACCTGTGTTAGGAGGTGGGGAGGATCAGATGGGGATAAAGGGGTGTGTTAAACGGGCCCACGGGGTCTAAGAGAGAGACTGAACTGTTTGCGTCTGTGGCTGTGGGTTTTGGCACGTGGCGGGTCCTGTTTGCAACTTTTAGTGTTGCTGGAAGTGAAGATAGCAGGTAGAGGGCCTGCTCCTGTGTTAGGAGAAATCTGGATTTATTAAGTGCCTGTACCTGTGCTTTATGGACAACAGCTGTACAAGGCCACACACCGTTCCACGCCAACACAAATTCAAGCGAGTCCGCAGCCGGGGTCTGAACCTGAATTGAGTGCAACTGTGGGCTCTTCCTGATCTATGGGAGATTCCATGTCCACTCCCCACTGGGTGGGGCTCTTTTGTCAGACCCAAGGCAGATAAGTTTTAAGTTTACACATTTGATATATATGTTGTCTTGTCAATAGTTTTGTGTCTTAGTCTTAACGTGTTATCTTAAATAGGTTTTAGTAAACTGACACCTGTTAGAGTAGTCCCTTGTCACAACAGGCAACTTCTGGCTGGTGACAAAGGGGGCCCTCTGCCTCCCCCTATTGGTAGAAGTGGTTAAGATCAGCTTGTGGTTTGGAGTGGTCCTTATTAAATGTGGTGGATTTTTACATGGTGTCTCAGTAGTGTGCAGCGTAGCCTACAGGTTGCTGTGCGTTTTGCAGTGGTTCTCTTTGAGTGTGTGCAAAGTTCCCTTGCAGTTCTGTGTTATAGGGAGGTAGGTCAGCCCCTGTGACCATTAAGGGTTGATCTTTGTGAGGAATCTCTGCGTGCAGTGTCACTTTTTAGAAGAATTTGTATTTCTAATGAAGTTCATATTTTGTACTACATTCCTGTCTGTGGTTCTGTTCTCTGCCTCTGATGCCGGACCAGACCGGGTAAACAAAGGTGGTGGCAGTGTTATGCTGCCTTAAGATCTTCAATAAGAAATATTTATTACAGTACTCTTTCTTATTGGCATTGTTTGGTTATGTATTGTGCTCTGTGTACACAAGCATTGTTAAAAAGGCGGTATTGGTTCCAACTTTTACCACAAGAGAGTATATCTGCTTGTGAGTAATATTTAAAGCAGCTGCAACACGGTGGTCCGTAGCTGTAACACCTGAGGTTGAACAAACGGTGTACTGATAACGATGTACCCCTCTTGATATGTTGCAGCCTTTCCAATCACCATCATTACATCTAAAAATCCTGATCAGCATATGCACTTAAGTGACACATTATAAATTGATTTAGCAATAATTGTAAGCAATTATACTCTAAGAATACATGTTATTTACTGACTGTCTGCATATACGTCATGTCAGAGTAAGAAAGAATTTGGAGCGAGTAAAGAACATTTTTACTGCCACTACTGAAGCATACGCTCACAAAACATCAGGATTACATGACATTAGAATTATGATTAAACAGTGTATTTTAGCAACTACACAGGAACACGTGTTTTAAGATGACTTTAGCAATTATTCAGCAGATTTACTAAAAGCAATTTATAAATATTATATAAATATTAATGCTATGGAGTAGATCAACCTGCATCAGAATGGGATGGGCTAAAGCAGTTGGGTGTGAATTGACAACCCTATATAAACAGTGGTCCCAAGGTGAGACGGGACAACAGAGGTGAGGCTGTGCTGCTGTAAACACGTGCCTTTTTTTAGTGTTATAAGTTTAATGTGTTTTTTTTCTTAAGTTTTTTGTTTGTTTGATAGTTGAACTATCTGTGTACAGAGATCACTGGGAACATACGACCCTGTATGCAGCCATGGACGGACGGACGGACGAAGTGATACTGGATTGGCCTGAGAGCTGAAAATGAGAAATGGAAGTGGGTCGATGGAAGTAATTTGACTGAAAACCATAAAATAAATCAGCCTCTGTAGGTCCTTTTTGTCTGGCCTCGTTCCCCCAAATAATAATCAAAAACACATAAACAAGGAATCAGTAAACTGTCATATGATTACAAAATATGAAAAATAAAAATAACAAAAATCAGAATCAGGGTCTCTCCGCACTACCAAAGTTCAGAATAACATGTTACTAATTTAAGATCCCCCTTGAAAACATTACTTCCCCCCTTGTCATGCAAACCCTCTCACTTCTCTAAACCCTTGACAGTTCATGGTGTTTTCAAAGAACTCAAAGGTGAAACAGAGGTCAGACATAGCAACACCCTTTTGTTGGTTCTCTTTATAGATATTACATTTAATGTAACAATCATTGTAATAAGGTGATTACATTAAACATTGCAAAGTTCCATTCCCAGAGTGGTTCCCCAACTTCCAAGAAGGCCTTACTGAGGCCTTCTCTGCACATAAGTTACACAGGCCAACTTCTGCTTTCTTCTTACAATTTGCATATCTTAAATGTTATACATTAGCTTTAGATTATTTATGCTTCCCCTTGCAACCCGCAATGTTGGTGACAAAAACGACCAAACGCAAAACATGTTACACCCAGTAACTTGAGCAAGCAATCCCACGATGTACTTGTCAAAAACGCCCTTGCATAACAGGGCCCTTTTTTACAAGACCCTCCAAAATAGCAACCACTTCTGCACGTAGGCCTTCTTTATTTCCCACACCTCCATCTAAGCATTATGTTCTTCCCTAAGCTCCTGCATACAACAGCAACGTCCCATCAACGGTCAGTGTGTAATTTCTGTCGAGAGCAGAGGATGGGAATCAGTGAGCTGTGGTGAAACGATGGATCTGCAAAAAGAAGGCTTTATCTGTTTAAAATGCAGTCATAAGGTTACTGGGTGCAAAGAATTATTACATGTAAGATAATATCAACTGCCTCATAAATTTTAAACTTAAACTTTACTTCTTTATTTTCAGTGTCACTGGTGAAACTGTTCCCCTGTGACAGCAAGACATTTGCCTACAACATAGTTTGTCTAGCTTTAACACTCAAATCCCTTTAAAATCATTAATTTATGTTACATTTACATTTCTGTTTTTGTACATATAAAGAAACTTGAAACAAATTATTAATTAGTGAGTTTTACAGGGGTTTATTGGTGTATTTGTTTTTACTTTGGACAGAGCCAGGCCAAGGATTTCAACAATGTCCAACATCTCCAGCTCCGCACTTACATAGACATACATAGACATAAGATCAAATCATGTACAGATTTTCTTACTATTGATAAGTGACTGATCAGCCCAGACCAAAATATATAATTATAAATGCACAAGGGAGTAAATAGGGTGACTGCCTTGCTCAGGGACTTTTGCCCTGTATCTTGAAAAAAAGTCATTCAGTCATTGCAAGCAGATTTTATAAATACTGTAATTGTATATAAAAGAGTGTGACTTTCCCCCTTACACTCCTGTCACCCAATGCATGATGGGAAAGGCTTCAGCCCCCTTAACCCTGCAAAGGATGATCAGGTGTGGAAAATGTATTTTTCTATCCTTGGTTTTTCTCTATAAAAGCGGCCAACAGCGTGTCGGTTCTCCAGTAGGAGACAATTGATCTGCTGGCCCAGCTCCTCTTTCTCCGCCTTCAAGCCCTCCAAGTGCCCCTGCCAAAACAGGAAGTGAAACAGGAAAAGGAAGCAGTTAAAAAGGTGTGAGAAAGCATTCTCACAGTAAAGTATAGTGGGTAAAAATAAATATTCTCTATGCTGTTGTTAGTCATTTTATGTGGGTTGATCAAATGTTAAGAGAAGACGGTCTTCATTCTAACTATACTGATGTAAAGACGGGTTTTGCTGAAAATAACAATAATGCTGTTGTAATACAGTTGAACAAGTTAATACTTTAGTTTTATATATGTCACATATTGTTTTGTTATTAGACCTGCAAACTTTTTCAGTCCATGCAACCTTGTTGCTACTCATCCAGCACCACAGTGTGCGAAAGCAGCATTGTCCATTGTGGTCTTTTATTGTGGCCAGCCTGAGGCTCACCTTTGCAATACCCATGCTGTCTGATTAGCATCTTGATATGCCACACCTGTGAGGTGGAAGGATTATCTATAAGGAGAAGTGCTCACTAACACAGTTTTTGACAGATTTGTGAACAATATTTGAAATATATCTTAGTTCTTTGGGTTTAGCTCATGATGAATGGGGTTAAAAACAAAAGTTTTGCGTTTATAATTTTGTAAAGTGTATGTGCAAGCGAAGTATTCAATTTTGGCCTGGCCGGCTTTTCATAACTCAGCATGGCCTTAATGAAGAATCATGTTTTAAAACTTCTGATAGAGGCACTAAACAAAAGCAAAATAAAAGCTGTAATTTTGTGAATACTGTTTCACAGGCCCACGTCTAAGAATATATTTGGGGATACACTGGTGCTGCAGTTTCACAAACTAAAGCAAAGATTCTGAGCAGCTTAAGTATAAGACTATTGGCAGCAGCTTCCCATAACACATAACATTGAAACCAGAAATATTGTACCTAACTACTCAAGCAGTGAATAGATTTCCACCAGCTGTGTAATACTTGTGCTCAAATATTTGCTCTACTGTTAATCTAAACTAAACTAAAAATGAAATATTCATATTTTCACATTATAAGATTTTATTATGCCATCTCTTTGACATAGTGCAGACTGCATCAGCAGCCATATTTCAGGGATAAAAGCAAGCGAAGACAAAGAAATATTACTGAGTTCAGGATCTATATGTTTTACTTCCTCTTTCAAAGTAGCCTTACTCATGAAGTTACCTTAAAATTAATTTGTGTTCTAGTAACTTTACATACAAACTGAAAATCCAACCTTTCATTTGGGGGATACTTAAAATAAAGAAACATGTTCATTAAGAGGAAATGTTGGCCTATAAAAAAATACTCTATATGAAAAAGGGTCACCAAAATCATCAACAATCATCATCTGCCCTGGACTAGGATGGCAGGTGGATTTTCTTTCCTTACGTTCTTTTATGCAACGTTATACTAACAACTTTCCGTGTGAAACTATAAGCATATGTTCCAGACACTAATTGCCACACAGAGAAGTTGCATCAGTCAAGTGTCAAAATGAGGATGCTCTGTGTTTTAATAACTTTCTGTCAGAGAGAACTCAACAGACGGACTGTAGAGATGGCAGAGGAGGAGGTCAGCTACGCTTCAGTTGCATTCAAAACTATGAAGCGTTCCCCACCTGAAAGTAAGTTCAGTTTTTTGAATTAATTTTATTTTTCTTTTCAAGAAAAGATCTTGAAACGCATCATGTCATTGATATGGATCAGATACTGTTTAGACATCAATCTGCATGGGCCCCAACGCAGCCCAGTCTGCAAGTGTATGGCTGGATCTGTATGTGTTCATCCTCATCATGTAAGTTCTTGCACTGGTACTTTCTTAAAAGTAAAACTGGATAGTAATATACATTTGAAAATTGGACTGATCAGAACATGAAATAATATTAAATCCGTTGCCCTGTAAGTTTGTTGTGCAACAATGAACACATGAAAAACCTGTGTCTCATGCATTATGTGGGCAAAAAAAGTTGACGTGTCCAGAGAAAAATTCAGTAGCATGACAATGAAAATGATGTTTTGTAAACTGTGGCTGTTTGTGGTGAACTGTTCTCTATTTCTGATTGTGTCATCTGAATTGAGAAATTTAGATTTGAAACCTTTTACTAACTGCAATTCACTGGATTGTCCTTAAATTTAATTAAATCCCTTAATTGTTGTAATCTCCTGCTCCAAACATGCATTTGTCCATATTTGAAATACATGGAAAGGTTTTGGTTTGTTTTGTTTGTTTGATACTGCCCATTTATGTAACAACACTGGAGATTCCACTGACCACAGCTACCTAAAACCAGTCAGGAGAATGTGTAATGAACTGGTTATTTTAAAAGTGTTTCTCTACAAAATGCAGAATTTCCCCTTTCATGATGCGCTAACTATGAGAGAATTGGATCATCTTGGGTTTTAGCTGCCCTGTGAGGGTCTACTGTTATGTGTACGGTAAACTGGACCCAAAAGCACAACCACGAGCCAGAAAGACATTTCTCAGTTCAAAGGGATTTTGTTGTAAGCAACAGTTCAGTCAGTTCACAAGGAGGAGAGGGGGATGATCCAGATCCGGCCAAAACGAGTGGTGTGTAGGCTGAAGCGGTGAGTGGTAGCAGGTGGGCAGGCAGGTCCAGGAAATCTGTGAGACGAGGGAGAACACACAGTGATCAGTTTATGCAAGGGAAAAAAAAATAAATCACAAGGTAGGTTTTCTAAGAGTGACTACCGAAGGTGTGTACCGCTAGAGATACGAAGACGATCTGGCAAATACTGGCGTGCTGGGGCTGATAACAGGTGGTGGATTAGGAACAAGGTGCGGGTGTGAAGAGACACACCGCGGCGAAGTTAGTTTTAAGTTGGATATTCGACAGACATTCACCCAGGATCCAGGACAGACAGACAGGCACAAAAGGATAGCTGAAAAGATAAAAAATCTATTCTGTAGAAATTAGTTTAAATTCTAAAACAGATACTGGGACAGTCACAATAATTAATAATAAAATAAGCTTCCAAAAGCCTTTACAATTTAGACACTTTACAGTAATTAACCACAATATTGTGTTCTTCAACCTGTCTGCTAATAAAGAGGAGGAAACTGTGTACAGTGAGGTGAAGAAGCGAAGCAAAACAACCGAAAAAACTGCTGACACAAACGGTAAGTTGTAAAGAAAAATGTACATAACATTCAAGTTATTAATGCAACTGAGAATATTTCTAGTAATACTACTATTACTGCTACAAATAGTACCTCTACTACTATTACAACCATTAAAAGGGAACTAAAAAGGGGAGTCATGAGGGGAACTGCTCAGCCTGTGAAAACATAGGAGCAAGACGAGTGCTTCAACTGCAACATTTATTTTACAGCCACTAATACTTCAAAAATTCTGCTGTTACAACTACCACATATATTTATATTACTGCTTCTAATACTACTTTTAGCACAATGGAAAAAAGGACTTTTCTTGAAGACTAGGTTAACACATTTTAAAGTCCATCATGAAGCAAAAGTCAGGTGCCCATATGAATAGTGAAACATGTTTTGCTGCCTGTAATCATTCCTCCTGTTTGTACTGACCATTAAGAGAATCCTTTGTAATGTGCTTTGAATTTTAGAGATGGGAGAGAAAAGGTCTTTGTTCTGTGTATAAATGTTTTCCCAGGTTTATCTGAATCTAAGCTGACCCAAAAGCACAACAGAGCCAGAAAGCCGTTCTCAGTTCAAAGGGATTTTGTTGTAAGCAACAGTTCAGTCAGTTCACAGGGGGAGAGGGAGATGATCCAGATCCGGCCAAAAGGAGTTGTGTGTAGGCTGAAGCGGTGAGTGGTAGCAGGTGGGCAGGCAGGTGAGCTTGCAGGCAGGTCCAGGAAATCTGTGAGACGAGGGAGAACACACAGGGAGCAGTTTATGCAAGGGAAAAATAAATAAATCACAAGGTAGGTTTTCTAAGAGTGACTACTCAAGGTATGTACCGCTAGAGATACGAAGACGATCTGGCGAATACTGGCGTGCTGGACCGGGGCTGATAACAGGTGGTGGATTAGGAACGAGGTGCAGGTGTGTAGAGACACAGAGTGCGGGAGTCAGGGAGGAGAGCCACGCCCACCTGCAAACCAAGCAGACTCACAAGGGGAAACAGACAGACAGGCACAAAAGGATGGGTGAAAACAGCAGAGAACAAAAGATATAACATCTATTCTGTAGATGTTATCTTTTATTCTCTGCTGTTACTTCTTCATTCTAAAACAGATACTGGGACAGTCACAATAATTTAATATTATAATAAGCCTCCAAATGCCTTTACAATTTAGACACTTTACAGTAATTAATATTGTGTTCTTCAACCTGTCAGCTAATAAGGAGGAGGAAACTGTGTACAGTGAAGTCAAGATGCAAAGCAAAACAACTGAAAACACTGCTGACACAAACGGTAAGGTGTAAAGAAAAATGTACACAACACTCAAGTTATTAATGCAATTGAGAATATTTCTAGTAATACTATTATTACTGCTACAAATAGTACCTCTCTACTTTATCCATCATGAAGCAAAAGTCAGGTGCCCATATGAATATTGAAACATGTTTTGCTGCCTGTAATCATTCCTCCTGTTTGTACTGACCATTAAGAGAACCCTTTGTAATGTGCTTTGAATTTTAAAGATGGAAGACAAAATATTTTTGTTCTGTGTAGAAATGTATTCCCAGGTTTATCTGAAGCTAATATGAGCTTAACAGTCTGAATAAGTCAAATGAAGCTTTACTGTCTTTTACTTACTGACTTTAGTGTAAAAATGTTTTTTTGTAGTGAAAATACTGTAACTTTGAAAGTTAATCTCTTGACATCGTCAACTTGGATTGCTAATATTATATTTAGCCTCTTTTCCACTGCATGGTACCAGCTCGACTTCGCCTCAACTTGCCTTCTTTTGGTTTTCCATTGGGGAAAATTTTATTTTTTATCACCTCTGCCGATGTTACAAGCGAGCTAAGGTGACACTAAAATGTGATGTGAAAGCATAGCAGACTGCTGATTGGTCAGAGAGAATCGTCACTATTCACTGCATCATCATTATGCGGGTCTGACAGAGGCCAGCAACAGAGGCCGTTTCTCAATCTGCGTTCTTTTCTGTACTTGTGTTCTTGTGGACTTGTGAAACGTCATCAGTCGAAGGAGGTTAACCACGTCTGCTAGCGCGACGTGCGCAGCTGTAGGGTTAACCGGTCGACATGCATATAATCAATAACTTAGGTTTAGGCACACACTCGGTGGTGGTTGTGGTGAAGGTAATTGGCTTCGGAGGGCTGTAAAGAGCTAGCCAATCAGCTAGCTGGTAGTATCAAAGTAAACAAGGGTCCTGGAATTGCTGCTCCGGTCCTAGGACTGTGGTCCTGAAACTGCAGCCTCCGGTACTGCTGCTACATGCTACTCTTTGTG
>JALXJV020000015.1:5360023-5375248 GCA_024633595.2 Lepomis macrochirus | reverse complement strand
CCACAGACACAAACAGTTCAGTCTCTCTTTAGACCCGTGAATGCCGTTTAACACACCCCTTTATCCCCATCTGATCCTCCCCACCCCTAACACAGGTGAGATTAATCAGTCATCACCACAAGAATCCTTCCATTCAAGTGTCAACAAGGCAATGGAGACTCTCCCCACATTTATTCATTACAGTACTACAGAACAATCCATGGAAAAACAACAAAATAAACCCCACTGCTACGCCCTAAACAATATTTAAGTGATATGGACTTATGAACCCATTGTCCTCCTCATTTAACACTTAGAGACATGATGAGAAGAGAGGTGCATAGTAGTTTGCCACTTAACCACAAGAGCCTGCGTTTGAAGACTCGCAGTAAATGAGCCTCCAGCCTGCAGGTTGAGTTATGTTTTTAAATCATGAAAATACGTGAATGATGTTTTTAGGAATGGAAGAAGGATGATAAATAATTGAAAACAATTGAGGATACCAAATTACAAATATGTGTTATATACAGCGTAAAATAAATGTCTATAAAAAGAGTATCAGTATGTATAAAGTCTATCAGTGGTGTTAAATGGTTTATAATCATTCGGTTTATGTAGTTTGATGAGGATTAGCACTGATTAGCAAAGCATTGCTTTTATGTTAAATTAAGGTTTGATCATATTATGACAATACGTATGACTGAGGATGTGAAAATGTGTTCAGTTCTAACAGTATAAATGTTATTGACTTTGACATCTCACTCTTACATTTTGCTGATTTACAATAACATTAGGTGGACTAAATGATTGCACATTGTTGAAAATAAAAATTGCATGAACAAGAACCACCTTATTTCTCACTGTCTGCAAGCATTTATACATTGTTTATTGTGTCAAGAAATGATCTTTGTTCCCAACTGATTTAGAAAACAGAAATGAATAGATTAAACACCCTGTTAATAGATACTTTGTTTATAGTTATAGTAATGGTTACAGATGATGGTGCAGTTATTCTTTGAGGTGAGTCTCATTTCTGAGTCTAAGTCTGAGGTAATGCACAGACTACCTGTTTTTTATACTTACTGTAGACATTTGTCTTCTAAATACTGTTAGAGTATCTTGTCTTGTTCTCATGACCCCAATATTGTACATCATCACAAGTTGAAGTGTTTCGTCTGTGCCCTTAATGAGTAACGTGCCATAATGACGACGAAGACTTCAATTAAGGTCAATGATAATACTCAACATCATGAAGTGAGACTGGTGATCACTCACTGCCAAACAGCGCTGTGAAAGCTATTTGACATTGTTTAAGTAGCATAGTTCCTTAATGCAGTCGGCAAACTGTCCTAATGGCTAACATTTTTTCAGCATCGCATTGGCTAATCCCACACTGCTGTGAAAAGTACTTGTACTTGAGTATGTGTTGTGTACTATGCCACCTCTGATCACCAGGGAGCAAACGAATGCAAATGAGTTCACTGGTCCACTTGCACTGGTCCACTTATTCACTACTCAGATTTAGAATCAGAATAGTAATTTGGGGGAATATTATGTAAAAGGACTGCAATGATGATGGATTGCTGTGGGCCGCCTGGAGCCAAAATGCCAGGGACGGTTTTGCCAGCTAATGGGTCTGGCCGTCGTCGATCTGCGGCTGTTCCAATTGCTGAATGATGGACTGTGTGCTCCCATTCCTGGATGTTTGTTCTAATGTTTGTCCTAGTTCTAATTTTGTTCTAATTTTTTAAAAATAACTAATTTCCTGGTGAATATTCAAGGCCTTTAGTAATATTTAGTAACTGTATTACAAAAGCATTGTTATTTTCTTTAGATCAGTAAAGTTAGAATAAAAACTTTATTCTCTTAACATAATTTGACCAACCCTCAGGATATGACAGTAGCATGAATGTTGTTTTTACCCACTATACTTCACCCACATGGAGGCGGAGAAAGAGCTGTTCGATAGTTTCCTCCAGCAGAACAGACACCTGCTGCAGGTGAAGGTGTGTCTGGGCCTGGAGGTAGCAGGTAAGCCGCACCGTCAGCTGCTTTTACAAAGACAAAACAAGGATGAAGATAACATTTATACATTTTCCATACCTGATTATCCTTTGCAGGGTTAAGGGGGCTGCAGCTCACCATGCATTGGGTGAGGGGAGTGTACTGGGGGAAAGTCACATACTCTTTAGTCTACACTTACAGCAAATAACTTATACTTATGACTTTTCCATGGTAAAGGGAAGGTCCCTGAGCATAGCACTCACCATCTGTACCCCCTTGTAAATTTATAATTACACATATTGATCTGCATTGATCAGTCTCTGATCAATGCTAAGAAAATAGGTAGGGGGGATCGGGGTGATTTGAGCCTGTGGGGAAGTTGAATCACCCCTTCTTTCCTGCAATCAAAGAAAAAATTGGTCATGTGACCTCATATTTTTGAAGAGTCATTCATTTTACTCATCCTGTGATTGAGAGAGGCCCATGGAATAAGTTATAAACACATTTATAAGTAAGATCAAACAAATTTTTTTTTGCCGTTCAAAGTGATTTTTTTTATAATCTCTTGAATAACTATGACAGGTTTAAGAAAATCTTATCTATGTGCTTTAGGATGTTACAATATGAGGTTATTCTGTTAGCATGATGTTACACTTAAACAGCTGGATGACACTTTTTTTTTTTTTTAAATGGCAATAATTTGAGCCTAAGGACCTGGGGGAAATTTCCTGTAATTTTACATTGCATTCTTGTGTATCACCGAAATAATGTGACATTATGAAACAACCAGGAGACATAGCTGCAATGGTTCACTATTTAAGTGCAATTGAATGTTGTGACCTGGCAATTGAGTTCACATGATTAAATGACATTGATGTCACCGACCTCTCCCTTTGCTCAACTTACTCCTCACATGGGGCAAGTTGAGCCAAGAGTCCACTATTTGGAAATCCATATTTTTAAAACAGTTTATTATAGATTCAAATTGAACATTCCCACGGATGCACCACATCCTAACATATATGTATTTTAGCTGCAGACATTACTGTCGTATCCTCAAGTAAAAACTGATATTTTGCCCAGAACAGTATCAGTGTTTCCACAATATTGCAAAAATATTTCTGAATAAGAATTATACTATATTCCTGAAACTATTTGGTACAAAGGAGGAATTAGTGGCTGCCAGTTTATCTACAGCTGCTACTGCTGCATTATATTCAGCTTCTTCCTTGATTACCTCTGAAAGATGTACAGATGATACGCTAATGTTTAAATGCAGAGTCACTCATAATGCATTTGTAGAGGCCTATTATAGGTACAAAAGGCATTTTACAAGACAGTAACAGAAAGATTAAGCCAAGAACACACTGGAGAAATGATTCAAAAGATCGACTTCATAAATCAATTTCAACATCATAAAAGCAATTCTAGCAGTCATGAAAATCATAGGAAGATGAGAATCTCAAAGTTTCAGTGTTAGAAAATATGCTTCCAGCAGATAAAGAAACATTAGAAGTCAGTTAGTTTATTCTGAAAAAAGCATCAGTTCAGCAGCAGTGCTCGTGTTTAGAGAAAAAGCAGAGTAGTTGACAATGTCTGAACAGCAGAATTCTATCAGTTGCCTTCAGTAGTTTTCTGTTCATGTTAAACAAATGTGTCCTGCTGCAGTCCCGTGTGAGGGTTTTCAAGGAAAGTCTCAAGCTGCAAAATGTTACCTTTGTCAGGAGGGCATTAAATCCTTAGTGCGATTCTGCTTTGAGTTGGACAGTGTTAAAAACCTCCAGTGGAAAGTCCAGGGGAGGAGGAGGTTAGTGACAATGACAAATAATTCCTCGTTGAAGGAAGCAAGAAGACGGATTTATCCGGTGTTTATTTACAATTTTACTTAACCAGGAGATTCTCACAAAAGGTACAACAGAAAACAACTTCCCAAAAACAAAGAAGAAGCACCTAGTGTTAGGTACGGTTCACACAACACGGCAGCAAACTTTAAAGATAGCTCATTGGAAAACATTGCCACAAAGGGTAAAATAATAGAAGAATAATTACCACCCTCCCTCCACTGAGAGCATAAACCCCAGCACTATTTGGACTTGACACACAGTACTACAGGGACTCCACACCAGGGTCACCCAGCTCCAGTAAGCCATCTGTCTGCACATATCTGCTCTCCACACTCACTCTGCCCGCTCTCCGCACCTTGTACTTGTTCTTTTGCTCCTGCTGATTGCCAACTGGGAACAGGTGTGCACATGAGCCTCCCACCTGCAGCATGCAGTTATGTTTTCTTTTGTGTAATTGTCAGTGTTTAGGAGTTAACAATACATTTTTGTGACAGGAAATCTGGTGTGTGCATTGCTGTGTGCACAATGTTACCACTTGACAGAAATGCTCGTATGTTTGATTAATACAATCTGCTAATGGAAAGTTATTTACACCAGTTTTTTTATTTAATGTCCCCACCATCCAGCTTGAGCTACATGAGGTGATGACACACATGCAAGTAAATATCTGCAGTCACTTGAATTTAACTATAGATATCAGGATGGATGGACAGATGTATCACAGGATAACACAGACACACAAACATATTTAACAAGGTCTGTTTTTGGACTATGGGAGAAAACTGGAGCTCACAGAGCCTCTATGCTGAGCTTGGTGACAACACACTGAGGTAACATCTGCTTCTTAAACATGTCACAGCTTGACATATTTATTCACTAGTGATAAACACAAAGCTGCTTCAAGATAGAAACATAAGACAGCTGAATAACATCAAACTTGTCACCTCTACATACAAATACTGTCATCATAAAAATACAGATTATTGTGAAAACAGACCTGGAAACATTTTGTAGAGTTTCACATCACTCCCTGTTGGTAAATCAGTAGCAACAACTCAAATGTTACAAAGACAGAAGACAGGCTTTATGGAGACTCTGAACAGTTTGTAGCTTCCTCTCTTGGATCTAATCACTTTCTGATATTCAACATTTCATTACTGTGGCTCAAAGTATTAGAAATCCATATTTTGTTGGTATTTTTCTAAAAATCAGATAATCCAAAACTGTATATACACACAAATCTGTTTGTGTGTCTACTTCGTAATACACACACATGCAAAACAAAATACACAAGTATCTTGGAAAAAATGGCCCTTATACATTAACATTTCAAAGTTAAATACAGCCAGTTTTGAAGTAAAATTCTTTAAGAAAAAACTACAAGCCAGCTGATGTTATTGTACGTGTCATTCATCTGTGCAGACTATCCAGTAATCTCTTCCGTTCTGATTACAGTTCTTAAACAGATAAAGCTTTCTTCTCACAGATCCATCGATGTTTCTCATCACACTTCACAGCTTTCCATCTCTTGGAAGGTGTCCCTCCGATAGAAATCGCACAATGAGCTTCACCAGAAGGTGATTCTGTCCAGTAGCTGAGGAAAGAAAGTGATGGTTAGATCACAGCTGACAGAATTTATTATTCATGGTGTTTAGAAAATCATCTTACCCTGGAGTTTGGAGAGAAGTTCCATTGATCCATGTCCAATTTCCAGCTTCAACTCTCAGGCCAATCCAGTAGCCAAAGTTACCCCAGTAAAAATTGACATATTCCTGATATTGACAGAAAGACAAAATCAGTTTATCATGTTTAACAACTGCACTGACAAAAACAGTCTTTGACTTTTTATCCACTTCACAATTTGTTTCTAACTTCCTGCAGCGTTTTTTGTAAACCCATTAATTTAGCTTATAAATCCACACATTGATCTCCATCCCTTTTTCTGTCACATATACAGAAAATACATTTGACATACATCTCCAGTGTTATCAGGGATATTAAAATTTCAAGTACATTCCAGCTGTGTTATACAAGCACGTTTACGAAATACATCAATTTGAATTTAGTGTTTTCATTTCTGTATAATATATAAATAATTTTCAAACAGAAAATACATTTTCATTTCATACAGGCTGTCATAAAAATGTTCAGTGTTCTCATTACCGTCTCCTTTTGATCAAATTTGACAACCAGATCTGAAATCTTTCCTCTACAGTCTTCTCGAGCTTCTTCCCAGGTTTTCTGATCAGAACCATCAGCGTCATTAATCTCATAGCAGCTGGATTCAGAGCGAATCAAGCCTTTCTGACAAGCTTTACACTGTCTGTCTGAGACAACAGAGACCAACCAATAAACAACATTACTGCATTGTGATATTATTATTATGGTTATTTTTTAACGTTATTAATGGGATCTGAACATACTTTGGTTTTGTGGTTTTGGGCAGTAGGCATCAATGCTCCACTGAGCTCGACTGACGTTGAGCTCATTCCACTTTGTCTCCATAATTCGTAATTGCTCTGTTAAGTTGTCCCTCTGTGTCTCCAGATGATTGATTAGTGATGTTATGTTGTGATTGATAGCCAGTAGAGTACTCTGGTTGGATTGTAAAATATTCAGAAGCTGCATCTTTGTCTCCAGCTCCTGATTTCGTGTCTCCAGCTGATTGTTTAGTGATGTCAGGTTCTGGTTCCTCTGTGTCTCCAGATTGATTAGTGATGTCAGGTTCTGGTTCTCTGCAGTCAGCTTGGCGTTGTGTTCAGAAATGACAGAGGTAACTACAGTGACAGATAGTGACAGGCAAAGTTTATTTAAATAACACATTTTATACAAAAACAGACTTAAAGAAGTGTTACATGATCATAAAAGAAATTGAAATTTGAAATTGTTTAATTTAATTTGCTTATGTCTTGAAATATGATATTCAAATATATCTTAAAACAAAAGTCTTGTGTCATTATGAACATTGTAACTGTTTTCTTGCTTTAATCATTCTTCCTGCTCATAATGCAGAACATGAGATCCCTTCCTAAAGCGCTGCCAAGTCTGCAAACCTCATTCTAACCTGAAGCTAATATGTTTTTCAGCAGTCTGACTTTGTCAAATCCAGAGTTTATCTTTCAAAGTCACTGTCCTTTTAGTGTTAAATGTCCTCTTTGTGTCTGGGGAAACACAAAGAGGAAGAAGAAGAAGAAGAAGAAATAAAACTTGGTTTTGAACTGACATTACCATAGCAGGTACTCACAGTAGATACGAAGGGCCATGATCACTGCCAGAATCAGCCAACACACTGCTGCTGATGGAAAAGACGGAGTGAAGAAGAGAAACTTCGGATCTAACAGAAAAATAAAAATACAGTTGAATCACAACAAAAACATGATTTAACAGTCAAAGGTGCTTTGAATACATTTAAAGTGCAGAACAAAAGGAACCATTAAACATTCACATCGTCAACATTCATCAATATCAGGTTTTAACATCATGGTTGATAAATAAATGTCACGCTTAACAATATTATATTTGTGAAATGTATTGTGTTCATAATGCACCTGAAGTGACCGCCGTTTTATCCACAGTAGCTACTGCTACATTAACATAGTCAGCTTCCTCCTTGATTACCTCTGAAAGAGATACAGAACAAACACAAATGTTTATGTGCTTAAACTGAATGTTAAATACAGAGTCATTCCCAGTATACACTGAACAAAATTATAAACGCAACGCTATTGTTTTTAGCACAGAGGCACCTAAGGCGGGACTTTGGTTGAAGAGCCTTTCTTACTGCCTAGCCATGGAAAAACAAGCTTATGATACCAAGGGGAAATATATAGAAGAGTTATTTTAAAATATGGGAACAAGTGATAACATTTCTTGAGTCACCTATAGGATGTTAGCTGAGTAGCTGAAATTGAGTATTGCATAGAGATAATTATTGTCTTCATTTAAGAATTGTGACCTTGTGAATTGTGATCCTTTATATGAAGAAGTCTATGCGATGTTTTCATTTTGAAAACCCAATAAATAAAATAATAATTAAATAAAAAAATTAAACCCTTTGGTGCTCAGGTGTTCAGAATTAGAAGCATCACACATTGCAAGAAAAAAACAGACAAAATACTTAGTAGTAGACCTTGTCTTACCTGTAGATACTTGAACAGTAGAATTATTTAAATTACCAGTTGCCTTCAGTGGTTTTCTGTTCATCCTGAATAAATGTTTAAAATCCTGCTGCAGTCCTGTGTGAGGGTTTAAGGAAAGTCTCGAGCTGCAATAGTTACTGTTGTTTCAGAGGCATTTGGTCTTTAGTGTATTTCTGCTTTTAGGTTTTAACTGTATCATTTAATTGTTTCATTGTTTAGCAGATAATAATATGCTGTTGTGAAGGGAAGTTTGGTGGTGTGCATTTCTGTCTGCACAGTGTCTCTTCTGATACTACCTGTAGTGACTATTTCCTATACTTAGCCGCTACTGGTTTTCAATTTGGATGATTGTTTCTAATGTGTACTCAGAAAGACGATGTCCAGTCTTTTCCAATAGTTTGCAGTTTAAGGAGTTTATTTCCTGCGTCCTTTCAGTGTCCATTGACCACGTCCAATAAATAATAAGTCATATAAAGCAAAATAAACAACATAATCCGAGCACAATAAAAAACCGTTTGCTCCTCTTCTTAACTTAACAACACCTGCTTGCTTACAGAACTGAAATTACCTGAGCCATGCCCCCTGTGGCTGGGAGGAAAACAGCTCCAGTCATGTGGCGTCTACAGTAGCACTGGAGGAGAATCGAAGTCGGAAATCTACATATTGCAATGCACCATGACTCACCTGCTGATCCCCTGAATTTGCAGAGTTCTTTGATCCTTAAAACAGATCAAATGAGGTAATTTTAATGCATACATTGACAATATTTAATTATTTTTATCTGACCAGTAGGCCTCTATTTAATAACCTTTGAGTTCCTAATGCTGGACTATACGCCTACACTTAAACACTTTTATTGCTCTTTAGGCATGAAAAACCAAAAATATGTATTTCATTTTTTCTAGGAAATCACATTTTTTCATGTCCTCCACGGTGGACAGCATGTGTTTGAGTTTTCAACTGAAGAAATATGTATTTAACAAACCATTTAACAAACCAAACCATTTCGTGTGCATGCAGCGTACCCTCAGCTTCCTTAGCACCCTCAGCTCCACTATCACTGCTGCTAATGTGACCGTGCTCAGGTACACTTCACTGTAACCTGTGTGATGAATACTAGGCGCATTTATCTCTCAAAGCACACGTTTATTATCGGGACAGGAACAGAATATGTACTGGTCAGTCACACAATTGTAACACTGTGTTTCAATAGCTCCTGAACCACATGGCCCAATGTAAGCAGATTGTTTGTCTGTGTTGACATACTTTTGTTAAATGAACATATTTTACTAAATTTAAATGTAAAACAACATTAAAAAGGGTGTATTAAAATAAATGGGTTTTGTTCTTGTATAAACAAATCATGAATTAACATAGTCCAAAATAAAAAAAATAAAATAATGTGTTTTGAGTTTGTTCAACAGAAAGTGTGAATATAATACACGGCTGAGTCTGCAAAAGCAATTTTATTTAGTTTGAACAGAGAACTTAGCAGAAGAAGCCTGAAATCTAAAACAATTTCAACCATATAAAAAAAACTATTAAGTAACATTATTAATAGTAAAGTGAGTACTTTGAGGTATAGGCTTAATTGCACATATTCATGTGTGTCACACACACGCACACACACATAGAAGAAATCCACATTTTATATTATTAGAGCATTAGTTTAGTATTTTTCTAAAAACTGATCAACCAGACTCACAGTATCAATAACCCAAACCTATATTATGCATATACACTCACATATATCTGTTTGTGTGTCTACTTCATAATACACACACATGCAAAAACAAAATTCACAAGCATCTTGGAAAAAATATCCCTTATACCTTAATATTTCAAAATTAAACACCGCCAGTTTTGAAATAGAATTCTTTAAGAAAAAACTACAAGCCAGCTGATGTTATTGTACGTGTCATTCATCTGTGCAGACTATCCAGTAATCTCTTCAGTTCTGATTACAGTTCTTAAACAGATAAAGCTTTCTTCTCACAGATCCATCGATGTTTCTCAAAACACTTCACAGCTGTCCATCCTTTGGAAGGTGTCCCCCAGATAGAAATCGCACAATGAGCTTCAGCAGAAGGTGATTCTGTCCAGTAGCTGAGGAAAGAACGTGATGGTTAGATCCCAGCTGACAGATTTTATTATTCATGGTGTAAAGAAATCGTCTTACTCTTGAGTCTTGAGAATAGTTCCATCGACCCACGTCCAATTTCCAGCTTCAACTCTCAGGCCAATCCAGTAGCCAACACCACCCCAGCTATTAGTATAGATGTAATCCTGGTGTTCAAAGAAAGTCAGTTATCAGTTTATCATGTTCAAGCACTGCACTGACAAGAACACTCTGACTTCAACTCTTATTCTTCTTCATGCAGTTTCTTTTCTAAACCCTCTAAATCAGCTAATAAATGATCACATTGATCTCAATATTTTTCTTCTATCATACTCAGAAAATACATTTGACATGTACACTTACTATAACCCAGTTCATACTTTACAATATGTTGAAAAATATGTGAAAATATAGAACCATAACAAAAAACGATACATTTTTATTTTGTACTGTGTATACACTAGTCTTATCAAGGTTTGTCTGAGGTTCTCCTGTGCAGAAATATTATGCTGCAGATTTTGATCATCAGAGTTCACATTTATCATCGATGCAAATTTCAAAATACATTTTAGTCCAAATGTCTTGCTCTACCAAGTCCTTGTAGTGTTCTCATTCATATATAATGAATAAAAAATATATATATATGCTCCCTGATAAAAGAAAAATGTTTCTGCTGATACCTGTTCAGAAACCCCCCCAGAATAACTGGACTCTGATTGTGAATTGTTTTAACAATAAAAGATAATGCCCTGTCAGTGGCAAAAATATTTGGTTTAATATTTGATTTGATCAAATTAATGTTTAAGTTGAGTTTTGGGTGGTGATGGTGCAGTGGATAAGACACATGCCTTTGGATGTGAGAGCCCAGGTTCAATGCCGCACTGTAACATGTCCATTGTGTCCCTGAGCAAGACACTTAACCCCTAGTTGCACCAAAGGCTTGTGGCCTCTGACATTATTAGCAATTGTAAGTCACTTTTGATAAAAGAATCGGCTAAATGAGATTTACAATTATATATAGTTAGATTTTATTGCTACTGTGTAAAGTAATACTGCTAGTAAAATGCATCTTATTTGATAAAGTGTATGCAAATCACATAATATTATATGTATACATACTACTTATATGCTATTTCAAATTAGTGAAATTACATCCCAGAGAGAAAAATTATATTTCAAACTGTACTCCAAAAATCCATCTCACCAAAAGGAGAGTTTCCATGTGCCAATTTAATATTTAACAGATATGTATGATTTTTAGTTCTGCTTTGAAGTTGGGACATTTGTTGTTTGGTTAGCGCCAAATGCTGAGTTGTCCATGACGAGAAGTCGTCTGCTTCAATGGTTTTAAGCCAGACTGTTTCTCTGCAGTGTCTTCTAACACTTCTGCATTTCACCTTTCATCAACCAACAGTAACTTTTGGTTACTAAGATTTTCTTCTGCTGAAAATTTAAGAATGTCTGACAACAGAGAAATACACTGTGGCCTACAGACTCAATGTGTTCAGACCTACAGAAGATATATTTTCATTTCATACAGGCTGTCATAAAATGTTCACAGTTTACCTTCTCCGTTTGATCAGCTATAACAACCAAATCTGAAATCTTTCCTCTGCAGTTTTCTCGAGCTTCTTCCCAGGTTTTCTGACCAGAAACATCAGGATTAATAATCTGATAGCAGCTGGACTGGGAGGAAGACCAGCCATCCTGACAAGCTTTACACTGTCTGTCTGAAACAACAGAGACAAACTGATAAAAATATTACTGTATTATGATATTATTATTAACATTATTTTTATTGGGTATTATTTAACCTTATTTACTGGATCTGAACATACTTTGGTTTTGTGGTTTTGGGCAGTAGGCTTCAATGCTCCACTGAGCTCGACTGACGTTGAGCTCATTCCACCTTGTCTCCATGATTTGTAATTGCTCTGTTAAGTTGTTCCTCTGTGTCTCCAGATGATTGATTAGTGATGTCAGGTTCTGGTTCTCTGCAGTCAGCTTGGTGTTGTGTTCAGACATGACAGAGGTAACTACAGTGACAGATAGTGAAAGGCAAAGTTTATTTAAATAACACATTTTATACAAAAACAGAGTTAAAGAAGTGCTGACATGATCATAAAAGTCATCTTTTAAATCACTTCTCCAGACATACCTTTACAAAAAAGGCTGTTAATTAATTTTAGTGCATCGTTCTGCTTCTATCTCGTCTTACAGTATATGCCCATTTTTACTGTCTCATTGTTGTGGAATCTTTTTTCTTTATTTCTTTCTTTATATCATTTGAAATTGCTCAATTTAATTTGCCTGTCTTGAAATATATGACATTCAGATAAATCTTAAAAAAATAGTCTTGTGTCCTTTTTCCAACATTGTAACTGTGTTTTCTTGCTTTAATCATTCTTCCTGCTCATAGTATGTAGAACATGAGCTGCCTTCCTAAAGAGCTGCCAAGTCCGCAAACCTCATTCTAACCTGAAGCTAATATGTTGTTTCAGCAGTCTGACTTTGTCAAATCCAGAGTTTATTGTTCAGTCACTGTTCTTTTAGTACAAATGTCCTCTTTGTGTCTGAGGAAACACAAAGAGGAAGAAGAAAAAGAAGAAGAAATAAAACTTCGATTTGAACTGACATTACCATAGCAGGTACTCACAGTAGATACGAAGGGCCATGATCACTGACAGAATCAGCCAACACACTGCTGCTGATGGAAAAGACGGAGTGAAGGAGAGAAACTTCGGATCTGACAGAAAAATAAGAATTCAGTTGAATCACAACAAAAACATGATTTAACAGTCAAAGGTGCTTTGAATACATTTAAAGTGCAGAACAAAAGGAACCATTAAACATTCACATCGTCAACATTCATCAATATCAGGTTTTAACATCATGGTTGATAAATAAATGTCACGCTTAACAATAATATATTTGTGAAATGTATTGTGTTCATAATGCACCTGAAGTGACAGCCGTTTTATCCACAGTAGCTACTGCTACATTAACATAGTCAGCTTCCTCCTTGATTACCTCTGAAAGAGATACAGAACAAACACAAATGTTTATGTGCTTAAACTGAATGTTAAATACAGAGTCATTCCCAGTTTACACTGAACAAAATTATAAACGCAGCACTATTGTTTTTAGCACAGAGGCCCCTTAGCGGGACTTTGGTTGAAGAGCCTTTCTTACTGCCTAGCCATGGAAAAACAAACTTATGATACCAAGGGGAAATATATAGAAGAGTTATTTTAAAATACGGGAACAAGTGATAACATTTCTTGAGTCACCTATAGGATGTTAGCTGAGTAGCTGAAATTGAGTATTGCATAGAGATAATTATTGTCTTCATTTAAGAATTGTGACCTTGTGAATTGTGATCCTTTATATAAAGAAGTCTATGCGGTGTGTTCATTTTGAAAACCCAATAAATAAAATAATAATTAAATAAAAAAAATTAAACCCTTTGGTGCTCAGGTGTTAAGAATTAGAAGCATCACACAAAAATACTTAATAGTAGACCTTGTCTTACCTGCAGATACTTGAACAGTAGAATTATTTAAATTACCAGTTGCCTTCAGTGGTTTTCTGTTCATCCTGAATAAATGTTTAAAATCCTGCTGCAGTCCTGTGTGAGGGTTTAAGGAAAGTCTCAAGCTGCAATAGTTACTGTTGGTTCAGAGGCATTTGGTCTTTAGTGTATTTCTGCTTTTAGGTTTTAACTGCGTCATTTATTGCTTCATTGTTTAGCAGATAATAATATTCTGTTGTGAAGGGAAGTTTGGTGGTGTGCATTTCTGTCTGCACAGTGTCTCTTCTGATACTACCTGTAGTGACTACGTCCTATACTTAGCCGCTACTGGTTGTTAATTTGGATTATTGTTTCTAACGTGTACTCAGAAAGACGATGTCTAGTCTTTTCCAATAGTTTGCAGTTTAAGGAGTTTATTTCCTGCCTCCTTTCAGCGTCCATTGACAGCTTTCAATAAATAATTAGTCATAAAAAGGAAAATAAACAACATAATCTGAGCACAATTTAAAACTGTTTGCTCCTCTTCTTGATTTAACAACACCTCTTTGCATCAGTACAGGAACTGAAATTATCTGAGGCCAGCATTGGCCTTAACAACACAATGCAATGTCATACCCCCTGTGGCTTGGAGGAAAACAGCCTGTATGGCTCCTACACTAGCACTGGGGGAGCGTCAGAAATCTACAGATTGTAATGGCCTACAATACATTTACCCCTGCTGGACTACACACCTACACCTACACATTTTTATTTCTTGTTTTTATAGCTGAATTAAATTTTTTCTAGGAGAACACATTTTTCTAGGAGTTTTTCCACTAGGGTGGACAGCATGCTTTGAGTCTTCAGCTGAAGAAATATGTATTTAATGGAGTTTATAACTAAAGTTCAGGAACAGGACCACGCCTCCGTCCATACCAATCAACCACCTGCGCCTCATCCAATTCCTCCAATCAACCATCCACGCTTCATTCATCCACCCGTGTTCCTCCAATCCAATCACATGCACTCACGTATATAAGCCTGTCTAACCACTTTCTCTCCCGTTTCTCAGTTCTCACATCCCCCCCACCCAAACCCTGTTTTCTTTCACCCTTTCACGGGCAGCACGGTGGCCCAGTGGACAGCACTGCGGCCTCACAGCAAGAAGGTTCTGGGTTAGACTTCGCTCAGCCCAGGCCTTTCTGTGCGGAGTTTGCATGTTCTCCCCGTGTTTGCGTGGGTTTCCCCCGGGTTCTCCGGTTTCCTCCCACCATGAAAGACATGCAAGCTAAAATCCTTATTTTTGCCAATTAATCATTTTGTCTTTTCCACAACAGGAACCACAAGGGGGGTTCATAAGCACGCCGCTTATCGAGACGAGCCCCCACCCTGAGTCTCAACCCCCCGGGTTCCTGCCGCTCCGGCCACCAAACCCTGAACAACCTCCTTCATCCCTCTTCCCTCGACCCCTTCATCCCTCTTCCCTCGACCCCTTCATCCCTCTTCCCTCGACCCCTTCATCCCTCTTCCCTCGATCCCGTCATCCCTCTCCCCTCGACCCCTCCACCATAAATACTTCTCAATAAACTAAACTTCTATACCTGATATTGGCGTGGACCTTGTTAGTGA